>OY978028.1:6038318-6638318 GCA_963854515.1 Pandemis heparana
ACCTTCTAATAAGCTTTATAGGTTTTACTAAATCTTCGCTCAATCAAACCTAGAATGTGGTACTCTGACTGATTGACGTTGGAAATAGAACATATTGCTTTTTGATGACTTATTTTCCATTTTCAGACCGGCTAAAAATGAAATAATCAAGATGCGAAGAATGGAGGAAGACATGCGGTCAAATCAGACGGTGAGCTCCAATGTAACGAGTCTCGACTCCATTGCGACGAGTTCTGACTCCAGAGCGATGAGTTCTGACTCCAATGTACCGAGTTCAGACTCCAAAGCGGCGAGTTCTGACTCCAATTTAACTAGTTCTGACTCCAAAACAACAAGTTCCGACTCTAATGCCACGAGCTCAAACTTCAGCACTAACAACCCTCACGACGAAGCGGTACAGCACGGAGGTGTCATCCTGAGAACTTTTGACGATCAATCATAGTCGTGATTTGAATTTCTGCCGTATATTTGATTAATAAATATTTGATTTAATTGAGATTTGATTTATTTTTATTATTTTCAATCACTTAAAGGGGACACATACCTATGCATTTATGCCGCTTAGAATTGTTCCAGAATATTTCAGCTTGTGGTCCCTTATTTGAATATTTCTATGCCTACCTAGAGGTTTTTTCATCATAATTTTGGATTCCAAACTAAGCCACCTCTTTGAACATCGACCAATATATGAAAACTTTGTTAATTAATGATGAAATTTAATTTTAAACACAATGTAGGTACCTATTCTGTAAGCTACGTGTCTAGTCCATGGTCTTAATATCCGTCATATATCTTCAGCTACCTACCTATTGAACGAATGACATATCAATTAGCTGCCATAAAAACCTTAGAGCCTGATTATATCATAGAAAACCGGCCAAGTGCGAGTCGGACTCGCGCACGAAGGGTTCCGTACCAGAAATACTCTGCTGTATGGGAGCCCCTCTTAATTATTATTATTATTTTGATTTTAGTATTTGTTGTTACAGCCACAATAAAAATACATAATCTGTGCAAATTTCAACTGTCTAGCTATTACGGTTCTTGAGATACAGCCTGGTGACAGACGGACGGACGGACGGACGAACTGCGAAGTCTTAGTAATAGGATCCCGTTTTTACCCTTTGGGTACGAAACCCTAAAAACGAACAGAAGATCCCAAAATGCTCAATGGGCTCGAAAATTCTCTTATCAATTTGTACAAAGGTCAGGAAGTATATAAATATAAGTATATAAACGTATTAATGCCATCATGCTTGTCCGGCCGAACAATAACATTAGTCAAATAGCATTCTGAACATGTTGACTCCAGACGAGTATTCAGTTCTGAAAACTTCCATACACGAGGACATCTACACCATAATGAAAGTTGCCTTGGAAAGATTTTCTTTAAAAGTGCATATTGGCCATAGCATATTCTGACCAATCGCCCTACTTTTTGACAGTGTTACGAGTACATATTAACATAGATAAATTTCGGCATTTGCGCCAGTGATTGGGAACTTCATACAAACTATTGAATTGTTCGCAGGTGTGTGCTGCATTCCATAAAAAATAAGTGTGAAAAAATCAGCCAACATAAATATAAAACATCAAAAGCTATGAAACATTTTATGACCGGACGCAGTCATCGAAATGTCCTCTGTAAAGCAGTTAATTAAATTGCCATAAGTCTGCTTTCTATAAATCCAATAAGTAATTTCGGAAATACACTGCGTGAAATTGACAATTAAAAATTCAACTTGTGTTGATCTCTAAACAAAGTTCTTTCGCATGACATTTTGGTATTATGATGAAGCCTGTATTAAGTTTGTTTAGTGCATTTTTGTATTTTTTAGGTAAGGTATACTTTACTATTAAACATCGGTCCCTGTGGTACCCGCAAATCCAAAAAATTCTGATCTGGGGCCTTACCATGACGTCTTAATGCGATTCAGTTTAGGTTCGCTCGCTGTCAGATTCATACTAAAAGTGACAGCTAAAACTTGAACTGACTCGGAATTAGGACGTCATGGTAAGGCCCCTGGTTTGAACAAAGTGGTATTCTGCTGAACTTACAAATAACCAAGCCATACCCTGTCCGTACTAACTCCATTTTTAGGGTTCCGTACCTCAAAAGGAAAAAACGGAACCCTTATAGGATCACTTTGCTGTCCGTCCGTCCGTCCGTCTTTCAAGACCCCTTTTCTCAGGAACGCGTGGAGATATCAAGCTGAAATTTATACCAAATACTCAAGTCAACTGCCTCTTGGAGCTGTGAAAAAATCAAACTTCTAAGCCAACGCAATCTAAAGATACAGCCGTTTATGCCGCAAATTTCCGCAAATTTTCGACTCTGAAGGGAATCAAAACCTACAGGGTACTTCCCGTGAACGCACAATCTTGAGAATTGGTATGAAGGTAGGTTTTATAGCACAGATTAAGGAATAATTGCGAAAACCGTAAATATGTATGTATGTCTGTATATATCATTGACCAATATAAAGTGACCCCACACTGCGTACATTTTTCTTTGGAGCAGGGCTCTGCTTACACTGGTTTATAGATATTTCTAGATAATGGCACGGAGCCCTCGGTGCGCGAGTCCGACTCGCACTTGGCCGGTTTTTTTCATAATTTCGCTAGATATAACTAAACTTAGCCAATGGTCATTGAGTCATTGATTTGAATTTTGAGATCAACTGGCTTCTGCTTGTCCAATAACTACAAATAATAAATAAAAAATACTTACAGATGTGCAAAGTATTCAAGTAACAACTGATTTGCCAGAAAATGTGGCACAAATTTTAAATGACAGTCGAAGAATTATTAACGGTGAAAAAGTGCAAGAAGGGATGCCGTATATGGTATGTAAACTTTTCATAGTAAACAGAATTAGAGCAGTAAAGATAGTGAGGGCTAATGCGTATGAATTTGCCGCTAGAGGCGCTAGCGTAGCGTGATTTATATAGAAATGCCAAGTAGTAATAAAAATTGCATTTTACGGCTTTATATAGGTATCACAGATTTTTAGAGTTTTAAAGATTGTACCCAATTATAATGGCAGACATAAAATATGTATACGATAGATTTATAAATCTAACTAAAATAGGTAAGTAAGTACCAAAAGCGGAGACAAAAAGGGAGCTAATTCAGAAGATAAACGGGACTAAGCAACACCGAGCATAATAAATAATTAGCAATTTGAATAAAGATGAATTAAGACCAACCCTGAATAATGTGAATACGCTAATAACTATACTTTAAAAAGCTAAATTGTTATACCTTACTCTTCAAGTGACGCCAACTGGTGAACACCTGATAACCCTCATTCTGTAGGCACATACAATACATAATCATAAACCAATCAAGACAGCAGTAGTTGCTCATCCTAATCCAATCTATTAAAGAAGCAGTGACGCATTTTGGAAAATAACGATATTGTTTCCGGAATGAAGGTTAAATAAAAATTCAAGGTCAAACATACGAAGTATGCGAGCATCTTTGGCAGATATGGTAGTGTGCCTACAGTGAAAGAAACTGAATCGCTTACCACTGTGGAACCTTTTCACTGCAATTGTCACAATGACTTATTATGTACACCTGCCAAAGAAATTACTGCGAATTTGTTTGAGATACTCATACTCATACTCATACTCATTTATTCGTAATAATTATTGTTATTACATGTCATTTTTTGTTTTGTGATAAGGTTCCACAGATGTACGTGATTCAGTTTCTTCGAGCACACCTTTATCCAAAGGTTGAAAACACATTCCAGTTTACCCAAACAAAACGTAACTGCAACACAAACGCATTATTTTCACCAGGTCCATCTCAAAATGCCGAAGACTAATTCGAAAAAGCAAGAATACCGTACTTGGTTGTGTGGAGGTGTTATCATCCATGAGGAGTACGTCCTCACGTCAGCAGCTTGCATCGAAGACGCCGAGCATTTCTATGTCGTATCCGGGATGTACAAGTTAGTAAGACAACACCTCACCAGTTTTTTATAACCTAAATACATACATGCGTACATATACAGAGGTATTTAGGCATACAAACTTAAACGACAGCTGAAATAGGGTGAAGGGCAGTAGGTGATCGACTTTCCCGAATTTCACTCTCATTTATCAAGATGTTTGGTTTCATTAATCTTTTTTTTTCATTTTGATGTACAGAATCCATAAAATACATATCCAACTTTTATCTACATCCAAGTTGTATTTATTCCTGCTGCCACAGCTGTTGCACGAGCCTAATTTATTTGTTTCCTGCAGATATTCGGCTGAAGAGGACAGACATAATAACCAATGCATTAAAAACGGTGCCAAGAAAGCTATTTGGAAATGCGTACCGAAAAGTGAGTGTAGCCTTCACGTGTAGAGATTTTGGGAAAACTAAGGACACCCAGGTCCAAAGGTTTTTACGGAATCTTAAGGTTATTCTGTGTCTTTATCAGACGGTTTCTGTAATAATGATATCGAACCAAAGAAAGGCGTTGTAACCAATTATCTAAATTATGTTCTTTCCTTAGACTATATATTCGACGGCCACGAAAACGACAACATCAGGTGGATGAACAACGATATAGCTATAGTCAAGATTGAAGACGGCTTTGACTTTACAAGACGAGTGCGAGGTTGTGACCACGTGCCTAAGCCTATATGCTACAACAATCAGAGTCTGACAATGGAGAACCCAGGCACCGTTGCCACTGTTGCCGGGTGGGGCACCACCGTTAGATATAGTGACGTACGTCATAATTTCATTTTAACTGATAAGGTTCTAAAGATCATAATACAATACAAATGCTCTTTATTGAACACCACTAAATCAGTACAAAACTATACAGAAACAAAGAAAAAAGTATACAATAGGCGGTCTTATCGCTCAATCAATCAAAGAAGAATCGAAGATCAATTGCTGTAGCTAAATAATTCACAATCTATGCATTTAAACTAAGTCGTAGATAAGTAATGCTTTTAAGTCATTGTTTTCTTAACAAAAGCATTCAAGGACATTGCAAGATGAAAAACAAACAACCGTGGAACAGGCGAACCAATTAACTGAGAGCTCGGGTGTGCAACTGTGCATGATGGACACAGCGAGCAATCTCAACTACCTACCTATCCCAAATAAACTGTACGACTAAAGTAACAAGCTATTACAAAGTTTACAGCTAGTTGTATGTCTCTTTCAGTGGGTAGCCCGAAGAGCGATGGATAATCAGAACGAACTTCTACAGGCTAATGTCGAAATTATTCCTAAAAATAGATGCAAGAGGCGTTGGGGTCCCCGTTACCACAATATCATCGACAACTACATGATCTGCACTAAGGACATCGGACAAACTATGTCCGAGATATGCAATGTAAGTCACTTTAGAATGATCGTCAAATAAATTATTAGTGTCATTTTTTTGTATAAGTCTAACGCCAGTAAATTCTTAGATTAACAATACCTTCCGACCAGTATACTCTGAAACAACTGATCCGATGCAAAAAAATTATATTCTACGGCGCGTGTACAAAAGAAAGTGTTCTTTTCGTTTTTAAAATAACGAAATGTTTTCTTTGGAGAATTAGTTAAGTACAGTATATAATCCATTATTAAAGATAGCTGCCCTCCATAACTATAATATTCGTTATGTCCTTTGTTGTTGTGTAATATACCTACTCCTGTTTTATCTGCCAGGAAAAGTACGTAGACTGCCAAGATATTAACTACTCAGACGAGGAGGAAATGCGGAGGGCCAGCCATGTGGATCGAGTACCTACCAACCTGGTGATGCATTCTGCATACCACAATGAATCTCACTACAATAATACAAGAAAAAGCAATGCTCATCATCAAGCTGATGGTGGATTTTGCGAGGTATTAAAAAAATGCTGTCGTGTCATCCCCCTTTTTAAATAGGCCCCATGAGCTATTGGGCCCGTATCGAAGTGAGAGTGGGAGCAGCGCTCTCTTTTGCCCATCGCCAACTCCGGACCGACATGTAGTCGAACCAATATGAACGAAAAAACCATGTAGTCTGACTTATTGGACAAAGCACGTCACGTGGCCATAGGGAGAACTGCGGTGTTGAAAGGCTCCCCTATTTCATACTATTTTCCCAAGAAAATAATTTCAATGGATCAGCTTCTTAATCAAAGTATCAAGTGTATCAAGTGTAGCGACAAAAAAAAAACAATAAAAGACATAAAGCCTACCCGGCTATTAACAGTTAAGTTTGATCTAATTGGTTTGTACTCATAGCTAATTTAGTACATCAGGGAAAGTGGGTCAACTTTTAAAATTACCAGAATATGTGAATCATCGTCGTTATTTTTTTAACTTCCAGAACGACCACGGAGGTCCCTTGATTTACGGAGAAGGCGTTAACGCCATAGTGATCGGGGTCATCTCCGCCTGCTTGGTAAAAGAGCGGACCAACAAGTGTTACGGACCTTTTCTTTATACCAGCGTTTACAAGAATCGTCAGTTTATCTCATGTGCGCTTTATAAGGACGTTGAGTAAGTACTAGCAGTATCGGCCTGTCAGTACCTATTCAATTTGTACACTCAACTAAAATGTTAGGTCAGGCCAGTTCTCTGCAATCTTATTTGAACTATAGGATGACAAATAAATATATATCCCGTCAAAAACACGAATCATTATTGTTTTGAATATCTTACTTCGTTTGTGCCAGATTTAAACAGATTTTCAAAGTATGCAACTAACATGTAAATGCTAAACAAGTTAAGTATTTGAAGATCATGATGATGATAATATGATTTTATCCTTAGATATCCTTAGAAACGAAACGAAATTAAATGAAATGACATGCAATTATTAAATGAATATATGCGCAGATCCTCAGATATTGTCAAATTAGAGCTGACAGAGAGCTGAGTTTCGCTTTTTTATAGCTTCGCGCTCTGAGCCTCTAGTGTAAGTTTTCGCGTATAAAAACGTCTCGAACGCGTTCACGTAAACGTCTCAATTACTATGGAGTAATTGGCAGCGCCGCTTGCGGATCGAAACGGCAACAAACGTTTTCATAGTACCTATTTGACATTTTAACGCAAACGCGTTCGAGACGTATTTTGTGACCGAAAACCTACACTAAGCATACTGGCGCATTTACCCAAACGAGAAAACGGAATTAATAATTGAAAATGCGAAGGAGTGGATTTTGGAAAAAGGAATCATCTCTTGCGTTTTTATATATTTTACAAAATAATAATAATTAATTACAGACCAAAATGCCGACGGCAGTTTAGATCAGGCGAGACTCACACGGAAAAAGTGATCTCTTGGAAGAATCATCCCGACGGGTAACAATAACAATTAATACCTCTCTTTTCCTTCAAAAACATGTTCAATCATGATAAACATGATCAACCCAAGGCAGAAAAGAAATCACTTTCCAGTAAATACAAACCGTTTTCAAAGTATACTTTTCTATAAGCATTTTCAGCATTTACTTACTGCATTACTGTGAGACTGTAGCGTCCTCGGGATTTTTTATCTAACTGAAGTTTATCGGCTGAAAATGATGATGGTCTTTTAATAATTTGGACTCATTTTATTATTTTAACTAAACGAGCTTTACCCCTTTATTCATAAACGCTCTAAAGGCTTCTGCTAACTTAGCAATCGTTTGTCCTTATCTGTGAAAGGTAAATGTCAAAGTGACAGATAAGGACAAACGATTACTAAGTTAGCAGAAGCCTACAGAGCGTTTATGAATAAGGGGGTTGATCTACACGTTTTAGTTACTTCTAAGTTTCGGACATGTTGCGACGTTTATGCTCTCGAAGGACTGAAGAGGCGAATGCGATTTATTTAGAATGTCAATAAAATGTTTGTTTTCCCAACAGACCAGCAAAGAATGAAATGGACCACCCGCCCAATAATGACGAAGCCTATGAACCTATTGAACCCGCACCAGTAGTACCAGTACCGGTAAATAAGCCTGCCAACCCAAAAGGAGACCAGGTCTTCTCTGAGAGAGGGTTCATTTTGAGAGCTACGTACGACTTAGAGCCTAAGTCTAATGCGTCCGCTGTTTAATGCGTATGGTGTAGTTTTAAATAAAGATAAAGCTTTTTGGAATGGATCCTGTTTTTTTTCTGATTAAGGCTTGAGACTCCGTGTGTTACGGTTCAAATGAAAGGCTTAGGGCTATCTCGCAGAAGGAGGCCAGGGAGCGGGAGCGCGAGGACGATGCCCACGCACCCGTGCTCCGGCGGAGACGAATGGGGCGAAGGCGGCGGCTGTTTGCTGCCCGCCTAAACCCCTAGTGGGATCAGCGGGCGGGAGACGGGGATCTCCTGCCCGCATTGCACGGTCCTGCACGTCTGGGATGGGGGGCCGAAGCGTTGCGACTCCCCCGTCCTTGGTGCGGGTGGCCCTGGTGAAAGCCGGGGCAGCCGGGGGGCGCCGTCGGCTGGAATCGCCGGGATCCCACACGGCGCCTTCCCAAACCCGGCAAGCGGGTTTCGCCGGAGTATTTTGAGTGGGTATGCTCCCCCCGTCCCTTTCCGTGCGGATAGAGGCCAGGGGAGAGAGTCCCACATAACCATCCGGGCCTCCCCGGGCCCGGTGGTACTCGTAAAGAGTTTTCACTCAGTTAAAAAAAAAAAATAGGCCCTAAGCCCTTAGGGCTGTTTCAGCACTTCTTAACTGTCAGTTATCTATGATGACGTATCTGTCTGTTTCGTAGTAATGAATAGAGACGGAATCATAATAGATAGGTAACTGACAGCTAAGGCCATTAGTGACGCTGGTTTTATTTTTGCGGAGTATGATTAGAAACAGCTTTGTGAGCAGCATGACATTAAATTAAATATCCAAATAGGATATAAATGCGAAAGTAGGTTTGATTGTTCCGCTTTCACGCCTTAACTACTGCAGCGATTAGATGAAATTTTGTAGGTACCTATACATCATATTAGAAGTCCGGAAAAAATAATAGGATGTTCAAGTTTTGCTTGATTTGGGACTGGGTCAGTTGGTGTTATTTGTCCCATGATATTTATTATTTATTTTATTATTTATTATGTTCTGTTTTCATCTCAGAAAATTGTATACAGGGTGTATCAGATAGCCCCTAACAATAATCAACTAGGGTAAATAACCATAGCTACAGAAAGAATCTAAAAAAATATTTAAAAAAAATTGGAGTAAATTTTTTTAATGTTTTTTATAGGAATGATTACAGTTAGTACTACCATTCCTATAGAAAATATAAAAGTAAAAAAAGTAAAACATAAAAAATCAAGAAATAAATTTCTTGATTTATTTGATATTTCATATCATTTGAAAAACAGCGCCATCTCTCGTCCCTGGTGAGCAGTAGATGTTCCACGGGATTTTGTAATTGTGTCGTACAGACACATCATTCAAATAGATGACGCTTCGCGACAAATCATCGCATAGTAACAAGGTCACATGACAGTTGGTAACAGATAGAAAAATTCGAACGCTTACTCACCTGCTATGGGTGGTGTAGGGGTGTAGCACGCGTCACGGAATGACGAGGACCCGGGTTCGATTCCCGGCCATAGCTTTACTTTTCGGATTTTTCTATGTGTTCTAATTTAATACAGAAATTACAGTTTAAGGATTTCTTAACTCTAAAGAAAAATTCACAAATATGTATAAAAAAGGGCTTATATGTATAATACAGTAATTACAGTTTTAGGATTTCTTAACTCTATAGAAAAATTCAGAAATATGTATAAAAAAGGGCTTATATGTATAATACAGAAATTACAGTTTTAGGATTTCTTAACTCTAAAGAAAAAATCAGAAATATGTATAAAAAAGGGCTTATATGTATAATACAGAAATTACAGTTTTAGGATTTCTTAACTCTAAAGAAAAAACGGACCTCTCGTGATCAATTTCGAAATTTGGTTCTAGACACTAGAGTAACAAGGAAAATTTAAATTATACCTTTAGTTTTTATTTTCCTTGTTACTAACTGCTAACTGTACCGACATAATTAAAACGAAATAATAAATAAATAAATATCTTTGGACAATCGACACCAAATATTGACCTAGTCTCAAATCAGGTTTTCTTTCTAACCACTAGGCCATCTACGCCATACCTAGTCCTAGTTTATTTATTTATAACCTTTTTATTCCGAATTCGCTACAATTTCAGTAAGTACATGTTGTTGTTGTTTTTTATTATTATTATTTTATTAAATTGTTGCGTAATTCGGCGTGTCTTATGGCATAGGCCTCCTCCGTGTATGGGAGGGATTGGGTATAGTTCCCACGCGCGCCCAGTGCGGATTGGGAACTTAGCACACACCATTGAATTTCTTCGCAGATGTTTGCAGGTTTCCTCACGATGTTTTGCTTCACCGAAAAGCTCATGGCAAATTTCAAATGTGATTTTCGCACATACATTCCAAAAAACTCAGGAGTGCGAGCCCGGGATTTGAACCCACGACCACAGGTCAAACCACTAGGCTACCACGGCTTTTAGTCCTAGTTAGTAAAGTATAAATAAAAAAATAAAGAAAAATAAATAAACAAAACATCAGGAAATAATTCACACAATTGACCTAGTCACATAATAAGCTCTGAGTGGTAATGCTTGTTATGGGTACTAAATATAGATACAAACAATATATAAATATTTATGACTCAAGAACAAATATTCGTGCTCACATATAAATATAGGTATGCCCTTTTCAGGATTCGAACCCGAGACGCTTGCTTCGCAGGCAGGGTCACTTACCAACCCAGGCCAACCGCGTCAAAATAATATAGTTTATCGTGAAACTTCATCTCCCAATGAATGTACCCACAATTCATAATTTTTCCATTCCCCATTTATTCTAACTTCCACCCTCCCTTGCCTTCCCCTCCTGCCTTGCCATGCCAAATGTTATAACCATATGGCCCGGAAAACAAATAAGAAAGAAAAATAAAACAACTACATTTTTTATCTGCGTATATTATTCATTATTTTTAACGTCAGCGGATTTAATTGAACTCCAAGAATTGATTGAAGATCCAGGAAATTGAATAATTAAAATCAACGAAGTGAAAAACGATTTTATGATGAATGCAAAATTAATTCAGCTTTTTATTCGTTGTTGAGCGAATAATCAAATTCGATCCTTTTGGGATCGCTCGACCGACGATGGCGAAGGCGAAGTTTCTATTGCTTCTGGTCTCTTTAGTTTTACTCATAAGTAAGTGTCTCTTTTATTACTTGATTTTAATTATCGTAGGTACCTTAATCTCAACGTTTATGTTAATGTATCTACTGATCATATATCATCCAATCTCTGCATTAAAACACGTAGCACGTCATTTAATTCTATATTAACCAACAGTACTTCATGAATATACTACAACCGACAAAGATGATTGTAAGAATCGAATCTTTTGATGTTCGTAAAATAATTTAAAAAAAACTTCTAGATTTAGCGTTATCAGTCCCAAAACACGACAAGGACGACGATAAAGAAGAGCATAAACACGACAGACACGACAATCACTCACCAGACTCAAAAGAGTTTCACAATAGACACCAGGGACACAGGGGGGAGAAAGATGTAAACGACAAAGATGACCACATAGACAAAGAAGACATAGGCTGGGAATATGAAAACAAAACTAAGGTTGACACAAGAAGAATCCTCTACAGCAAGACTTCTAAGAAGGGGACACGACCGTACATGGTAAATTTAATAAATTGTTTAATTAGACACTTTTTCTTAGAATTAGAATCACTTGGGAATATTTAAGCAGATGGTTTGGTTAGTTTGATTTAATGCACCTTAAGGTTTCTCGTCATAATTTTTCGTTTAAAAATTACGTCACCCCTTTGACGTCGTCGACACTTTGAAAACACATTCTTCTATAAACCGATCTCTGAGTCCTCGAACGCGCGGTAGGTACAAGGGCGCAGGGTAGGACGACATAGGGAACCTAGCGCACTACCCGCCCGCACCTCTCGGCCCCCTTTGTTGACTACCCCTCGCCCCTGTGCCGCGCTTGCGAGGACTAGTTGAGCGATCGGTCTAAAAATCGAACGTTATAATTCATCAGGTGTATCTTCAATTAACAAAAGAGTCTGCCAAAGCACACAAGTACCGCGGTTGGTTGTGCGGTGGGGTCATAGTTGACCGTTACTACGTCCTGACATCCGCCGCTTGCGTTGAAGACGCAGATCATTTCTACGTGGTCTCTGGCACCACGAAGTTTGTCGACAGCTTCGACTATAAAGACAACGAATGCGTTTGCAAGCACAGAAGGAAGGTTGTGTGGAAGTGTATTCCCAAAAGTAAGGATATTTTGTTTTTGTAAAATTACAATTTAATCTATCCCTGGATGGCGCAAGAGTTCAAAGGAATTTGATAATAGCTATAATTTCGTCTCCTTATCCCAAGTTTGTATGTCGCTAGCTACCTGGAGGTCTACGTTAGCTAAGGACTAAGAGCGTGCCTTTTTATGCTGTGGAAAATGCGCCTTATATGCATCCGCCCGGTACGGGGTTATCGGGGGTATGTGGGCCTCTGCCGCGACGGCAGGCATACCCACTAAAAACCACTTGGATTCCCTATTCGGTCGTATGTGAGGCGTTATGGGAGCCTTCGGTGTCACCGTGACGCCCCACGACCACCCCGGGATGGGGTTCCCTCTTCGCGGCACCTGTGCAATGCAGGTTTGAGACTGCCCTCCCCCGCTGGTGCCGCTTGGATTTTTTATATAGGTTGTCTCCTCGTAGCCCCCGTCTTGAAAAAGACAGCGGCCCACGTTCCCCGCGCCCATGCCTAAATCATTTGACAACCCATAATAAAATCCTGGCACCACAGAACGAGGACAGCCGACTCCAAATGATGGGAATAGGCTATGACAAAGAAGATCCCAACTTTCTTTGCTCTATGCAGTGTAATAATCAATAGATTTTTTTGTTACGAAGCAATTTAAGTTGTTCCTGGATATTTGCAGATTATAAGTTCGACTTCCATGACAGCATCAAATGGTCCTCCAACGACATTGCCATAGTGAAAGTCAACAAGCCTTTCAAGCTCGGAGTGTGCGAGAAGGGTTGCGAGTTTGCCACTGACCTCGTTTGCTACAACAATGTCAGTAGGGATCTCGAGAAGCCAGGGACTAAGGGCGTCATTGCAGGCTGGGGAAGTGGCAGCAACTTTAGAGAGGTATTAGGAGTAGAATTTCATTATAGTTTTTTGGTAATCAACTAATCTACTTTTGTGTCCTAATACTAAACAAAGGCAAAATAAATGCCTCTTGATTTTCACTAAATTACCATTCTCCGGAGCAATATCGATCATACGTTAATTAGACCAGTACGGGAACGTGTTAATTACTCTGTAAACTCACTAAACATACTAGTCAGTTTTTATACTGTTATGTACTAAAGGCGAAAAACATTTTCTAACACTTATTGAGTTTGCGTTAGGTATTACTTAAGTTTTTGTTACTAAATTGTGTAAATCCGGAGAAAAATTATACAAGTGTAATTTTTCTGTACTAGATTATTGCATTTAACCTAACCTTAAATTACCTAGAGCAGTAACAAGGTAAAGGCTATTTGTTCACTAAGTATAGACATTAGGTAGGTTTAAAATATAAATGTAAACATTAAATTCAAAATTATATATTTGTGTCAAAGTAACTACCTGAGTTAAGTTATTAACTATCTGAGTTAAAGGGGGTGCGGATCCTTTTTTTTAGAAAGGGGGACCGTAAATAAGTTAGGAAACCCTCGTTATACATAGATGTTCATGGAACTCTTTCACAGGGTGTCTATCGCCGCCAAAAGCCATATACGCCAGAGAACGCGAAATGCCTCCAAGAAGCCAAAGTGTGCATCATGGACAACGAGCAATGTGCCAAGAAATGGTCACAACGTTTCAGGAGCATCATCACCCAGTATATGATCTGCACCAAGGACGTCATGAAGAGGCTTAGCGAGATATGCGACGTACGTTTGATGCATTATTTCTAGTGTAGTTGTATAGTGTTCTAGGGGCTACCCCGGAATTCGATTTTTGTAGTTCGTATCACACCGTCGCTCTCACTCTCAAATTAATAAGTATTAGTGAGAGTGGAACGGCACGAAACGAATTTCGAATATCGAATTTCGGAGTATAAGGCCAGTTCTGAAGAACAAGAGGTTTCAAAGGTTTATATAATTTGGTGGGAGATTGATAGGGTTGGCGGTTTGGTTTTTCTGTTAAGTAGATATGTACGTGTCGGCCAATACTATACTTGGGAGCAAAGAAACTGGGTCACTTTTCATACAACTTTCTATGGGAAGTGACCCGGTTTCATTGCTCCAGAGTGTATTTTGTAGTTTTAAATTTTTATTAAGGCGACATCAGCCGCGAAACTAGCGCCACTTCGGAAATGTTATTATATCTCCAAAATTAGATCAATTTTCAATAATTTCCGAAGGTTATATACTAGGGAAACACCTATAATATGTATTAAATCAGTGTAAACAATTTGTCGTTCTGTAGTTGTCCCAAAAAACTTGCAGAACATAAAGCGGCCGTTTTCGTTTTGTGCAAGTTTTTTGGGTGTGACTGGAATTGCTCATGACATGAATCGTCGTTCCAGTTCGATGCTTTAGATTATGGCTTTAAAATTCTACTGTCTTATAAATAAGACTGTTTTTTATACGATCAATCATATCATGATGTGCTTTAGTCAAAAAGTAATACATAACTTTGCAGAAAAAATATGCAAACTGTACAGACGTCGAACGTAGACGGTACCAGCAGGAACTGGAAGGTTCCAATGAAGATCATAAGTCATATGAGGTCGATCTGGGAAGGCATTTGCGTGACCCTGACGACTACACAGCAAGGCGCTCTGCCTCAACAGGAGGATTCTGTGAGGTAGGAGACTTATCAGCATCACTTTCATCTTCAAGCCGTTTCATAGCAGGAAATCGTCCACATAGTGGCTCTTATAGACGTTGCAGTAACTTACCAAGTTACCACTCACATTTAGTTACTGATCAGAGGCCTCATTATATAACGCATTCTGAATCACAATTGAATTTACCTAAAAAGACCTAAAGGCTGTGGATTAAGTGTGATTTTGGGCGTATAGGTGGAAAGGGGACTCAATATAGTGATGACTTGCTAGCCGCATCGCCTATAGCAAACACTTCAATTTCCTCTTACGATAAATCATATGCTTGCTCCATCCAATTATTATTATCTTTTATGTCATCACCAGAACGATCACGGTGGTCCGCTCATAGTGAAATACCAAAACAAGGATCGTGTCGTCGGCGTGATATCGGCCTGCAAGATCGACCCCAAGAGCCACAACTGCCACGGTCCTTTCCTTTACACTTCCGTCTTCAAGAACCGCCAGTTCATCTCGTGTTCAATATTCAAGGATACAGAGTAAGGATATTTTGATTTCTTCAAAAGCCGTGGTAGCCTAGTGGTTTGACAAAGGGTCGTGAGTTCGAATCCCGGGCTCGCACCTCATGAGTTTTTCGGAATTTATATGCGACATTTGAAATTTGCCATGTGCTTATCGGTGAAGGAAAACGTCGTGAGGCAACCTTGGACACATCTGCGAAGGAATTCAATGGTGTGTGCGAAGTTCCCAATCCGCACTGGGCGCGCGTGGGAACTATAGCCCCAAACCCAATTCTACTGGAGGAGGCCTAGGCCTAGGCCTAGAGGCACACCGAATTAGTAAAAAAAAACAAAAAGTGAAGATATGTAACGAAAAATTTTTGTTAATTCGGAATAAAAATGCTATAGTTATACATATATAAAAAGATCTTTAAAAAAATTCAACTTCTTGAGGTCGCGTTAATTTAATTTGAGATTATGATTCCAGGGAGAGTTGTAGACGAGTTTTCCGTTCAGGCATCACCCACGAAGAATGGTCAGTTAATTGGGATAACGTCAAAGAGTAAGCATTAATTAAAAAACGTATTAAGATGATGCAAGAAAAAGGTGATCAGAATTAAGCGTTTGTTTTCTTTTATAGAGATGATGACAAAGTTGACGATGGCGATAACAGAGATGAACAGGAAGATAAAGATGACAAAGATGATAACGACCGCGACGACGATAAAGCAGACAGGTAACCAATATCGTTTAATTAGTGATTTTTAATATATTAACAAAATTAAATTATTAATGTTAAAAATGTATTCATTCAACAGTGATGACGACAGAGCGGACAACAGGAATGACAGGTAGACATTTACATTTATGACATTAACATTTATTTATTGTTCAAAAGTAGAGGTACAGGAATTCAAAAAACTTTAACGTAATACTCATTTATTTCAGTGATAAAGACAATTCCAAAGAAGTCCTGAGAGAGAAGTAAGCTTTCCTAATATTTAATATTTTAAGACACAAAATATCATGCATGATGATTACGACTATACTAAAAGTTTATTCGTATAATTTCAGAAATGAGAAAGAAGACAAGAAAAAGAAGGACAAAGCCAAGGCTGTTAAAAATGGAGACAGTGATTCTGATTCAAGTTCGTCTGAAAGCAAAGAAAAATCCAAAGACGACAAATCTAAATCAAGTGAGGAGAAAAAGAAAGAAAAAACTAAGAAGAAGAAAAGCAAATCAAAATCTGAGGACAAGAAGCACAGCAGTTCCAAAAAGAAGGATAAATCATCAAAGAAAGCAAAGAAATCGAAAGATGGCTCTGATGAACCAAACTTGAGAAGTCAGGATAGGAAAGAATTGTTCTATGAGTCCAGTAGGGATGATAATGTAAATGAGCCAGACGATGATGAGTAGATAAGAAGTTATTGATGGAAATAAAATGTATAACTAATTGTTACAATTTCATTTAAATTTCCTCTAAACATAATTCACTTTGCTTACAAAGTCTGTTCAGTGTGAGAAAATCGAACTTTACAAAAAAACATTCATAGGTAATAATTATAATCTTGTAAGGAACAAAGAGCAGAAAAACGTATGGATTACACGTTAAAAGCTTTGCTCATGCAAAATTTTATAAAAACAAAAGTCTTAACTGACTGATTCATCAACGGCTAGACCATACCTTGGACCTATAAAAGAGGAATTTAGTAACGGAATAGGGAGTTCAGAAATGAGACTAAGCTAGGTAGCTATTTAGTGACATTAACCAAAATTCGATTTTAGAAGTTAATTTCGCGCCGTTTCGCTCTCACTAATGATCATTAATTTGAGAGTGAAAAGGACGGTGTAATGCGAACTTCAAAAATGGAATTTCGGAATAGCCCCCCTGGTCTGAGCTTACTTTCCTAATCTTAACCGAATCAGAGTTCTTCAATGATAAAATCGAGCTTCAAGCACCCGATGAAAGTCTTCTCGTTCTTGCAAGTGCCGTCGGGGTTTTTGAACAGATTGATGGTGACCTGGACACAAAAAATATTAAAGGTTGAATACCTACTGAAGCGGCGCAGGTCTTTGTTTAAACGAAACGCCGAAAAGACTGTATTTCCACTTCCAAATACTAGTACATACAATAATCTAATGCTTTTGCGTTGGCGGTCGCCGTACAACTGACTTTCTTACCTAAGGTAGGTACATAGTTTTGATATAATAATCTTACAATGTATGTACGGTATCGCACACCTACTTCATAAAATAAATTACTTAAAACAAATGACAACTACT
The DNA here is from genome assembly GCA_963854515.1 of Pandemis heparana. Lineage (NCBI taxonomy): Eukaryota > Metazoa > Arthropoda > Insecta > Lepidoptera > Tortricidae > Pandemis > Pandemis heparana. Next base: position 6,055,953 of record OY978028.1, read on the forward strand.
TAGGGCCCACTTGCACAGTCCATAGTTAAAAAATTAAATCGCTAACTCTTGGTTAGGTTTGACAGTTCCATAGGTACATTTTGACACTAACTTAACCCCGGGTTAGCATCTAACACGGGGTTAAGTCGTTAACCCTGGTCCGTGCAAGTGTCTCGGTTTCTTACTCCCACATTTTAAGGTCAAAAACATCATGAGGTACTGTGTGCTGGGGCCTTACCATGTCGTCCTAATTCCGACTCAGTTCAAGTTTTAGCTGTCACTTTTAGTATGAATCTGAACTGCGAACCTGAACTGAATCGCATTAAGACGTCATAGTAAAGCCCCTGGTATCTCACCTGATAGCTACCACTCGTTGCCGCGTTAACTGGCATATCGGTGTTGTCTGGCTTGAGGTCTTGAACGGTGTAGATTCCCTGCAGCATAAGACATAGTCAAAAAGACGATTGGCCTTATACCAGGGTCGTCTGAAAAGTTTCCGCCTCACTATGAAATAGTATTTCAGCAGGTCTGATGGTTCAGTTAGTTTGACTGAAATCCATACGAAAATATTTCGTTAAGGCGACTAGTGCCATCAAATGGTGTAAATAAGGTACTTTCTAAAGCCTACTCCGCGTTGCTACATTTTCTCCATTCTTCTATAGATACGATGCCAAGTTTCTTGCGGTGCATTCTTCTTGGCAATGATGGTCTTTCCGAATGCGCTGGTAGATTCAAAAAAAGACGTGTAAAAGAGCCTATTTGCAAAATAAACTTATGACTTTTGCATGTGTAAGAAGATAGAAGCCTTCGAAATGTGGGTGTATAGAAGAATGTTAAGGATATTCTGGAGAGACAAAGTTAGAAATGTGGTGGTGCTGCAGCGAATAGGGAAAAAGGTAGAAGTTCTCCTCTCCATCAAAAGGAGAAAGCTGGAGTATTTGGGCCATATCATGCGGGTCTCAAAGTACGTGTAGTTACAGCTTATTTTGCAGGGTAAAGTCCAAGGTAGACGAAGCCCAGGGAGAAGAAGAGCATCTTGGCTTAAAAATCTACGCCAGTGGTACAATAAAAACACCCGATCGTTGTTCAGAGCTGTTGTGTCGAAGGTCCAAGTCGCCGTAATGATCGCCAACCTTCGATAGAAGATGGCACCAGAAGAAGAAGAAAGCTACTCCTCTTAAACGGCTGAGCCAAAAGCAACGTAGGTCGTTTAGGTATCAGCAAAATTTCGTTATTTAAGCAATGGTGTTTCCTAACTTGCATTCCCTACTGCTCCTAAACGGCAACGACTTATGAAAATATTAAAATGTTAAAAACAAAGAATCCGATGTACTTTAAACACAACGTAGCATTTGTAAATCAATAGACTTTCTCATCACGAATAACAACAAAAACACCGAAAATTTGCAAAAGTGTGTGATTTTCTTTATTACTCACACGTAAAAAAATAGACAAAGACAACATTTTGTAGGCACTAAACCGCCGAATTCCAGTACACTTTTAAGAGACCTTGTAATGTACCTATTAAGGCCGACCACATAAGTACTTACATATGGAATTACGTCAGCGAACGGGACATCGCTATAATATAACGGAACGGGACAGGGCTACGAATTGACGTCATTCCGTACGGAAACCGTATTAAAATTCCGTATGTGTGTGGCCGGCCTTAGAGTACAGATTTACCCCCTTATTCATAAACGCTCTATAGGCTTCTGCTAACTTAGCCATCGTTTGTCCTTATCTGTCACTTTGACATTTACCTTTCATAGATAATAACAAACGATACTAAGTTAGCAGAAGCCTATAGCGTTAGACGATACTTACAGCTTGAAAAGGGCATGTGTTTGGAAATCCAAAGTACTTTAAGTACTTAAAGTATATGCTGCTGGGATTACCAATTTCTTTGCACAGGTTACATATCTCGTGGGATATTGTCATCTCTAACCGGCCTGAAAGCTCCTTATATACTTGAAGTTCTACCTGTAAAAGTCATAAGATATAAGATTAAGGGGTGCGTCCCACGAGATATAACTACAAAATATCTAATTTCATAATAATAACGTTCACAAGATATAATGAAACGTTAAAAAGGGTCTCTATCGTTTGCCCGAATTTCATATGCCATAAATGTATTGTTTGCCATAATGATCATTTGCCATAACCCTATTTTCTCTTTATTTGTTAATTATTCAGGATTGTTATGAGACAAACCTAACCTAACCTATAGAGTTCTACAGGATTGCCATTACAATGCTCCTGAAAAAATTACGGTTTCGGAGAAAAAAAGGGTTATGGCAAATGATCATTATGGCAAACATTACATTATGGCATTTGAAATTCGGGCAAAAGAGGGGCTCCGTATAAAAATATATAACTTCAATTTGTATAAGATTTATATAGACTAATTTCTTTTAACATAACAAACATTTAACCCAACTGAAACAGCTGCAAGACATTGTTGCTGTACAACATTGTTTAATTTTCGGCGAGCAAGCGAAGCGAGCGAGTAAGACGGTACGGAGTGGAAGCGACTCGGATAGGTTAGGTTCAATTGTTGTACTAGGTTGTAGCATTAGCCTTTGTTGTTAGTTATTTTTTTTATAACCACCTAGAAAACCCCTTAACCACATAGCAAATTCAATAAACAACTGTGCATTATGCTTTTTGATGTTAGCTGTTACGAACATTATATGCTTTGATCGTTATTTCAATTGATATTATATATAAACAACGTTATACCTTACAAAATTAGATATACTAAACGAGTTTATATAAAGTGAGCGTATATATTATGAACATTAGATAATAAGTTGTTATATCTCGTATTAGGTACTTACCCAAGATTAAGGGCCTATTTCACCACTCTCTATTAAGTTCCAGCTAAAGATAGCTAAAGAAGTGTCAATTATCTGTGATTCCGTGTGTATTTATTACTACGATACGAAACAGAGACGTCATCATAAATAATTGATACTTGAGATAACTTGAACTTAACAGAGAGTTGTGAAACAGGCCCTAAGAGAACACTATGCGCCTGATGAGATACAGTCTGTTGGCAGACGGACGGACAGCTATTTTGATTCCCCTTTCCACCTATACACCAACAATCATTCTAAACGTGGCCTTTAGGTCTTGTTACCTTGGACTCTGTCTACCCCGTGAGGGATAAATACGTGATTTATGTATGTATGTATGTTTATTCGAAATATTATAAACGGGATGGTGAACCGCGATTACCTTTATTGAGCACCTTAACCGTGAATCATTAAAAACTCTTATGTATGTTTATGTATGAAATGTATGTGATTCATGTATGTAAATAACATTTTTAGGGTTCCGTACCCGAAGGGTAAAAACGGAAACCCTATTAGTGATGGGCGACTTCGACTAATTTGCTGATTCGAATGATTATTCATTACTAATATCATAATTCGAATTTGAAATTAGTAATATACTAATGCCGATAATCGAATAACGACTACTAATATTAGTAACTAATCGGCGGCTGGATGACAGCTCGGACCGAATCGGGAATCTTCGTGTCACACGAAGATTCCCGATTCGGCCCGAGCAGTCGTCCAGGCGCGGTGCTTGCGTTAGTAGTTAGCTTCTTAGTTATATCAACGTCAACTCGACTGGACTGGATTTTGAGTACTACTAATTCGAATGATTTTCGAATTAGTAGACTAAGTCGAATGATTACAATAATCGACTAATCGAATTAGTATTATTCAAAGTCGCCCATCATTAAACCCTATTCATGAGGCTCCGTTTTTGTCCGTCCGTCTGAACATTTCATGAACCGTGATAGCTAGACAGTTGAAATTTTCACAGATGATGTATTTCTGTGGCCGCTATAACAACAAATACTAAAAACATAATAAAATTAATATTTAAGGGGGTCTCCCATACAACAAACGTGTTATTTTTTGCGTGTTTTGCTCCATATTAATAGTGGCAACAGGTAGACGCTTGAAATATTCACAGATGATATATTTCTGTTGCCGCTATAACAACAAATACCGTAAAACCCCGTCTATTCGCCTAGTACACATATTTTCGCCTATTTTCATAAAAGTTGAAATTCCCGCCTAGTTTTTAGGCCAGGTTCCACACAAACCTGCTAAATAGAAAGTGTTTTTTATGCTGGACCACATTCTCGCATTAATTGTGGCTAACTTAACGCCGTTTACGATCAGTGCCGTTTTTTCGTTGACGTGGCAGCACGTGTTTTTTTTACCTCTGTGGAACTTTGCTATAAGTAGCTCTAAAGAAGAGATTAAGGAAAGTTTTTTCTTGTATTATAATCTACAACTAATACTCTTTCCTATGGTTTTAGTATTTTTTAAATAAGCTATATATTTAAGTCGCAATCGATTAATATGTAATTGAGGTCATTTTCCGGCCCTCTTGTAGCTATACTTCGCCTACCCCTAGGGTTGTAAATCAAAGTGTGTGATATATTTAAAATCTCAATCAATATTGGAGAATTCCTTTTGTAAATATTTTTCCAGTAATTTAATAATTATTTTTACGGTTTTCCCGTTAGAATCGATTTCAAAATATTTTTGAATTGAAACAAAAATACAAAAAAAAACCAGAAAATAAAGCGAAATACAGAATTAAATGTGACTTATTTAATCTGATTGTGATGTAGTATAAGAAAAAATAGATACCTACTCAATTTTCTAATTTATTTGTAACTATTTTTTATTAGTCCTAAACCATTACCCTTTTTTTTGTAGTCGAGTAAGTTAGCGTGATTTTTGACAACCCTATCGAAAATACAGCAAATGTATGAAACTAGCTTCAGATTGGTACCTGTCTTCGCCTACCATCGTTTTCTTTTAAATGTGACCTATTTTGGAATGGTTAAGGCTCATAATCGAAATACACGTTAAAAATGCATAAGATTGCTGGAGGCAATTTCAAATTTCGTCTATAATTGACGCCCCAACCATATGTAGGCGAAGACAGGGCATTTTGCCTATACTTCGGCTACCACCTTTGGAGTCCAATTGTAGCCATCCCTTAGCAAAATTTAGACCTTATGCTACTGTAATCTATGGCCCTAGATAGGTTAATTAGTTTTTTGATCTTAACAAGCAAAAATACGTGTAAATCTGAGAGGAATCTACAAAAAAGTGTCAAAACCCAGGCGAAGTTACGGAACTCTACGGTACTAAAAACTGGAATAATGTATGTATGTCTGTACAATATCACTGACCAATATAAAGTGATTCCACACTGCGTACATTTTGCTTTGCTCTGCTTACACTGGTTTTAGATTTTGTCACAGTTTACGGGTGTGGCCGCACCGCATGAACCGCAGAAAGTGTCTGCCAATTGGATAACGTGATTTCTAAAGATGTTCTGAAGAACATAAAAAAATTTACCTTAATACTTTAACGAAAGTAAGGTGCTATTTTATACACCTTTACTACATGATATCTGCCCAAGCAACCACAATGGAAACTCCATAGTCGCGGGTCGTTCTCACGTGTGTTGGAGACATACACAGAGAAAATTTCAGCTTTAATAAAATAACGAAGGTCTGGCAGTCGTGGGCTCTAAGACTACAAGACAAGAGCGGGAAACATGTAAACGACAAATGACAAAATTAACTTTGTTTTTAACTAACGTTTACTTTTTTTATAGCCTTGCCTTCTTGGCGCATTTAGCCAAAACGTTTACCAACTTACCAGTGACGTTAAGATATCTTGTTTGTTATGTTGGCAGCTATGCATTTAGTTCAGAAAGTTTAAGTTCTATAAAAAACCGCATGAATTAAATAATTTGTTAAGTTGGTAGCCATGCATTTTCACCGTAAATTTCATGTTGATCGTGTAAAAGTTTTATCTAGGTCTGGCAGTATATGGCTGGCAGAGTAACGATGGAGCACTTTTAGAGCCATAAGCCAACAAGTGCTTTTAGAGGGAATAGACAATATAGACTTATCCAAAGTCTTATTATGAGTGTTCTTATAGTGATGCTCGTGATAACATAAATCACAGATAATACAACAGGTACAGGAGTAGGAAAAATCTGAAAAACCATAGGTGCCCGTCTTTTTTGCAAGGGGGTGTACTTAAACCAGTGATTCCTTATTTAGTCTTACCATGGTGGATTCTTGTAGTCCTTTGAGGAAGTTGATCGAGCCCTTCATGTACGCTGTGGTTTCGTTATACCTCTCTACTTCCACTCCCGAGGTGTCCACCCAGGCCTGGCTCTCCGGATCAGTGCATACGTACACAGGCGAGTTGAAGTTGAGAACGTATACATCCTAAGTTATCAACAATACACGATATCTTAAGCTTTTCGACGCCAGGGTTACGACACATTTATGGCACTTGTCCCACCGCCAGAGAGTAGCGAGAAGCGAGCATTTTTTATAGTCTGGCAGCTAAACCACTGCAGCCAGATGACACTTCCAAATGTCATTTTACGAAATAATGATACTACATTTATTTCACTAGTGCTCGACTAAGGTCACGTAATGAATGATTTGATTATTGAACGAACGAAATATTTTATGAATGTCACATTCTTAGTTTAGTATATTTTAAATTAAACACGATACTTTTGATGGGTTCAAGGTTCATTCATATTAATGAACAAAAACGACTTTTGCATTTCCACTCCGAACTGCAACCAAACTCAAAACTTTAAAGGCTTGGTCCGCTGATTCGGAATAATTTAAGTTTTTAAGTAAAGTACAGAGATAGAAAAAATATTAATGAGATCATAGTTGTTTCATTTATGGCAAAATGGGGAATGAGTTGAAAACTGGTAACTGATTTGACATGCTTCCAAATCGCGCTCTTACACTAGGTACTACTAACTAGAAAACATACAAAAAACCTTATTGAACAAATAATTTTATTAAAATTCGCTTTGAAAATTCACTATTTCAACATAAATGACGAAAATGAATTTCATTATATCGTTCATTCTTTCATTCACTCACTAAGTCACATCACTATTTAATATTCGCCAAAAACTGACAACACTGAAAGTGTCATCTGGCTGCAGTGATTTATCTGCCAGACTATAGTATGGAAATTTTGTCGCCTTTGTCGCCGGGCGACAAAAATGGACTAAAAACACTCGCTTCCCGCTACTCGGTGGGACAAGTGCCTATCTCGTCAGATAGAGCGATTAAGGTACGGAATAATTTTTTTTTGGATACAAACGTCTAAAATAGATTTACCTAGATACAGATACCTAGTACTTAATTTCTACTTAACTTACCTCTAATACAATTAATACATTTTATAAAAGGGATGTAAAAGGTCCCCAAGTTAAGTTCATACCTTAAATTACATTGGTCTATAGTAGAGATGTATAAAGTCTCTACTGGTCAAAGCGTTCGTTTCGCTGCCGCCGGGGCGAGCGCTCTCTGATGAAGGACTACGGAATAGTCCGAAACATATGTCGGAGCATTCTTTCGGCTTATATACGTGAGTTATCCGTTTGTGTAATTATGATTGAGTCTCACGGTAGTTTCATGTCGATCCGGTATTGTCATCCGAATTCCACAAGAATGCAAAATTTCAGCTTTATCGGATGAAGATAACTGCTTCAAAATTGACTTGCAGGATTCCATCGGGCAAACATACGTATGTATGTTTGTCCGATGGAATCCTGCAAGTCATACACATACGGTCACCATCGTCTTATTCCTCCGAGTCGCCATCAGATATTTCGGAACGGCCAAGGTGATCAAAAATATCGAAACATGAACTCTAAATAAGTACCTTAATACTTAATAGTGTAATAGTTTAATAGTTTTGCCCATATTTTTCACTACCTTGGCCGCTCTGAAATATCTGATGGCGACTGTACATACGTTGCAAGTTAATAAAAAGTTTATATGTAATCCTACTAATATTATAAATGCGAAAGTTTGTGACGATGTGACGATGTGAGTGAGTATGTTTGTTCCTTCTTCACGCTAAAACGACTGGGCGGATTTGGATAAAATTTGGAATGAAGATAGCTGGCACCCTAGATAAAAACAGGCTACTTTTTATCCCGGAAAATAGCATAATTCCCGGGGGATAGGCATAAACATGTCAATTGCCAATTCTACGCAGACGAAGTCGCGGGCAGAAGCTAGTAATAAATAATTACTAAGTAATACTTACATCGACTGAAGGAGCGTCGGGCGCCTGGCATTTTACTCCGGCAAAATACAAAAACAGTAGAACAATCATGTCTGAGCACTAAATAAAATGGCGGTCGGACAAACGGCTCATTAAATACATTCAGTATCGCGTGCGGAATCTGATGGCGAGATTACGATCCGACATCGTGCCAAAGCGATGTCAGATGTGTTTGATAATGTTAACAACGTAATTATTATTATTATTATTCATATCAGCCGAAAGACGTCCACTGCTGGACATAGGCCTCCCCCGCGGCTCTCCACTTGGACCGGTCCTGTGCCTTCCGCATCCACAGCGATTACGCGATCCTGAAGTGGCAGTGGGCGGGGCACATTGCTCGCAGGACCGATGGCCGATGGGGTCAGAAGGTTCTCGAATGGCGTCCGCGGACCGGGAGACGAGCTGTTGGTAGGCCTCCAACAAGATGGAGCGACGACCTGATTATTATTATTATAGCCTTTTTTTTCAGAATTCGCTACAATTTCATTAAGTACATGTACAAGTACACTGTTGTTGTTGTTTTTATTAAATTGTCGCATAATTCGGCGTGCCTCATGGCATAGGCCTCCTCCGTGTATTGGAGGGTTTGGGCTATAGTTCCTACGCGCGCCCAGTGCGGATTGGGAACCTAACACAAACCATTGCATTTCATCGCAGATGTGTGCAGGTTTCCTCACGATGTTTTCCTTCACCGAAAAGCTCATGGCAAATTTCAAATGTAATTTTCGCACATAAATGCCGAAAAACTCAGAGGTGCGAGCCCGGGATTTGAACCCACGACGCTCTGCTTGAGAGGCCACAGGTCAAACCACTAGGCTACCACGGCTAGTAATAATAACTACATTTAATAAATACAAGCAGTAACCGTCGCCATCCGCAGTATTAACAGTGGCTTTACCATGACGTCCTAATTCCGACTCAGTTCAAGTTTTAGCTGTCACTTTCAGTATGAATCTGACAGCGCGTGAACCTAAACTGAATCGCATTAAGACGTCATGTTAAGGCTCCAGGTGCTTAAAACATCTGAACACGCCGCGATTGAGAGTGCAGTGTTTATACTTCATTTAATTTAGGATGAGAAACCACAATAATGTTATATTGCGGCTCGTGAACTATCTCTTTACGATTTGTACTACAGTAACAATTGACGCCACGCAAATAAAGTGGCATTAAAACAATTTTATTTTTCACACCTCTCATTCAGAAAAGTAAACTTTGCTGCTCCCTGTCAAGATGGATCAAAGTGCAACTTTTCTGTTCAAGGCTTTACTAAGTATTTTTTGCAAATGCAATTTTTTAAAGTTGATAATTGTAAAAACACGCTACTTTCTATGCTGGTAGCTCTTTAATTATACTTCGAATTCTTTTTTAAGTTTATTAATGTTCGGTGTGAAAAGTTGTATGAGCCACTCGGGAGCAAAATTATTTTCATATTGGGCGTTAGCACTTGAATCCCTCATTACGCTCTAGATTCTACTTTAGTGTAGAATCCTTCGCTACATTCTGGATTCAATGTAGCGCCCTCGCCGTAAATACATGATTTTGCTCCCTTGTGACACAAATAACTATTGCGGCTGCCAAACTATTGCACTGTTTGCTAGGTAAGAAATAGTTGACCACCCGCAATATAATGTTATTGTGGTTTCTCATTCTAAATTAAATGAAGTATAATTATTTTTTACCTCTTCGCCGCCACGTCAAATAAGAGAGTCATGATACGCCAGACTTCTTTCTGCGTTGCCGTAAGTTGAACCTAAACCCAATTTAACCAAGCATTGAATAAATGGATATGCTGATGTCGTTAAGGTGTCATATTGTATAGAAACATCCAGAGTTTGCTTAGGCACTTGTCCCACCGCCGGCGAGTAGCGACAAGCGAGTGTTTTTAGTATGGAACTTTTGTCGCCCGGCCAGAAAAGCGACAAAATTTCCATACAAAAAAATGCTCGCTTCTCGCTACTCGCCGGCGGTGGGACAAGTGCCTTAGTGTAAGTTTTCGGTCACAAAATACGTCTCGACCGCGTTAGTTGTCGTTTCGTTCCGCTTGTGGCGCTGTTCATTTTTCCCATAGTAATTGAAACGTTAACGCGAACGTGTTCGAGACGTTTGTCGTGCCTAAAACTTATACTAGAGGCTGAGTGACCAAAAAGTTCGGCACGCCATAATGCATGTAATGTTTGTTTCTGTATTGTTTTGTACTGATTTGTGGTGTTCAATAAAGAGTATTTGTATTGTATTGTATGTATACTGTACTGTAGTGCTCCAATCCGTCTGTGTATTTATGGTGTATTTAACTGTTTGGCCGATTAGGATGCCTTCAAACTATATGACGTTAACTGTATAGTCAGCGTGATATAGTTTGATGTTTCATACTATATGACACTGACTGTACCTAAACAAATATATATCGAAGAGAGCAATGTAAAGTGTCATGACCCGACCAAATCGTGTGTTTAACGTGGGCAAAAAGGGAATTCGGACATTAATGAAACTGTTTTGGAAAATTGTCGGAAGTCTACTATTGTAGCAAACTCAACACCGAAACATTATTAAAAACTTCCACTGCAACTTAGGTAACGTCAATATCACAATAATCCACAGTAACGAAAAGAAAAGCCTAGTTTTCAATTAAGAAACGCGGGACAGTTCCCGAGGTCACTGTCTGCGCGTCCATTTCTTTTTATACTAACAAATGACAGTCGTTTTCCCGCGCAACAACCTCAGACCCTGTCTAGCGCGCCGCATATGGCAACACTGGCGTTTCACATGTACTATTGCCAATCTGGATGGATTCACAACGAAGCTTCTGTATGAACCAATGTTCATTATCCGACATATATATGAAACAGGGGTCACTGTACAGTGAGCGTCATATAGTTTATAGCACCCAAATCTGTCAAATAGTGCGGTAAATCATAAAAAAAGTATGGTGCGTCGAACTTTTTGGTCACTATATGACGCCAACTGTACCTATGCTTTATACTAAAGGCGAAGAATGAAAAATCTTCTAGAAAAATAGAATTTAATTCGGCCCTGAACTCTCTAAAATGCCAAATTGCTAAGTTACAGACATCACAAAGTCAAATTACAAGAAGTATACACTAGCACACTATCAAAATGTGCGAAAATAACAACCAAAAATAAGTGTTTAATAAATTTATTAAAAAAAATACAAAACAAAAAAAAAAGCTCATCCATGCCTGCTACCAACGTTATAAGTTTTACAAAATAAACTAAAAAATAGTAGTTAACAAGTTATATACATATATTTTGAAATATATTTTAAAGTGCTTAAAATGTATTGAAAGTGCCGTAGCACTTAACCTGCCACAATAATATTATGCGAGTGAACACATGAAACAAAACCTGAAAAATGCTTATCATTTATCATTAAATGTATTTTACGACCGAGTAAACTAAAAATTTCGAAAAATACACATACATAATCGGTCTTTCTATACAAAATATATCTTTATTTTTATGCTGACAGAGACCAATATCCGCGGCCGTAGTGTCCGCGCAACGCTAAATAGAAAGTTTAAAGTGTTCTATTATGTCAATTATACATTACTTTCAAGTCTTAAATTATGTTTAACCTAATACTGAAAAAGTAACAGACTTGCTACCGTAGGAGTTCAAAATATATATACCAACTTACATCCACCGATATGTCAAAGTAGTTCTAAATGTCGACCGTCCGATACAAACGGAAGTTAGCACTGCATCAACCATACCCAGGCCTCGGTTGGCACACACTAAGCGAGCGGAGCCCCAAACTTTAAATTTTAAATAAATACTCTTAACACTAATCAAATCCATTCAAACTAATTCCTAAACTTGGGGCCCCGCTCTTAAAAAGCACCTTAAATATTAAAAATATGTTTAAATCTGTTTTCTTCTATATTATACTAAAATATAGCTTCTTTTCTTGTATTAATTAAATATTAATGGAAGAATGCTTAAAATATTATTGAAAAACGTAGGTAAACAAAGCATTCTAAGATTCACGGCTTTAAAATTACATCTAACGTTAGACTAGAAAACAAAACATTCGTAAAGATATATTTTCGTTAAGTTTTTTTTTTAATAAAGCTCACTCTCTAACCCGTGCCGGTCCTATGCAAATTAGAAAAACAAAAAACCATCGAGCGAACTCTCGTTCGAATCGGACAAAACTAAAATCGAACCATCGCATGTTCTGGTTAACAAGTATTATTGCATCAACCGGCAGATATGCTAGGCTTAATCCACAATGATCCCTCTTCGTAGAGCTGTTCTATTAAACAATATTATATTATTTATCGTATAAAGACTGAATATTTTAATTAAATTACCAAACTGACACGGGTGGTAGAAACTACAGGCCCCTCATATCACCAATGCTAGAATTTCGTCGGAGAAAAGTGAAAATTATTCACATAAACTCTGAATACCTATAATATAGGTACATAATTATGTACTCCCATTTGTTTGGCACTAGGGGAATATTTATGTTAAATCAACTTAAACTTAATATGTAACTTATCGTAAAAATATAACTTGGAAGCTTCTAGAGACAGGCCACGGGAGTCCTATTGTCTAACAACGCTAGGCGTCGCAATTGTGCACCATTTCTTTCTGTCAAACGGTATCGGATGAGAGGTAGAAAGAGATGCTGAATGTTCTCGCAAACGCCTAGGTTTAGGGAGACAGGTATATACTTCCAGAATAAGAAGCAGGATCATCATGGTATAAGTCAATGCTCGTTCCGAGTTGTCCGGGAACAGTTAGAGTCAAGTTACAGGTAATATGCAACATACGTAAAACAAGGCATACATTTGTGGACCAGCACAACAAAAATAAACCTAAACGCTAAAATATTAGTGTCGGAATGCGACAGGAGCGTCGTCAGCCAGTCCCGTGTGCGACAAAGCGAGTGTTCATAAATCAAATAAAAAAGGGGCAATCGTTTTTAAAATATCGAATCAAATTTCGCGTCGTTTGGACATGTCGCTGCGAATCAATGGACCTGGAAAGAAAAAGTACATGATTAATAATTGCTACCTTTAGGTACAGCTTGAGCAAGAACGACGTGGAAGGGGTACGTTCGCGCATTTACTTTTATACCAGACGCTAAATTCACTTCAAGGTCGAGCTCAAGATGTTTGCCGGCAACTGTTACTTAACTTTTTTGAAAAGTACACATATTAAGAGGAAAATTAACCGAGAGTGGTTGAACAGGCCCTAGAACTCTCACTTTGACCAAAGCCTTCGAATTTGACGTTTAGGTATCCTTTTCATCCTTACGTGTCTTATCATGTAAACAAACACTTCTCAGACATTGTCACACTTTTCTCTTGGATTACACAATAGTTACGTTGTTGTAGGCTTAAAGAAACCGGCGGCAGCGAAACGAGCACTGTGCGCCAGCGCTCTGCTCGAGCGGCAACTCGACGCAACAACGGCGAAAAACTACCCTCGTTTTCATCGTCATTTTTATTATCGACTTTCATAGGATCCGTTTGTGTAACTACGATTGAGTCTCGCGGTACAACCCTCGGCACGAAAGTCTAGCGCTAACCTTGTATGCGCAGTGTGAGTATAAAATACGGTATCCGTGGGTGCGCAGATCCCCTCCGTCAGCGCTAGATTTACGTGCCGGCACGTGTAGTTTCATGTTAAAGGTATATAGTAGTTACGCGGCGGCGCGGGCTCCACGCTCAGCAGGCGCGGCTTGTCGTTATGGCCGGGTGCACCCCGGGCAACGCGTCTCACCTCCTTGGGCGGCGCGGCGGGCTGCGCGGGCTCGGCGGCGGCGTCGCGCGGCTGCCGCGGCGGCGCGGGCTCCACGCTCAGCAGGCGCGGCTTGTCGTTATGGCCGGGTGCACCCCGGGCAACGCGTCTCACCTCCTTGGGCGGCGCGGCGGGCTGCGCGGGCTCGGCGGCGGCGTCGCGCGGCTGCCGCGGCGGCGCGGGCTCCACGCTCAGCAGGCGCGGCTTGTCGTTATGGCCGGGTGCACCCCGGGCAACGCGTCTCACCTCCTTGGGCGGCGCGGCGGGCTGCGCGGGCTCGGCGGCGGCGTCGCGCGGCTGCCGCGGCGGCGCGGGCTCCACGCTCAGCAGGCGCGGCTTGTCGTTATGGCCGGGTGCACCCCGGGCAACGCGTCTCACCTCCTTGGGCGGCGCGGCGGGCTGCGCGGGCTCGGCGGCGGCGTCGCGCGGCTGCCGCGGCGGCGCGGGCTCCACGCTCAGCAGGCGCGGCTTGTCGTTATGGCCGGGTGCACCCCGGGCAACGCGTCTCACCTCCTTGGGCGGCGCGGCGGGCTGCGCGGGCTCGGCGGCGGCGTCGCGCGGCTGCCGCGGCGGCGCGGGCTCCACGCTCAGCAGGCGCGGCTTGTCGTTATGGCCGGGTGCACCCCGGGCAACGCGTCTCACCTCCTTGGGCGGCGCGGCGGGCTGCGCGGGCTCGGCGGCGGCGTCGCGCGGCTGCCGCGGCGGCGCGGGCTCCACGCTCAGCAGGCGCGGCTTGTCGTTATGGCCGGGTGCACCCCGGGCAACGCGTCTCACCTCCTTGGGCGGCGCGGCGGGCTGCGCGGGCTCGGCGGCGGCGTCGCGCGGCTGCCGCGGCGGCGCGGGCTCCACGCTCAGCAGGCGCGGCTTGTCGTTATGGCCGGGTGCACCCCGGGCAACGCGTCTCACCTCCTTGGGCGGCGCGGCGGGCTGCGCGGGCTCGGCGGCGGCGTCGCGCGGCTGCCGCAGCGGCGCGGGCTCCACGCTCAGCAGGCGCGGCTTGTCGTTATGGCCGGGTGCACCCCGGGCAACGCGTCTCACCTCCTTGGGCGGCGCGGCGGGCTGCGCGGGCTCGGCGGCGGCGTCGCGCGGCTGCCGCGGCGGCGCGGGCTCCACGCTCAGCAGGCGCGGCTTGTCGTTATGGCCGGGTGCACCCCGGGCAACGCGTCTCACCTCCTTGGGCGGCGCGGCGGGCTGCGCGGGCTCGGCGGCGGCGTCGCGCGGCTGCCGCGGCGGCGCGGGCTCCACGCTCAGCAGGCGCGGCTTGTCGTTATGGCCGGGTGCACCCCGGGCAACGCGTCTCACCTCCTTGGGCGGCGCGGCGGGCTGCGCGGGCTCGGCGGCGGCGTCGCGCGGCTGCCGCGGCGGCGCGGGCTCCACGCTCAGCAGGCGCGGCTTGTCGTTATGGCCGGGTGCACCCCGGGCAACGCGTCTCACCTCCTTGGGCGGCGCGGCGGGCTGCGCGGGCTCGGCGGCGGCGTCGCGCGGCTGCCGCGGCGGCGCGGGCTCCACGCTCAGCAGGCGCGGCTTGTCGTTATGGCCGGGTGCACCCCGGGCAACGCGTCTCACCTCCTTGGGCGGCGCGGCGGGCTGCGCGGGCTCGGCGGCGGCGTCGCGCGGCTGCCGCGGCGGCGCGGGCTCCACGCTCAGCAGGCGCGGCTTGTCGTTATGGCCGGGTGCACCCCGGGCAACGCGTCTCACCTCCTTGGGCGGCGCGGCGGGCTGCGCGGGCTCGGCGGCGGCGTCGCGCGGCTGCCGCGGCGGCGCGGGCTCCACGCTCAGCAGGCGCGGCTTGTCGTTATGGCCGGGTGCACCCCGGGCAACGCGTCTCACCTCCTTGGGCGGCGCGGCGGGCTGCGCGGGCTCGGCGGCGGCGTCGCGCGGCTGCCGCGGCGGCGCGGGCTCCACGCTCAGCAGGCGCGGCTTGTCGTTATGGCCGGGTGCACCCCGGGCAACGCGTCTCACCTCCTTGGGCGGCGCGGCGGGCTGCGCGGGCTCGGCGGCGGCGTCGCGCGGCTGCCGCGGCGGCGCGGGCTCCACGCTCAGCAGGCGCGGCTTGTCGTTATGGCCGGGTGCACCCCGGGCAACGCGTCTCACCTCCTTGGGCGGCGCGGCGGGCTGCGCGGGCTCGGCGGCGGCGTCGCGCGGCTGCCGCGGCGGCGCGGGCTCCACGCTCAGCAGGCGCGGCTTGTCGTTATGGCCGGGTGCACCCCGGGCAACGCGTCTCACCTCCTTGGGCGGCGCGGCGGGCTGCGCGGGCTCGGCGGCGGCGTCGCGCGGCTGCCGCGGCGGCGCGGGCTCCACGCTCAGCAGGCGCGGCTTGTCGTCGCGCGGGGACTCGCCCCCGCTGCCCCCCACAGACATCTCCGCGAGCGCGCTGATCACGCTGTCCAGGTTTATGGTCGCGCTGCTGTCGCCCTCTCCCTGTACAATTTGTTAGTAACTCAACTTTTGAAGTGAAAACTACGTTGGGCACTTTTTTGATGGGTAAAAAATGTCAAACTCGCGTCAGGAGTAAGACGGAGGGAGATTAAATACTAGCTTATTTTGAAATACGAATGAAGTTAGAGTCGCGTTCGATTTTTGAAGTGTACGGTTGATTTCGTCGTTTTAACGTATGTGCGTTTGGCCTAGTGGTATAAGGTGTGGAATAACAGTGCGTTCTCTCAAGTGACCGCAGTTCGAATCAGGTGTACAAAGTTTTTTTTTCTTTGGGTCTTTTGCGAGTGTGCGTGTGTAGTTTTCACTCCTGCCGGCACTCCCGGAGTGCTACCCGGTGTTTTTTTCACTAGGCAGTTTACGAAAAAATGGATTAAGTCATCTCAACGCAGCCATTGACCATCATTTGGAGAGGTTTATCCTCGGGGATAGTGCCGCTAATTAAGTCGTTTTGCTTACGTGATGTTGTGTAGATACGCAGTATTTACCAGGTGCTAGTTACACGGTACTGCACTATGAGTATAGTGTAGATACGCAGTATTTACCAGGTGCAAGCTACACGGTACTGCACTATGAGTGTAGTGTAGATACGCAGTATTTACCAGGTGCTAGTTACACGGTACTGCACTATGAGTGTAGTGTAGATACGCAGTATTTACCAGGTGCTAGTTACACGGTACTTCACTATGAGTGTAGTGTAGATACGCAGTATTTACCAGGTGCTAGTTACACGGTACTGCACTATGAGTGTAGTGTAGATACGCAGTATTTACCAGGTGCTAGTTACACGGTACTGCACTATGAGTGTAGTGTAGATACGCAGTATTTACCAGGTGCTAGTTACACGGTACTGCACTATGAGTGTAGTGTAGATACGCAGTATTTACCAGGTGCTAGCTACACGGTACTGCACTATGAGTGTAGTGTAGATACGCAGTATTTACCAGGTGCTAGTTACACGGTACTGCACTATGAGAGTAGTGTAGATACGCAGTATTTACCAGTGCTAGTTACGCGGTATTGCACTATGGGTGTTGTGTACATACGCTGTATTTACCAGGTGCTAGTTACGCGGTATTTCACTATGGGTGTCGTGTAGATTAGATACGCAGTATTTACCAGTGCCAGTTACGCGGTCTTGCACTATGGATGTTGTGTAGATACTAGCCCACCAAATGAAGGAATCTCGCGGGAAAAAACTGAGTATTAATGAAAAACTAAAAAAAGGGACCTTTGGACCCCAATTAGCTCCACCCCTACCCATCAGTACTTTTAGTATGTGGTTTAAAACAACATTCTCTACAACTATGCCGAAATTCGCTTATACCCGAGTTTTTTCCCCCGAGACTCAGTTTTTGGGCTTCGTTGGACGGGCTATACGCAGTATTTATCAGGTGCTAGTTACGCGGTCTTGCACTGTGGATGTTGTGTAGATAAGCAGTATTTACCAGTGCTAGTTACGCGGTATTGCACTATGGGTGTTGTGTAGACACGCAGTATTTACCAGTGCTAGTTACGAGATATTGCATTATGGGTGTTGTGTAGATACGCAGTACTTACCAGTGCTAGTTACGCGGTATTGCACTATCCCCGACGATATAGATAATCTATATTAATAATTTCGTGACCGGTTACGGTAGACTCGATCGAAACGTTGCCTGAATGATAGAACGTGAAAAAATAAAAATTTCGAGTCGACAACATGTATCCGCAAAATTCGGATTGTCGAGTATTTTGTAAAATTCTAACGGTGCTGATGGACAAATCGCAGTCGCCATATTGGACACCACAGACTAGCGCGAAACTGACACCGGAGGATGACAAACGTTCCGTTTCATGCTAGCGCACATACGCCGTGTGATTTTTCTTAAACCTGAGATTGGCCAACATAACCATAGAAAAAATTGAATAATTGGGAATGGATGATTATTTTAAAAGTGCTTGGTGATTTTACTTTTGATAGGAATAACCATCCTCAGCTACGAAAAAAAGTTTCAGATTTTTTCCGTCGACCCATATATTTTATAAAAATAAAAACATTTTATTCAGTCACTCGGCGGTAGTGATGTAATGAATGTCATATTTTCGACATTAGCGAATGCAAATGCGAATGCGAATATTCAGTTTTTGTTAAAATTTGGCACCATTTGTCCATGGCTTGGTGACTTTGGTGGCAGACCCGTACAAACGAAGTACGTTCCGTTTGTTTTTTGTTCCTAGAATAGCCGAGTTGAGACGAACGAAAGCATCTGATTGAAATGTCATTCCACTCTATGTTGCCAGATGGGCTATTTAATTTAAAAAATAAAAAAAGGTTTTGTCTATATGTCAACGTCATAGATCTGTAGATGTGTGTGAATTTAACGGCAAACTCACGTTTAATGTCAACAATGTTCGCGTGTTCGAAATTATTTCCGTTCGTTGGCGTTGTTATTGTTTTCCGTGCTGTTTTTGCTTTTTAGTTTCACCCCTGCACATCTTTCCTGACTTCTACTTACATTAAAATGGTCTTCGCAACAATGCATCGTGTAAACTTTGAAATATTCCACATTAGCTTGCGTACACCATTTCTTCTGCAAACCTTCTCTGATTTTCACAATGATTTTGTTGGGGCTATAGTTTGAGTCATTGTTGCATCCCGGCAGAAAACATTTTTTTATAAATATCCATTGTTTGTTACAGTTTTATACTTTGAATTTGCTTTTATTTCTAATGTTTGTAGGTTAAGTCAGAATGTAATGTTATGATGTAGACGTGACAGTGATAGCGTGACAGATACCGTAGCTAAACTTTTTTTTTTCATTTTTGTGGCAAACATTTAATGGCCGATTCTTACATAAAACATAAAACCCGGTCGTTAGATCAAACAAAGGTCAAAACTTACTACGTACTTTTACAATATCTGCAATCGTAAAGTATTTTTGAAATCGGACAAGATAAATCGGTTATTTGATGGTTTTCCTCCAAATGGTTTTCGAATTGGAGCATACTAAAAAAAATTAACAATGTCAATTCCCCATGTATGGTAGTAACACAAACAATCTACAGGCGGCGCCACTTAGCCGTTGCTTTTTTTAGCTACAAATGTCATCGTTTACCACAGATTCAAGCAGCAATTTAAAAAAAATGATATGTCATTGGCGTAGTGCTTATCAGCCGTATAGAGGCCGCCAAGTGACTGAGTAAAATGTTTTTATTTTTATAAAATATATGGCTCGACGGAAAAATAAATAATAATAAACAAATAAATATCATGGGACAAATTACACCAACTGACCCAGTCCCCAACTAAGCAAAGCTTTGTGCTATGTGTACCAACCAAGCAACGGATAAGAATACTTATATAATTTAGATAAATACATGCTTAAATACATACAACATCCATGACTCGGGCACAAACATTCGTATTCATCATACAAATGTCTGCCCCTACCGGGATTCGAACCCGGGACCTCTAGCTTCATAGTCAGGGTCACTAACCACTAGACTATCCGGTCGTCAAATCTGAAACTTTTTTCCGTAGCTAAGGATGGTTATTCGTATCAATAGAAAAATCACCAAACACACTTTTAAAATAATCATGCATTCCCAATTCAAAATAAAAACGAATTTTCAAACTTTAAAATGGCCGCCCTGTAAAATTCCCATTTTGGACTCATCAAGTTGTTCACGCCATGCACGGATATATTCTTGCAGATAATTTCAGTTATTGTGAATCTACCTATTTTTGTATTAAAATAATAAACAGTGATTCGAAATAATGGCTACACATTCTATCTACATTTTGTACCTACAAGTGTATTATGATTCAAATTTCACCCGAGCGAAGCCGGGTTTTCATCTAGTAGTTATTGATAATTTACGACTGATCAACCAGATGTCTGTATTCGAGTGTCATTAACTCATTATGTATGGATGGAGACAAGAAATAAGGAAAGAAATTCTCACAAATATGGCGTTCGGTGTAATCGAGCAGAACCACGAGCGCCCGCTAGTTAAAATACAAATTAAAATGTTACCTTTTGTGGTCCAGGCTTGAAGAAATGTAAGTAGCAATATCCACGGAAACCCTGCAAGAATTTATTATACCATTAACTTAGTCATCTGGAAAAAATAACACTCGATTATTTTATTTCGACGCATACTGCCAGAAACGCAAATTACCCGATACGCACATAAGTATGCTTTCATTCGGGAAATACCTTATAGGGCCTATATAATATAGGCAATAGACTAGATACGCAAATGACCTGAATTAAATTTGAAGTACTCTTGTATCCTTTGCATTTATGCATTCCATTTTTGTGTACCAATAAACATCACGATAATTATCCTTTCGAACCCTAACACTAAGTGAGCAATGCGTAAACTTACCTTCCAAACCATGATTTGAGGTTTGACGCCGCGCTCGGATAGGGCTTGCTTTAGGTCACGGACTCGCGTGTTTGGGCTGATGTTGGAGATCTGACAACAAAAACATTAACTTTTAATTTAATATAGGGGTCTCAGCACCAAATTAAACTTTGTCACGGTAGGCAGGCTCTTCCTATCTCACTCTAACCCAGAGCGCTAGTCGTATTTCGGACAGACGGTTCCCCCTCTCTCTTTCAGTGTTTAGAGTGCGATAGACATATAGTGTTAGTCAAAAGGCGGGAAAGTTAAAATGGGACTGGGCTGGTCATGACTGTTTGCCGTATGCCGGATGAGTTATGGGCCAAGACAAACACCAAGTGGAGTCTTACTAACTCAAAGCGGCGGTCCGGTAGACCTAGACGGCGACGGTGGGATGAGTTAGACGCCTTCTTGGAAGACGACACTTACCGCAGCAGACCGGGAGCAGTGGAAGAGTTGAGGAGAGGCCTTTGCTCAGCAGTGGGACACAATTGGCCCATAATAAATAAATAAACTTAGATTAGTTTAGGTTAACTTCTGTCGGGCGTTCCGAGACGCACACGTTTCTTTTTTATGTTGAATAGCCTCTCAGTCGGCAGAAAATTAGTTAATGGTGTATACCTTGACAGAGAAGTCAATGACCGGGCGCTGCTTCTTGGGACGGCGCGGCTTCTGTTCGCCTTCCTTGTTCTCCTTGCCGGCGGACTTGGCGCTGTTGCGGCGCCTCGTGTTGCGTCGCACGCGGGAGCCTTTACCCTCCTCGCCTTCAGTCGTGTTGCCACCCTGAGAGACAATAAACAAACAAAAGATAAACAAATGCTTAACGAAAATACACAGAATTACATTCAATGGCAGGTATCATCAATCAACGCGTGCACTTTACTAAAACATATCGTAAGTTTTCTGTGGTACGACTTGTAGTGAAGGCAGGGTAGTCTCAACTTCAATGAGTGCAGTTTTACCTAGGTGCGTTCTCTTATCTCAATAAGAGATCTAGATCACCTAGGTAAAACTGCACTAATCGGGTGGACCACGAACGTGCAAGAGCTCACAGTACAGACCTTGGAGTACGTAGTGACGTGCAGACCTTTAATAACCGTTATTTTTCCGTTTATAACATTTAGCATATAACATAACGAATGGCATGAATTAGATTCATGATCATCGTCATCACCACATCAGGCTCTATCACTTGCAGCCCGTCTAATCACTAATCACAGACCACCTACCCCATTAGACTTGTAATACAGGGCGGCATTTTCTGGATCCTATTTGCGCAATTGCGCCTATAACTTCGAACGCAAACGCGCGCTCATTCAGTAGTGACCAGGAAACAGACCCGTAAGCAGCGTGTTACTGTGACCTAAAAACTACAATAATAAAATACAAAAAAACGCCAGTTTGCGCTGTAAGGTGGTGTGAAAGCGACAGTCGCAAAAATAATTAGAAGAAGGATACTATCACGTTTCATCGGTAAGTACAAAGTATAATAATACCTTAATAACAAAAAATCACAGAGTTCTAATAACACGGGTCGCTAATAAGTACCAAGTCTATGTTTGTCCTTGTTTAGCACGCTTTGCGTCGCGTTACATCTCTTTCTTGCATTTCAACGTCACGCGTAAGTAGAGGTGCGACCAAACCGTATCGATATTATTCATTCATTCAATTTGATTGTCTTTGAATTTGAAGTTATATCAAAATCTTATTTCGTAATTACTTTTACAAACATTTAATTAAAAGTGATTGATTTAATGCACGTAAAACTTATTACTAGACAGTATGAAGTTAAAATGATTTCGTTCGTCAATTTTTCTATTTAATAATAGCTTTTGACACTGAAACTTCGGAACCGATTGTCATGTAATTTTTTTCACGCGTGTAAAGCGACGAGTATCAACTATGATAAAGAGATCAATGATATAACAGAGTAAAGATATGTTACGTTCCTAGCAAATTGCGTTTGAAAATAGTCGCGTTTGGATAGTTGTTTGTTACGTCACTCGTGGAGTAGTTTGAAGTGAACTGTCTCTGTCTGAACGAAGCGGTTTACCCTCCCACAAGAAGTTATCACTTCAACAGCGCGCATTGCTCCCAAAATCTAACCGGCCAGTAACTTATCGATAGTGATGGCAATAACGGCTGTTTTTCCATAACGAATAACAGTGTTGCGTTATTCTTAAATAACTTATCGTAAACTGTCTGTTATCCTGTTATATTGCTGTTTTACAAAACGATAATGAATTAATGAACGAAAGTTACTACTTGATAATTTTATAATAAAATAATAATTGTTATACATATGTATTTCGTTACGTTACGATACAACGCGCGACCGCAACGTAATCAAAACGTATAGGAACAAAAGCAAAAGAACGCTCTGTTATCTTGTTTGTTATTGTACTGACTGACAACAAACAGCAACAGCAAATAATAATACCAAAACCGCCAAGTCAGTTACGTTATCTGATGTTGTAATTACGACCACCACTACTTATCGATATACAATATCGACATGCCCTCATCTCTTCTTTCTTTCGCCGTGACGTCACCCCTGCCGCCCGCTTACGTCGCATTCCGCCAACGTCGGCAGAAGTGTTTGCTTAGAAATTCGTAAAGATGGCATGTCTCGGGGGTAGGTGGTCTGTGTCACTAATACACCAGCCAGTACGTCATCCGATGTCGCGGGCTGTCGCAACAGCAGTAGCGTTACCTCTCCCTCGCTCTGGCTCTTGTGCGAGCGCGTGCGGCGGCGCAGCCTGCGCGGGCGCTGCGCGGCGCGCTCCTCCACGTCGGTGTCCACCTCTTGCAGTGTGCACGCGCGTCCCGCCCTGCAACACACAAACACACATTGCTTTATCAAATAGGATGGCTAACTTGCTATTTGGACTTCAAGAGGTTGTATACCAGTAATTTCACCGGTTTTCACCTTTTCGACGCCAACGACCAGGGTTGGGCAGTATTTGAATTACTTATAATTAAAATACAAATACGTAATTGGTATTGTATTTCAATTGAGTTTTTGAATAATTATTTTTTTGTCATAAATGGAAAGACCATCTAACTAATATTATAAATGCGAAAGTATGGATGGATGGATGGATGGATGGATGGATGTTTGTTTGTTACTCAATCACGCCAGAACGGTCCAACGGATCTGGATGAAATTTGGCACATACATAGAGAAAAGTCTGGAATAGCACATAGGCTACTTTTTAACCCGGAAAATTGCGTAGTTCCCGCGGGATAGCGATAAACGAATTCTTTGCAGACGAAGTCGCTGGCAACAGCTAGTAATTATATAAGTGTGGGATCGTAATCGAAGAAAAACCACTGTTTTCAAAATTAAAAGAAAGTATAATAAAAAGAAATTGGTTTTTACAAATTAACACGTCTTATTCGTATCGGCTCCCAAGTAAAAATCTCAATTACCCTTAATTCTAAACAAACAATATTGCTAGTCATTCATGCTTTCTCTTTCGCACACGTACATACACATCATGCTGTCACTCACACTCATTCGTACGTCATGTTACGCTCCTTTCTACTCATCCCACAATCGGCCGTCCTGCTCTCTAGTCTGTCCTCAGACTACAGTACATAGAGTTCTTAGCTAACTTAAATAATAAACATCTTAGGATTAGTTATTGGCTCTACCGTTGACAAGAAAACATGAAACATTGTTATTCAACAGGCAGGCTAAAAATACAAAAAAAAACATCTTACACTAACATCTTTAAAATAAACAGTCTTATAAACACAGTTGAAGTAACAATAGTCAGCCTTCACTGGATGCAAGTAAATATAAGTGCATAATCTTAATCTAAAAAATAAAACAACAAATAAAAAATAAAAACAAAACCATCAGCTTTACCTTCAGTCTGTTTGCGGCCATCGTTTCATGTGGTCACATGAAGTTGTGGTGTTCTTCGAACCTTCAGTAGAGTCGTCGACTTTCTGGACTGCATACCGATCTCTACCAGTTGCCTTCATGACCTTGTATGGGCCTAGGTATTTAGGTTTCAACTTCATACCTACACCAAACTGAGTCCTTTTTATTGCCACTAAATCACCTTCTTTGTATTTAGTGCTCTCTTTACGTTTCCCGTCGAAATTTCGTCGATTTTCTTCTTGAATTTTGAGTATTTGTTCCTTGGCATTCTTCCTATGCTCTTCTCGTTTTAGCATGTAACTATCTCTGTTTTCTTGCTCTAATAACTCGTAAACTTCATGATCTTCTTTCAGTTTCATCTTTGTCCCTGTAAGTAATTCGAAAGGGTTGGTATTGATACTTCGTTGGTAGGTACTATTTATACATCTTTGTACCTGGCTAACATGTCTATACCACTGTGTTGGATTTTCGAGACACAGCTTGGTCAGTACCGACGTTAATATTCTGTGGATTCGTTCAACCTGTCCGTTTGCTCGTGGTACGCCAGTTGTAATCTTGATGTGCTGTATGCCTTCCTCGGTACAGTATTCTTCGAACTGTGAACTAGTGAATGCAGTTCCTCGATCAGTGATTATCCTTGTTGGATTTCCAAAACACTGTTGGTGAATCTTCAGTTTATCAATTGTTTCTTTAGTTGTAGTACTTTTAACTGGGAATAACCAAACAAATTTGGTGAAAGCATCAACCATTGTAAGTATGTGATTATATAGCTTCTTTGTTTCAGTCATGGGACCAATGTGGTCCACGTGAAGGGTATGGAACGGCAACTCGTCCTTTTCAATGGGATTTAAAAATCCTTCTTGTTTGCCCGTCTTTCTTTCAGTTAACAAACATGGTATGCATGTTACAAGATATTCTTCAATCTTCTTCTCTAGATTTTTTATACAGTAATCCTTGCTGATTAAATCTAGCATTTTCCTTTTTCCGAAGTGTCCATGATCATGAGCTCTTTTTAGAATCTCATTCTCCATTTGACCTGGAACAACTAAACATTTCTGTTCACCCCTATAAAGTAGACCGTTCTCCAAATAGAAGTCTTTGTAGTGTACTTTGTCCTTCAACAATTCCATGATAGCTTTAAGTCCTTCGTCGTTAGCTTGTGCTTGTCGTAGCTTATCATGTACAGGCAGATTGTTCACAAGTGCCACATACGGGTTTCTACTGAGTGCATCCACATGTCTCATTTTGCTCCCCGCTCGATGCTCGATCTCAAAGTCGTATTCTTGTAAAAGCAAAATCCACCTTGCTACTCTGGTTGACATCGCTAAATCTTTCTTGTTCAAAGTCATCTGAAAAGCTCTACAATCAGTTACAATTTTGAAGTGAATACCATATAAATAACATCTGAATTTTTTAACAGCTTCAATGATTGCCAAAGCTTCTAGCTCATAGCTTGTATATTTACTCTCAGCTGGAGAAGTTTTACGACTCATGTAATAAACAGGGTGAAGAAATCCATCACTGCTGCTTCTTTGAAATAGAATGGCTGAATATGCAATGGCTGAGGCGTCTGTATGCAACTCTGTAGGTAAACTTGAGTCATATATCTTTAGTACTGGTTGACAAGCTAATTTTCTCTTTAATTCATTGAATGCAACTCTGCATTCGTCATCAAACTGGAATGTACTGTTTTTTTTCAATAAGTCTGTGAGTGGCTTGGCAATTAATGCAAAATCCTGAATATATTTCCTGAAGTAAGAAGTCAAACCAATGAAACTATGTAATTGTTTTAGATTAACAGGTTCAGGGAATCTTACCACTGCATCAGTTTTTTCATGGGTAGGGCGGACCTCACCGTCTCTTATCACATGTCCCAGATATTCCACTTGTCTTTGTACTAGTTGTGACTTTTTCCAATTAATCTGCAGACCATAGTCTGATGCCACACGCAATACTTCAGCTAATCTGGTTACAGCTTCTTCTTCATTGGTAGCTGGAATAATCAGATCGTCAATAAAAATTATAACAACTCCCCTCGCAATCAGGTCTCTGTAAATAATCGTTATAAATCTCGTAAATACCTTCGGACATATTGAAAGTCCAAAAGGTGCTCTCAGGAATTCATACTGGCCTGTCTGAGTTACAAACGCAGTATACTTTATAGAATCTTCAGCTACAGGTACATGAAAATATGCATTTTTCAAGTCTAAAGTACTGAAAAGCTTAGCCCCCGTTAATCGATCAATGTGATCTTCGATCACCGGTAAAGGATACTCATCTTTAGGTATCTTTTGATTCAACTTCCGGTAATCCACACATACTCGAATACCACCATCCTTCTTCTTTACTAAGACTAAAGGACTAGCATAGTCTGAGTAGCTTACCCTTATAATTCCTTCCTCAATCCACTTGGTTACCTGGAGATCAACCTCTTCTTGTTCCTTTGGGGCCACTCGTCTTGGCCGTTGAGCCACTGGTACATCATCTTTCAAAACAATCTTCAACTCGATTGGCGCCTCTTTCGTCTTGCGCGGAATGTACGACTCCACCAAACTATTGACTTGTTCTTGAACACCAGAACTTACTTGTGTACCTACAACAACAGAATTACACACACATATTTCGTACATCCAATTATAGGCTGGCTTTAATGAAACTTCATTATTCTCCATTAACATTACACAATGTTGTAGAAATTCCTGACCAATAATCATAGGATAGGGCATAGCGTCTCTAGAAATAACGTGGAACACAACGTCGTTGTACCACTGATTATCTACCTCGAGTCCAAACTGTAATCGTCCGAAACACTTCACTTTGTTGGCACCTAAACCTGACAGTATTATCTCACTTTTGTCCAACTTAGGCGCGCCTAACTTGTTATAGTAGTCTTCGGATAACAAGTTCACATCACTGCCGGAGTCGATTAAAGCTAAAACCGTCGTATCGAACACTTTAACATATTTCGTCGGCTTTTTCGTTGAAACAATCTCATTGTTATTCGTTTTCGTATCGTCTGCCGGTTTCGTTGTGACATTAGTTGTCAAACAGCAATCTGACGTCTGACAGTGACATCTGTCACCCGCGTCGGCTTGATTAGGGTTGTGACTGCAACCGTAAAAATTCTGCTTCGATGCGCCGCTAGTGTTGTGCCAATTTTTCCCAGTGCTGCCAACACCGCCGTTTGCCGCTATGTTCGCTTCGCTCCTACCGCGTGAAGTTCCCGCTGTCATCTGCTTCTGCTGCGTCTGCACATTCGGGCACTTTGAAGAAATATGGCCGAACTCGTTGCATCGGAAACACTTGAGGCCTTTTTCTTTATGCGGACACTCCATCGATGCATGATTTTTCTCTCCACAGCTATAACACCGCGATTTCACGTGATTGCCGCTTCGCTTATCAAAATTCAGCTTTTGCTTGCTCTGTGTTTGCGCCGTATTCGTTTTCGTTTTTTCTTTTAATTCTTCGTAAATCTTGATTTTTTCTTTAAGTTCCGCGTAAGTCGTGACACCATATAACATGATTTTATTAATTTCTTGATCTTCAATACCTTCGACGATGTACTTTATTGCGACATAATCCGCCATCTTGCCTCTTCTGCCAAGTTCTTTCATGATTAGCAAGTAATCCAGGCATGACTCATCACTTTTTTTATGTCGAGCACTCATCATTTCGTGAATCGTTTTTGGATCAATTGTGTCGGAGAATTCTCTGATGATAGCCACTTTCAGTTCTTCCCATGTCTTATAGGTACGTTCGGACCGGAACCACAGCAACGCAGTACCTGCTAATGACCGTCTCGCCATCAATAATTGCTGCACTGGAGTCCAACCAAAGATCTCTGCATTATCATCGATTTCTTGAGCCCATCTTGCCGCCGTGTAAGTCTTGTCTTGTCCGGTGAATTTGCTTATCAGTCCCTCAGCTAGATGTAACGTCGTTGAACCTTTGCCACCTACAGCTTGCCCAAAATCGTCGTCGTAATCTTGGTGCCGGCTGTTTCGTCGTGATGGTGCCATGGTTTTCGTCTTCTTTCGTCTTCTTGAGGTCTTGATAAAAATTTACCGTTACGTCTTCGAACGAACGTCGTACTGTTAATTTGTAACGGCTTTTCGTCTTCAACAGGTAAGTTATCTTCAATTTGGATCCCGGACGAGCCCCCAAAAATTGTGGGATCGTAATCGAAGAAAAACCACTGTTTTCAAAATTAAAAGAAAGTATAATAAAAAGAAATTGGTTTTTACAAATTAACACGTCTTATTCGTATCGGCTCCCAAGTAAAAATCTCAATTACCCTTAATTCTAAACAAACAATATTGCTAGTCATTCATGCTTTCTCTTTCGCACACGTACATACACATCATGCTGTCACTCACACTCATTCGTACGTCATGTTACGCTCCTTTCTACTCATCCCACATAAGTTTTGTAAGAAAAGTATTTTTAGTTTTGTTTTATTCGCTATAATTAACGAGTTATACCGATTTGAAAATTGATCGTCGAGTACCGCACCGAAAACACACCGACAGTTCCCAAACAAGACCGAGCCGCGTGTGACGTCACAAGATTAGTTTTCACTCGTAGTTAGTATACAGGTGATACAGTTTTTTGACTTTAATCTACTCTATTCTGTTATTATCCTACTATTATTGTAAAATGTTAGTGTTTGTGAGGGCGTGTTTGTTTGTGACTCTTTCACGCTAAAACGGCTAAACAGATTTCGATAAAATTTGGCATACACGAACTTTATAATTTATAACCTGGATTTACGCACCGGCTATAGTACTGTAGGTGTCATTCACGATGGGTGCCATCCACCGTGGTTCTTATTACTTTGTAGTTAAAGGTTAATTTTATTACATCTACGAGTCTTAGTGGATGGCACTGTCTATACTTCGATCATGCTTCTATCCCAACATTTCCACGGTACCGGGATTTAAATCCATAAAATTAGATGAGAATAGTCATGAGTACTTTGGTAATAACTATTTATATGAATAAGTCAATAAGTCGTGGGATTTCAGTTGAAAATCTCGTTGATTTTATTCCAGGAGAATTTCATAAGAAAATCCTGAATTTAGAGCACAAAGATGACGGATGACATTTTGACACTTATGACACTAAAAATGTTTATGGGAGTCGTTTTAGAGTAATTTGGTGGCTCTGAGCCCGATTTTGGCATAATTTTTTAGATTCAAGATGGCGGATGACATTTTGACACTATTGACACCTTGACACTAAAATATTGATGGGTGTCGTTTTCGAGTAATTTGGTGCTTCTGAGCCTGATTTTGAGATACTTTTTTGGATTCAAGATGGCGGATGACATTTTGACACTATGACACAAAATATTTCTCGACTCGAGAAGCATAAGGTCTGATGTGTGATTTCTTAACTTTTCAGGAGAGCAGAAATAAAATTGGTAAATGAATCGGCTTATAATTATTGAATTATTATAGTTAGGATCACGAAACTTTTTGCATCTTTAGAAGATTACTTGTACCTATATTTTCGTATATCTAATTTTCCTTTTGCGTTTTAAATAATATCGATACAACATTTTTTTCATGAAAAAAGCGACTTCCGACTCTATGCTTCATACGTGATGCTATTGAACTGGTTCAAGGCATGTTCTATTTGCACTTAACTACTCATATTATTCTCAAAAGTTAACGTTATTACAGGCATAAGGTCTCAAACTAATGTACGAATTACTGTATAAAATTAAACAGCTAAAAATATTTGAAGCATTACGTCGTATCTAGTGATACGTACCTATGCTGTATCAACCTTTGCAAAGCAGAAGGCTTTTAGTGACATAACGCCAGTCATGAAGGAAAACAAATTTTGAAGCATAAACCTTGAAGTTGAAATACGCTAAACAAAAAACTTGGAGAAGTCCATGCATAAAGGTGTAAGTCAAAATTAGTCCTGATGCGTCTCTAAAATTTCTAAAAGTCCTCAGATCAGACCTTATGCATTTAAATATCTCCTCAACGGAAAGAGATAGAAATACAAGTGTCAGTGTGGTAGACAGAGAAAGAGCGCATTATAACCGTACTTTAAATAAGTCAATTTGGTCTGATTTTCACATCAGACCTTATGCCACTCGAGTCGAGATTTTATGGGTGTCGTGGCTCTGAGCCCGATTTTGGTATGATTTTTTGGATCCAAGATGGCGGATGACATTTTGACATTACTGACACAAAAAACACAATGTCGATAGTGTCAAAATATCATCCAGGGCACCTAACCCTAACTAAGGGTGGTGTAATAAGAGTAAGAGAGTAAGGGTCCCTAACTAGGGCGATCGGACTGGCCCGGCAGCCTTGCTCTGACCGCCCTTACGATCGAGTAGTGTAATAATACTTAGGGTAGTTAGGGAGCCGAGAGGGGGCAGAGAGTGAGGGAGAGGGAGAGTTGAGGGAGCCGGTATTCAATGCAGTGTACATAATCGACGGCCTAGCAAGGGGCCACGCCCTCCTAACTACCGGGCCCTGAATACCGTGAGATACCCCCTTTAGTTAGGGTTATACAGCCTTATTCATAAAAAGTTAGAGGCTCGCTATAAGCTCGCTATAGGACCGATGCAAAAAAACATGATTCATAAACGTCAATTAGCGCTAATCAGTCCTTCAAGGGTCTGTTAAGTCTTCCGAAAGTTAGCGGACCGTAGACCTTACTTTATCTCTCTGCTAACTCACAAAATGGCTGCCACACACATGTGAACAGCTGATTTTGGCAAGAGCAAAACCATACGCAAGACAGTTTTTTTTGTTGTAAGTTTGTATCCCCTTCGAGAAAGGTAAAGGAAACTAGATCCACACTGCCTCGTCTGTCGTGTTAATTCGCTGGTTTCCCGCTAATTCGCTGACACTGCTGTCATTTTTTTTTTAATTCACTGAAAAGCCATTTATGGTCTATGATTTGTCAAGGAGACAACATAACGCGTCTAATCCATTCATCAACAGCTCATTAGTTAACAGACTGCTAGCAAGCGTTTATGAATCATACTTTTTAACAACTGTCAAATAAGCTTAATCAGTCTGTTAACTAATGAACTGATCAAACCTCAATTAAGGATTTTTTATGAATAAGGCTGATAGTCCCTAAAAATTGGAGTGTAACAGGCCTTTGAGAGGGTAATTGATTATAGTTAACTCACAGCATCTCGATCTCCCGCAGTTGTCCGAGCACTGGCATCAGAAGCAGCCGGCGGTTGGACAGCAGATGCCAGATGATGCCAGGTGGCCGCTGGCTCATGCGCTGTGTCTCTATGACCTGCGCAGAAGCATTGTAATAACTAGGGTGTAATATTTTTCAATAAACATCATGGAGGTGTTGAGAGTTTTCATTGTTATAAAAAAAAAGTAACGGAAAACCACGGTAGCTAGAGACTTGGAGGCAGACCTTTTCCGTGAGGATCGTAGAAGTGCACTAAGTAGGACCTTTAGTTACACGGGAGGGCGAATATTCAGCGTTTTTTCGGCGTTTTTTCAGTCATTATCGACTCAGCATATACCATTAAAAGAGATGATGCTGAGACTTAACTTTTTATGACAACGAAACACAGTATCGATGCTGCGTTTACCTGTGTTGGTGTAACGATAATGTCAATAGGCACATCATGAGGCCCGAACAGCTCTGCTGGTAGTGTGTCAACCACCTGTAAAAAAATAAGAAATTTATGTTTTCATTTCCAATATAATTTTTATTGGTACACAGCTGTATTCCGATTGCACTCAGATCGCGCGCTCACTGGCGTAATTTTAATAAAAAACTTCAAATAATTATCCTTACCAAATAAAATAGCATTCAACTCAATCAGAGTTACACAAATGGATAATTACAAAAATTAGTTGCGTTTATGTGTATTTGTGTCAACACTGACACGTTTGAAAATGTAAATGGAATCAAGAATAGCTTAGTCAATTACCTGACAATCGTGCACAGTGGTGATCACCACCGTGCTGGGCTTGACAGCCTTCATGTGCATGATGAGGCCGAACTCGAGATCGCCGTACCCCCGCCCCTTGCCGATGCGGTAGCCCTCCTTGGACACGGCCACCGAGCCCATGACCACCAGGTCGAGAGACACTGAATCTTCAATGCCTAAAATGGGAATAAAACGTTCAATTTGTGCCTAATACAATGCAATGCAATTGCAGCACTTGACTTCAGAAAAAATAAACCTAAAATGCATACCGCAATAATAGCCGTAGAACAATTACAAATGAAACTAAATTAATTACTGTTCGCCACAACCAATGTATAACTATAACTAAGCGTTATGTAATCGATGTTCTAATTTAGATTTGAAGAAAACATGTGAGGATTTGATTTGAAGTTATAAAATTTGTTTTTAAAATGAAATTTCGGGCCAAATAATATTGTTGTAGAGGCTGTATAGCAACCGTTATACTGGTTGCATAATGTAATGTAGTTATATGATTCAAACAGTTGTCTAAGCAACAACTAGACTTAAGCGATTGTTGATCTCAGCCGACGCATATACGTCGTGTGTTTAATAATTATTTATACTTTAGTATAATATTTGATTTAATGTAACCTCTGGCAACTCATTACCATATAATTTCGTTTATAGTTTAATAACGTGCAATTGGGGGTCGCTAGCGTAGGCAGCGCATACATATAGTAGTGCACGTGCAGCTACTGTATCTATAGACCGACCGCTTAAGGGTGCGACCAAACCGCCGCGTATACGCAGTGACGTGTCGTATGCGTCACGTTTTCTCACCGTTTCTTCATACATTTTGTTGCGATTCCGTACCGTCACCGTTTTTTAAGCGGCGGTGTGGTCGCACCCTAAATGAGTCCTCGCGGGCGCGCTCATTTAAACGATCGGTCCATAACAAAATAATAAATAAGAACATAGTAGAACGGAAACTCCCGCTCCAGCCGAACTCAATGTCACGATATTAGAGTACCCGCTAAGCGAGCTACTCAGTCAGGCTGCCACGGCCGGCGTCGCCGCACGCGCGTTTGGCTGTTTGCGCGTTCCGTACCTTCATCTTGGAAACGCACCTAATGATTTATAAATCTCGTATTTTGTAAAACTAGAATAAAATAATTTCAAAGTAAATAAAAACTTATATTTTGGCGATATTCAGCCTTAATCATAAAAAATCCTTAATTGAGGTTTGATCAGTTTATTAGTTAACAGACTGATTAAACTTATTTGACAGTTGTTAAAAAGTATGATTCATAAACGCTTGCTAGCACTCTGTTAGCTAATGAGCTGCTGATGGATGGATTAGACGTGTTATGTTGTCACCTTGATAAATCATAGACAAAAATGGCCTTTTAGTGAATAAAAAAAAATTAACAGCAGTGGCAGCGAATTAAGTAGCGGGAAACCGAAAACATGGCTTCAGCCTAGCACGACAGACGAGGCAGTGTGGATCTAGTTTCCTTTACTTTTCCCGGAGAAGATAAACTTAAAACAAAAAAAACTGTCTTGCGTATGGTTTTGCTCTTGCCAAAATCAGCTGTTCACATTGGTGGCGGCCATTTTGTGAGTTAGCAGAGAGATAAAGTAGGGTCTACGGTCCGCTAACTTTCGGAAGACTTAACAGACCCTTGATGGACTGATTAGCGCTAATTGACGTTTAAGAATCATGTTTTTTTGCATCGGTCCTATAGCGAGCTTATAGCGAGCCTCTAACTTTTTATGAATAAGGCTGAACAGACTTTCAGCCTTATTCATAAAAAATCCTTAATTGAGGTTTGATCAGTCTATTAGTTAACAGACTGATTAAGCTTATTTGACAGTTGTTAAAAAGTATGATTCATAAACGCTTGCTAGCAGTCTGTTAGCTAATGAGCTGCTGATGGATGGATTAGACACGTAATGTTGTCACCTTGACAAATCATAGACCAAAAACGGCCTTTTAGGCGAATTAAAAAAAAAAATTGACAGTGGCAGCGAATTAGCGGGAAACCGAAAAAATGGGTTCAGCCTAACACGACAGACGAGGCAGTGTGGATCTAGTTTCCTTTACCTTTCCCGGAGGGGATAAACTTAAAAAAAAAAACTGTCTTGCGTATGGTTTTGCTTTTGCCAAAATCAGCTGTTCACATTTGTGGCGGCCATTTTGTGAGTTAGCAGAGAGATAAAGTAGGGTGTACGGTCCGCTAACTTTCGGAAGACTTAACAGACCCTTGATGGACTGATTAGCGCTAATTCACGTTTATGAATCATGTTTTTTTGCATCGGTCCTGTAGCGAGCTTATAGCGAGCCTCTAACTTTTTATGAATAAGGCTGATTATCTTTAGACGTAAGTAATATTTAACAGGTAAGCAACCCTAGCAACACGCCTGGACGACAGAGGGGTGTAACGACGTGAGGGGGAAGTAGGTATATAAATGGCGGCGTTTTGGACGCGGTCAAAAGAGATTCCGTTCTACTCTGTTTTTATTTATTTTTATGTCTATAGCTCAAGCACTTGCAGTTTCACTGCGTTGCTATCACGTAACAGTCTCCTTACCTATGGGTTTGCCAAAAGTCTCCATCCCGTTCCGTGACACAGCCTTCCTGATGGCGGCTGGTTCGTTCTCTCCCTCTGGCAGGTCCAGACGGTTGAGAAAGCCGGTCTGAAGGCGCGGAACAGGGACGTAAAGGGTCTTCTTTTGCTCCAGGCATAGTACTCTGTGAAAGAAAAGGAAGTTTTTGGTTGCTTTTGCAATAGAAATGTGCGAGTAGTTAAGTGACGTTGAAGATATGTGATATAGACTTAGGCCTAGTTTGACCAGTATCAGATATACAGGGTGTTTGGTGGCCAGGTGCAAAGCTTGAAGTGGGTGATAGCCGAGGTATTTTTGAACATTTTAAGCCATACATGTGTTAGGCGATTTTTTTTTTATTGAAAATTTTGAAATTTTATGAAAATACCCAGAATTTGATAGAATCGAGTCAATATTGCACCAATGAGCGGTAATTTGTAAACAAAATCTTTTATTTCGGATAGTTTAATGTGTATTGGACCAAATTAAATAATTTTTAAGTGTATGTCTTGCCCCAGAAAGAAAATGGAGGCAGTCGAAGTTACTAAAAATGTCTTATTTTGGAACAGTCATTTTTCTGTCATAAAAAAAATTTAAAAAAACCTGGAAATGTTCAAACATTTTTAAAAACATGACTGTTTATTGCTCTTTCTTTTAAGGTATCACTCATTCACATTGCTTGCTAAATCTGAGATAAAAAGTAAAAACCAAACTCGGGGAGCACTCGCTAAGAATGCGCTAGTATTGAAATTTCACGTTTTTTCATGTAATTTTTATTTAAATTTACAGTAAGTAGTTTTTCATGTAAGTTACATGAACAAAAGGTAAAAAAACTTATTACTTTTATCATCACTCAGATTAGTTTTCCTACATTCTCATGGTCATGGATTTGACGGCTAACATTATCGCGATACTGGTATGTCAATATAGGATCTTGGCTTTCAATACAACCGGATTCGCTGCTATGATCCGACCGGATCTGCCGGATCGCAAAATACGTGGATCACACGATATTGTATACATAATGGCAAACATGTTTATATCTAATTTTTGTTTATCTTTCATCCACTTTAGACTTTACCAAATAGTGGACGAAATAACATTAACATTGATTGGCTTGACTGACATCATATTTTAATGAAAACAATGTGTTAAGGAAAAGTGGCAAAGTCTAAAGTTCTTCAACCGATGAAAAAAAACACGAAAATCCACGCATACCCGTCTTCACGTGTCAAATTAGTTTCAACGCACAAACATGACCCTCCGTGCCTAAAAATAATCAGTATTCCTTATCAGTCATTAACGCGTCAGTTTCTTTATTCAGTTTTAATGGCCACCCAAACTCATCGAATCAACCTCGTTATTATTTTGGACATGCAAGTTCATTTTCAAAACAATTAGATAAACCGAACTGGGTTAATTCATTTGGCGTAAGATGCCACCGTAGGCTTATAGAGCACTTAATTGAGTCCTCGTCTGCGCGGGACAGGGGCGCGGGGTAGGCGACAAAGGGGACCGAGAGAGGTGCAGGAGGCAAGCGCACTACCCACTCGCACCTCTCTCGGTCCCCTTTGTCGTCGAACCCCGCGCCCCTGTGCTGCGCGGGCGAGGACTTATTTAAGAGCGTTTATCCCTACTGAGCTGGCAACGTCGCATTTTTAAGGTTCCGTAGCCAAATGGCAAAACCCTTATACCCTCATGTCTGTCTGTCCGTCCGTATGTCACAGACACATTTTTCCGAAACTATAAGAGCTATGTACTGTTGAAACTTGGTAATAGTGGATTCATTCTAGATTTGAATGTATGGACAAAACGGCAAAATTTATAATTTTAATTTATTGCTGCTGTGTTATACCTATATACGAGTACATTAAAATACACAACTCTCCCGCCCCCTCCGCACGCCGCTTCACCCCTCCCCCCCTTGAAAAATGTCCCGTTTTAGAGATTTTCTCAGTTTTCAGGAAAACTATACAAGCTAGGACAAAATAATCGAAGACTGAATTATTTGTCATTAAATTACCTACAAATAAGTACGTACATTAATTTTGATACGATTTATAGTTTCCAAGCTATGGTGCATCAAAGATGTAAAATTTAGGGGGTTCCCCATATTTAGAACTGAAACTCGTTTTTTTTTTTCATCAAACCCATACGTGTGGGGTATCTGTGGATAGGTCTTCAAAAATGATATTGAGATTTTTAATATCATTTTTCTCTAAACTGAATAGTTTGCGCGAGAGACACTTCCAAAGCGGACACTTTTAAAATCTTTGATGCACCATAGCTTGGAAACTATAAATCGTATCAAAATGAATGCAAGTACTTATTTGTAGATAATTTAATGACAAATAATTCAGTCTTTGATAATTTTGTCCTAGCTTATATAGTTTTCCTGAAAATTGAGAAAATCTGTAAAACGGGACACTTTTCAAGGGGGGAGGGGTGAAGCGGCTTGCGGAGGGGGCGGGAGAGTTGTGTATTTTAAACTACTCGTATATAGGTATAACACAGCAGCAATAAATTAAAATTATAAATTTTGCCGCTAAAAAATCTAGAATGAATATACTATAATAGTACGGCTCCCTGTCCTAACAAAAATCAGTTTTATGGTCCCATTCTGACGAAAGCATGAAACTTGGCATGAATGTAGGTATCACATATGTGCTTCAATGACGATATGGAAGCACATCGAGAAATTATTTTTTTCCCCCCAACCCCCCCCTTTTTATGTGCCAAATCGTGGTTTTTATTATTTTTTATGAAAGCGGGTACAGCTATCAGAAAACTGTCAAGGATTAACATGTTCCTTATTAAATTAGCTACAATATTGTCCTTGGACGTACGTTGATAGAACTTATAGTTTATAAAATATGTACATGTTACTTAAAAGTTTTATTAAAAATGTAAACTTTTAATAAGTGCCGGCACGTATGTCTCATCTGACCTTGTATGTGCACAAATTTTTTATATTTTACTAGGCATATCACCTGGACCCTAAAACTGCCGGGAGACAGTTTCTGAGGTGTCAAGGTCACCAGTTATGACGTCATCAAATTGGCCGCCGCTGCGTTTTGGAAAATTAAAATTACGCGCAACTTATGCAACGCACGATTACATGTGGGGTATCAAATGAAAGCTAGTTTAATATACTATATTTGTGTTCTGAACCGTAATTGCATTAATGTTAACGTTTAAGAGCTATTAATAGAAAAATAATAATCTTGGAAAAATATTACGGACTTTTATTTCTTGCACCAAAACTAAAGACTCCAGACTAAAATAATGTACTAGGATAATGAAAATATATTATTAAACTTTACATTACAATTCAAAGTTTGAAATTCGGATATAAAATGACGAAGTTATGGTCAAAAACTTGACGACGCTGTAGCGCCTGGAATTACGAAAAAATTTTTTTTTCTTCCGGAAACCAGCTCCAATTTTTTTACGTTACTAGGCATATCATCTGGACCCCAAAACCACTCGGTGCTCTTGAACAGCATACGGAAAGATGGTATTGTAAAAAGGTAAAAAAAGAGTACTTGAGTCAGACTCGGTGAGCTGTAACTCTTGAAGTAATGCCTCTACGACTATGAAATAAGTGTCATTTTGTAGCTAATTTAATAAGGAACATATTGATATTTGACAGTTTTCTGATAGCTGTACCCGTTTTCATAAAAAATAATAAAAACCACGATTTGGCACATAAAAAGGGGGGGGGGGGGGATGAAGGGAAAAAATAATTTCTCGACGTGCTTCCATATCGACATTGGAGCACATATGTGACAGCTACATTCATGCCAAGTTTCATGCTTTCTTCAGGATGGGACCGTATTTTACGTTAAGGACCCGTACTATAAGTAGATGTATTCTGTGAACAGCATTAAGATTTTTGTACAAAAATAGAAAAAAAAAACAAATAATTTTGGGGTTCCCTTTGACTTTTATTTTCTTATCAAACGAGATATATTATACTATCCCTTTCATACGAAAACAAAAGTCAATTACGATCAATTATTGCATTGGACACATTAATACACTAAAAACGAAGTGCATTACAGACGCATATTTGAAACTTTCATTCAATTTCTGCGAAATAATCGAAAAAAAAAACACCAAAAATGCGACGTTGCCAGCTCAGTAGGGATGCACCTTCTTAAGCGGTCTGTGTTAGTCTATCTCGCGAGCAAGACAGCTCTCGCGCGCACACGTGCTAGCCTTGCGCAGCGCCGACGGCGCACACGGTGACTATGGGTTATCTCCGAGATTACCGGCCGGGTCAAACGTAATCGGATACCATATCAGCCATTCCGACTGATAATTATACATTTTGTCATAATCAATCTTACATCCAGTTTTAGGCTTTTGTTTACTGTTTTTAACAGCACGTGTAATCCGGGTTTTGACGCGCTAACGTCTCATAAATCGATGAACACCGGCCGCACGCACGAAAGTGTCACGTTGTCACACGGCGGCCACGACGTACAAAATCCGCGTTCTGAAATGAACACAGGCACGACGTCGTCTGTACACGCGTCACCGTGTGCGTAAGATACACAGGGCTGTCTATCGCAAAAACTTAGTACTATAAGTACTACCAATGACATAAATATAGGTACTTTATAATGAAGATAGGGCTTAGATGTGTGCAAATAAATGTATTTAATCGTTATCTATTTATTTAAACTTACTTAAAATGTGTCTGTCTGTGTATTTAAGCATTATTATTTTCGATTACAATAGATGTACGATAACAAACTTAAGCGAATGATTCTGTAGTTATTTCATGTATTAATCGCGATAATTTCAGAAAGCATTAATTTTCTAATGTTTTATAAAATGAAGTAGGTAGGATAGGTTCCCGAACTTGCGACGTGCGGCCGACATACATCGCGTTGCGAGCCCTACTAGTTGCCAGCAGCTTTCCGGCAGACTGCGCTTGAGGGGTGGGGTAACTCGAATCGGTGCGGGGCGGAGCGTGGCCATTCTGTACGTTAGTACTATTATATATTCTGTGACGTTGTCGCGTTCCACGTGACGTCAGAGCTAGCGGTTTTCATCAATGTTTCTTTATGACGTTATCACGTAAAACTGTCGTCCGTAAACCGACTTTACAGACACTACAGTTCTTTACATTAAGAACGTAAACAATCTTGACCTCTCTTTATTGAAAAATCTAAAAAAAAACTAGCACCAGTTTTACATAAACAACTGGCTGTTGGCCGCGATTCTGTCTGCGCAGAAGTCGCTTATCGCTATCCCGCGGGAACTATGCGATTTTCCGGGATAAAAACTATCCTATGTTCTTCCCCGGGACTCGAACTATCTCTGTACCAAATGTCATTAAAATCGGTTCAGTGGTTTAGACGTGAAAGCGTAACAAGCAGTTACTTTCACATTTATAATATAAAGTAGGGATAACTATGTGATTTTTTGGGACAAAACAATCGTCTTTAAGCATGAAAAGGTAACAGACAGACAAACTTTCGCATTTTTAATTAACATTAGTATGGATAATTATGGATGGGTAAGTAATTTAAATGGTAATGATTTTTTAAGTAAGCAGCAGTTAATGATTTTCAGAAATCGTATTTCAATAAAAATTGTTTTATTGAATCAGGCGTTACTTTGCGGAGGTCCATTTTAAAGAACATAAAATATTTACCTTGCTACTCCAGTACTCATGTGCAAGATAACCAAGCCTGTGCGAAATATGTTTTGCATAACAGGCTTGTTGTTTTGTTTACAGGCTTGGTTATAGCACGTGAGAAGCTGAGTAGTAAGGTAAATATTTTATCATTAAAAATACAATTCAATACTTAACTTTTTCTAATGCTAAAAATAAAGGCTCTCTAACATTGACCGAATGAAAATAAAAGGAAGCAGCGTCTTCCTTATTAGGTAGTTTCGGTACATTTTTTATGTAACACAAGCCACGTAAGTGCAAACTGCATACGGCGAGTTACCCAAGTTGTTGGTCACGGCTTGGATAGCACTGCAATCATTGTCGATGCGTGCGCGCATATTTAAGCGAAACTACGATCATTTATAATTTTATTAACATTAAGGCTGTCTTGCTGGAAAAATTTAAACCTCGGTTTAGTGTTAAAATCGATTTAGTAGTGTCAAATTGTATGGACCTGCCAAGCTTTAAATTAAAACAGATTTAGTGACTAAATCAAGATTTATCTTTTACTGCAAGTGGGCTTAAATATTTAACTTCCACTTATTAAGAACTAGTGACCCGCCCCAGCTTCGCACGGTATATTATGCATGTATTATACATATAAACCTTCCTCTTGATTCACTCTATCTATTAAAAAAACCGCATCAAAATCCGTTGCGTAGTTTTAAAGATTTAAGCATACGGACATAGGGATATAGTGATATAGGGACATAGGGACAGAGAAAGCGACTTTGTTTTATACTATGTAGTGATTTATTATGGACAGTAGCAATTACATTAGAAACTTAGTACCCCTCATTCATAAACGCTCTGTAGGCTTCTGGTAACTTAGCAATCGTTTGTCTTTCTCTGTCACTTTGACATTTGCCTTTTTTGCAGAAGCCTACAGAGCGTTTATGAATATCATGCAAACTGTCACAGCATCTAGTTGAGACGCTGTCACGCGTTAAGCCAAGAAACAGCACGGCTAGCACAAGACCCATCTTTTTCTTACTCTTCGTTCTGTATGTCTGTCTGTTACGCTGTCACGCCTAAACCACTGAACCGATTATTAATTAAATTTGGTAAGTACAGAGATAGTTTCAGTCCCAGGGAGGGACATAGGATAGTTCTAATCCCGGAAAATATCATAGTACAACCCGCGGGATAGCGTTAAGCATATGCTCCGCAGACGAAGTCGCGGGCAACAGCTAGTCTAACTGTCTAATCTAACTAATATTATAAATGCGAAAGTATGGATGGATGGATGGATGGATGTTTGTTTGTTACGCCAGAACGGCCCAACGGATCTGGATGAAATTCGGCACATAGGTCTGGAATAGCACATAGGCTACTTTTTATCCCGGAAAATTGCTTAGTTCCAGCGGGATAGCGATAAACGAATTCTTTGCAGACGATAACGATACCACCACCCAAGAATTCTCGTTGGGTTTAATATAGTTGAAAATTGTTAAAGAATCTGTTGAAAAAGCCGTGGTAGCCTAGTGGTTTCACCTGTGGCCTCTCAAGCAGACGGTCGCGGGTTCGAATCTTGGAGTTTTCCGGAATTTATGTGCGAAATTACATTTGAAATTTACCATTAGCTTTTCGGTGAAGGAAAACATCGTGAGGAAACCGGACCAACCCCAATAAGGCTTAGTTACCCTTCTGGGTTGGAAAGTTAGATTGCAGTCGCTTCTGTAAAAACTAGAGCTTACGCCAAATCTTGGGATTACGTTATCAAAGCGGACCTCAGGCTCACTGAGCCGTGGCAGATGCCGGGAAAAACGCTAGGAAGATGATGTGTAAGATTCTGTTGACACACCTAAAAAATTTTAAGCCTACCTGACAGGCTCCTGAGGCTTATCAGGGTTGACCATCACATTCTTGGCATTCTTAAACACGTCCAGTTCAGCCAGCTTGGCCGCTGCCTCCGGGGCACCCTTGAAGTTGGGGATCCGGTTGTAGACGGGCCGGGGGAACATGGCCAGGCCGTTGCTCTCCAAGTGCCGCCATACCTTCAGGCGGTGCGACTGCTTCGTAACTTCCTCTGGGACCGTCTTTTGGGCTGGAGAAAAACAAAAAAATAAATAAATAAATAAAAAAGCATTTATTGCCCATACAATTAGTTGCACAAAAACAAACAAGGGAGTATAATAAATAAATAAATAAATATCATGGGACAAATTACACCAATTGAACCAGTCCCAAAATAAGCAAAGCTTGTACTATGGGTACCAGGCAACGGATAAACATACATATATAATGTAGAAAAATACATACAACATCCATGACTCGGACACATCATACAAATGTCTGTCCCTACCGGGATTCGAACCCGGGACCTCTAGCTTCATAGTCAGGGTCACTAACCACTAGGCTATCCGGTCGTCAGTATATAAGTGTGGCAAAAGGCTCAGGCTCAGCATGTGCGGGGAGGGCTGTGCTTTCCCGTGCTGGTTTTCAGCCTGCACCTTTACACAGCACCACTTACCCTATTCATAAACGCTCTATAGGCCTCTGCTAACTTAGCAATCGTTTGTCCTTATCTGTGAAAGGTAAATGTCAAAGTGACATAAGGACAAACGATTACTAAGTTAGCCTATCTATAGAGCGTTTATGGGTCTCTATCGTTTGCCCGAATTTCAAATGCCATAAATGTATTGTTTGCCATAATGATCATTTGCCATAACCCTATTTTCTCTTTATTTGTTAATTATTCAGGATTGTTATGAAACAAACCTAACCTACAGAGTTCTACAGGATTGCCATTACAATGCTCCTGAAAAAATTACAGTTTCAGAGAAAAAAAGGGTTATTGCAAATGATCATTATGGCAAACATTACATTATGGCATATGAAATTCGGGCAAAAGAGGGGCTCCGACATAAATTACGTATTTATCCCTTACGGGGTAGGGCCTAAGGCAACAAGACCTAAAGGCCAAGTTTAGCATGACTTAACGTTATAATTATTGATGAAAAAGGAGTTCAGTATACTCCTGATATGCTAGAATCAAGCTGGATAGAATAAACCGGTAATAGTATTTTGGCAACTTTCACACAATATGATTTTGCATTTGTAATCCCAAAACTGTACACAAAATACCTGTGACTTATTTGTTACATACATACATATCGTCACGCCTCTTTCCCACAGAGGCAGGCGGAGACTACTTTGTTCCACTTGCTACAATCCTGACATACATCTTTCGCTTCATCCACATTCATCAATCTCTTCAAACATGCTCGTCGGTTTCGGGTACTCTTGAACCAAGTAGGCTTATTGTCTAACTCGCTCGCAATCGCCATCGTGTTCATGTTGACAAGTTCTTGTATGAATGTGACAGCTAGCTGATTCCGATGCCAATTGTCAGCCCATACATGAACTGTCAAAATGAACACGATGCCGATTGCGAGCGAGTTAGACAATAAGCCTACAGGCCTTATTTGTTCCCACATATTATTTACTAGCTGTTGCCCACAACTTCATCTGCAAATAA
This sequence comes from Pandemis heparana, assembly GCA_963854515.1. NCBI lineage: Eukaryota > Metazoa > Arthropoda > Insecta > Lepidoptera > Tortricidae > Pandemis > Pandemis heparana. The sequence goes on from OY978028.1 coordinate 6,100,290, forward strand.
TTCGTCTATCGCGATCTCGCGGGAACTACACAATTTACTGGGATAAAAAGTAGCCTATGTGTTATTCCAAACCATAATCTATCTATATTCCAAATTTCATCCAGATCCGTTCAGCCGTTCTGGCGTGAAACAGTAACAAACATCCATACATCCTCCCAAATTATCCATTTATAATATTAGTAGGATAGGATTGTATTACTTGGGAAGTTCAAGTGCGTTACATTATTTGAATAATTTTCATAGTTAAATATTCAGTACCTACACTGAACATTAACACGAACAAAGTAATTACAATGTATTTCATTGTAAATTAACTATTTCTTCCATGCTGGTCTGAGAGTAAAGAAAAAACATAGAAAACATAGAATGTACCAGTTGCTTTTCTTCCCGCGCAGATGGTAAAAGCCCATCGAGGGAATGGACGAAAATTTTAGGAATCATGAATGTTATAGACGATGCGGCTAGCAACCCATCACTATTTTGATTCCTCCTGTCCACCTATAAGCTCACAACCATGCTAAACATGGCCTTTAGATCTTGTTTTACCTCAGGCTCTGTCTACCCCATATGGGTTAAAGACGTGATTTATGTATGTAAATTAACTATCACACTCTTCAATTGACCAGTCTGTAGACTTGTCTGATGTAAAAATAAACTTCAACAATTTTTAAAATTGAGGGTAGTTTGTTACGCCGATGATTCGCTTTGATTTGATTCGCTGGTTCGGCCACCTACTCCGAATGGGAGAGGATCGTGCTGCCAAGAGGGCGTACGTGTGACGACCGACTGGTCGCCGCCCGGTTGGGCGACCCAGGTATCGCTGGGGGGATAGTGTCCAGGCGGATTTGCGACGTCTTCAAGTCGACGACTGGCAAGAAGCTGCGCACGATCGGGACATATGGCGTGCTCTCGTTTCGGAGGCCAAGACCCTATTTGGGTCCCTGAGCCAAGTTAGTCAGTAGTTAATTAGTTAGTTTGAGGGTAGTTTAATGCAACAAGTTAAAAAGTGCTTCATGTGTAAATCTTTGGGAATTAAAATTTACTAGCATCAGTTTTCACATTTTTAATGAATATTTTATAATAAGATGATCATTAAGTACATATATATTCATTATGTCATTATGCTGGTTCAATTCACCTCAAAGTAGATTCAAGGTGATTGTATCTACATCACTCAATGTAATTCAACACTTGTGTACATAGAGCTATACATACAAACTTATATAACTAACGTGCCCGTATTTACTTAACATGTGATAATGCGTAAGTTTCAATAGAAGAGACAAAATATTCAAGCTATTCAGATGCAATAATTGCTTAGTTATGATGGAAAAAGTTAAATAAAAATTAATTTACTTTAAAAATGTGTAAATATAGACAATTTTGAAAATTTCAATATAGGCATATTACGGAGTCAAAAGATCAAATTTTTCTAGGGATAATGATTATTTCGGTGAAAGAAAACATCGTCAGGAAACCTGCACACAACTGCGAAGCAATTCAATGGTGTGTGTGAAGTTCCCAATCCGCACTGAGCCCGCGTGGGAACTATAGCCCAAGCCCTCTCATTCTGAGAGAAGGCCTGTGCCCAGCAGTGGGACGTATATAGGCTGGAGATAGATATAGATAGAATGATTATTCCAAGGCTTTTTTGATGTGTGTAAATTTGATTACAAACCCTTATACAAGCTTCATACAAAATGGTGGCTTTGACTTAGTAAAATATGATTCATTTATGTTAAATTAGTGAAGTCATAATCAACTAAATAAACATTAGCAATCATCTAAACTCATGTTATAGGTATTTGAACTATTTTCTTGTAAGAATTTATATCTAGTTAGTAATTATATTTGCCATCAATAAACCAATATCAATGTAAAATATGCACTGCCACAAATATATAATTTTAATGTTAAACTTTAGTATTTTTAGGAGGGATTATTCTTACTGCCTTAGCCTGCAGCTGTGGTAACACTCGCAGTCTTTAATTGTTGAGCCAGGATAGAACCTTGTCGCAAAATGTCTATGTCCAAATATTATTGAAATTTGTTTGTCGACATGGCATTACTTCATCATGACAAAGTTCCATGTATGCTCAACAATTAAAGTCCTCTAGTTTACAGTAGGTGACATTCACAATGCCGCCCACCGTGGTTCTTATTATGTTGTTGAAAGTTAATTTTGATAAATCCAGGCACCTTAGGCAATAGAGATTAAAAGGGCCATAGAATTATTCCCTTAGACAATTTAATTACTGTTGAAATCAGTGTTACCATAATCATTAATAACTAATAAGACTATTTAATGGTTTTAAGAATATTTTTTCTAAGGTGCAACACTTTTAGTAAACTACTGCTCGTAACTGCCCTGGCATAGCAAGAGTTCACATGGCAATATTCAGCATTGCTAGCACAGGGCACTGACCTCTCTTTGTTGCCAAGTATTTGTTTAGCGCTCACACCAGCGGTTACAGACGCATAGCAACAAAACGAGCGGCCACTTGTGCTAACTGTGCCGATGTTCACATTAGTATTCTAGATAAAACAACCAAGTGGGGTAAAAGACTACCCTAAATTAGTAATTAGTAATTTATATAAATTGTTATTCTCTCCCAGCAAACAGGTTTGTTGCAGTCATAAAAAAAACTGTGCGGCAACTTCCATATTGCTTCAGTTTAATTAGACCATATTTTACCCGTTTAATCTGTTAGTAGATTGTTAAGCCAAATAATTTAACATCACTTACCATCAGCTGTCCCAGCTACTTCTCCCTTTTCTATGAATAGAATTAGTTGAAATGTATATTTAGAATTATCATACAAATGCTGAGGCACTATTTCAAGAGACCAAGCATTTAAAAAGAAAGACGAGCAATTTTTTTCGTGTGGGCGGGAGTCTACCCAACCTATTATATTTTTGTGAAATGAATGTCTTTCTTTATAAATAAGAAGGTAGATCTATTACAGAAATCATTGCTATAATTGTAAATTGATTTAAAGAAGAGCTTTCTCTTTTAAGAACAGGATTGTAGTTTTTTCATCCGACAAAACGTATTCAATGAAAAATGTGTACGATTTTTTTACATTGCAGGTGGCTACTAAATATGTGAGTCACGTTTCACACTCCAATTAAGCTACCTACAATATCAATTGCAAGCACTCAGCCAAACCGAATCGTTCTGATCAGTGCACGAAACAATCAAATGCAAGTGAAAATGACTGCACTACTAATTAGACAACATACAATCGGTTTCTTAATCGAACTATTTCAAGGAGACTAGTTAGATTATCAAAATGTGGGTACACCTAAATTAATGTCAAATTTAATAAAAAAACGATTAATAAACGGTTTTCAGTCGCAAGAATGCGGCAAATTCACTAAAATAGCAAAGAAAACAGTGGATCAAGAAGATTGTTATTCCGCTATTTTTGACAACAAAATGTGAAACTTACGAGCATCAGCGGCTACCGGGTTGTCGTCTCCGTTCTGCATCTTGAAGATATATCGCAATCGGGAGGTATTTCGAAATTACTTCGCAGTTCTAATCGAATATCATTAATATAATCTGGAAATTTATAAACCTTTTCCGCCGGACGGCACAGAACGGAACCGTCACACACAAAAATAGAACGCGAATAAAAAACAAATGCAACCAACTTCGAGACGCAAAGCGCAATGCTACCACAACGCAAGAAACAAAAATGAGTTTACAGTCGCAGACATTATCTGTGTTTACTGTAATGTTGGCGATAATGAAATTTGTATAATTTCTATACCAATCTATGTTAAGTTTAAAATGTTTTTATTAGGGTTTTACAAACTCCAGCCTATACCATCACATAAATTTACGTCCTTGTTACGTTCCACCGCTGCACTGAGCACAGATAAAATACATATTAAGGAGGTACTGCTTAAGGGTGCGACCCAATGATATTACATATACACAGGGAGTGATATTACATTACATATACATACAATGATATTACATATATACTATGAAATATCATTGGCTGAAGATGTATCATTGTGTGCAGCGCGAGACCCTTATTTATTCAGTTTTTAATTTTTGTTGACGCAGGATAGGATCCATATTATTCAGATTACAGTTTGAATGGTGAGTGTGGCGGCAACTAATACATGCTTAAACTACACATAAGCAATGCGACCCCTAAAATCCTATGACCAATGTCGATGGTATGGAACGTATTGTAAGGGAAGTATTTACCTACTTAAGAGTAAAAATTAAACGAGAACGCCATTTTCTTCTGTCACATTTCACGTAAAATGCTCAGATAAAATAAGGACTAAATTCTCTAAGGTAAAATGAGACAAAATATTTAGTGGCAACTAGGACCTTTCTACGAACAGGATTCTCACTTAAATAAATAAACTTCTATGCTCAGGTACGGAATGCACTCTCTCTAGGTAAAACATAATAAACTTTTAAAAGTCACTTAAGTCAAGGGCTTATAATTAATTATAATCAAACGACAATAAGTCAAGCTAATAAGTTATATTATTGATTTCATTTATCAATTATCATTCAATTGTCAATTATTTCAATAAGTGGTAAATGAATTGATTTCATTTTCTATAATTATACAATACAGATTAAATATAAAATCACAATGAATAGGAAACTATCGTATAGTCTGTGACATGTGCAGCGGAGTGAGCATCAGTTCGAACGCTGCGTCTTTTAGGTTGGCACCGCGGAGATTAGCTTCGTGCAAATCGCTTCCTGATAAATCGCAGCACTGGAACAACAAATTTATATTAAATAATTAAATCGTCAGATCCACTTTAGTTTTATTTAATTTAATACAAAAATCATAAAAATACGTATAGGGTTTAGTCACCTCTAAGTTGGCACCGGCCAAAACTGCAGCTCTGAGAACGCAGTTCTGAAGGTTGGCATTCTTGAGTGTTGCCACTCTTAAGTTGACACCAGACATGTTGCTATCTTCCAAATTTGCTCCTTTAAACAAAATTAAAAACAGTATTAAGGCTGGTTTCCCCATCAACATCAAGTATGGTTTTATTTCCGAATTATTCTGTGCTTAAACTTTAAAAGTAAATGAGAACAAACCTTTTAAATTTACTCCTTCCATAATGGCTCTTCCACCGGCAGGGTCTTCCATATTGCAGCCCTTAAGATTGGCTCCTGAAAAAATAAACAAAGTTGTGTATAAAGCAACATGTAATATTGTATATTTACATAACAATTAAAAACCGAGTGCGTCGTCGTGAGCCAAGAACGATTATCGATAGTTTAGGAATTACAAATTGTTTTGTGATTTTTCAAGGAACTGGGAGTTTGAAACCGGTACAATCATAATCATAGTAACTCCAATAATCTAACGTAGACATTAAGTTTTTGTTATCAATGAGAAAGAAGAAAGAAGTTTATTATTTTTTATTAAGATTTTTTTTCGTAACTTATGTGGCTTGGTACATAAGTAGGTATACAACAAGAGTAAAAATAATAATAAAATTATTATCATCTTGATAATTGTTTATCATCAATACTTATAATTATCTAAAACAAATAAATTGAATTCTAAGATTTGATTAGGTAGTATTGTTTGTTACAAGTGAAGTTATTAAAAGTGTGTTAATTTTTTTTTCACCTTCCATGTTGGCGCATAGAGCTTTCACCCCAATGAGTTGAGCTCCCTCTAGGTTGGCATGTGACAAGTCTGCGCGCTCCAGACAACAGTTCGATAGGTTGGCACCACTGAGGTTGCAGTGGGATAAGCATGCATACTGAAATGAGTTTTAATAAATTATGAATTATGACTGGAAATAAACTTTCTATTTAAATAAAGCTTTTATGGTTTAAAGCCCCTACTATGTAACGTGTCTTTTAATAAAGTGGTACTACTTATTTCCCCTATCTGATGGAACAGAATAACAACACGAAACAATTTTTCAACCTTAACTTTTTTTTTAATTCTTAACTTTTTACGAGGCTTAAGTGCACCAGTGTTTGGCACAGTTACCATCCTTGATTACACAATCAAGGATGGTAATTGTGCCAAACAATGTGCAATATACACATATTGCCATAAAAAAAGGCGCGCCTGTGTGACTATGTTACTTGCCAGCCTCATTGGTGACCTTTGCTAACCTTAAAATTAATATTCCTCAAGTCCAATTTATTCAAGTCTGCGCCTGCTAAATTGACGCCCTGGAATCTCAGCTCTGAAGCTATGGGCGTCATGATGAGGGCCTTCACCACATCCATACGGTTCAATGCTTGGCTGCTGCAGCTTTGGAACTCGGATTTTTCTATCATCTGATGTAACTGTGGCGTCATTGAGTCTATACCTGAAAAAAACAAATAAATCTGTTACATAAATATTCAAAAAAATAAATTTTAAATTTTCAAAAAAGTCAAATAAAGTTTCAACAGTGATACAAATAATTACTCAGTTTTTCACAGCTTGGTTCCACTTGCTACTATCCTGACATACCGCTTTTGCTTCCACATTCATCAATCTTTTCATATGTGCTTGTTGGTGTAAGGTAGGTACTCTTGACCTGGTCTTTTGTCAAAACATCCCCTAAGTATGAGTATAATGAGATGTAAAATCATTAAACATGCATAGGATTGAACAAATAGCAATGAATGACATGGAATGTCCATATTAGGTGTACAAACTTTGAAGACAATGACAATTTTACTGTAGAAAGAAAGAGTTTCTAACCAACATTGAGAGGCCAGAAGTAATCGGCCATACTGCCGTGCAATCCTTAAACCACAGTAAGTGCTATTTGAACTTCTTACACTTACTGCGGTTTAAGGATTGCACGGCAGCATAGCACCCTCAACGGGGGCAAATCGTTTCTCAACTGTTTATTTTTCTGATAAGTAAAGATATATGTGTCTAACGATGACAAGTCTCGTGGAGGGGATCTGCGCATCCATGGATGTCAGATTAGACTTATGAGCCGGCACTTAAAAGTATAATTTACAAACCATAAAACACAGCCTCTTCAAGCACTCCTCTAGGGTTGACATGGGCATCCAGTATCACTTCGCCATGCCTCAAATAGTTAAGTATCGGCTCAAAATACACTGGGCTTCTGTCAATCAAGTAAGCCCCGGTAGCATCTGTAGCACTTGGTTTCATCAAGTACTCATTATCCCCATTTTCGGCGAACATACGAGCTAGCATAGACATTGGTTCTTTAGCCAGAAGTGTAGATCGCGACGTGGTAAAGTGTTTACCACCTACGTTAAGCGTAATCCAGTCTGAAACGTTATTTTGTGCGGCGTCGCACACCGAAAGATTCTCAATTGATTTTGCAGCCACGGACTCCACAGTTTCACTAGCAGATATGTAAATCTTTTCCTCGTCTCTTATAGAACGTAAATCATGAATTTCACAGTCGTTTGCAGAGTATAATTGAAGATTTTCTATAGATAAGTCAAACAACATCGCGACTTGACTAAGCAATTCTTCCAACGAGTTTTCCACTGTAATAAGCTTTCCATCATGTTCTAATTTATCTCTGTAAATGTAAACACGTTTCATAATACGTTTGAGAGGAATTTATGTTATTATTGTCTTTATGGGAACGTAATAAATAGTGAAAAACTATTGATTTCCTTGTTGATATTGACAAAGAGTGACTGTCACTACTGTCAGTCCAATTTCAAGCATGACAGATGTCGGACTGTCAAACTGATCTATTTCTACTTTGTGCACGTTCCAGTGCACGTTAAATTTGGTTAAGTAATAACGGAATGTTACTAAAACTTTCGGTTTAGAATCTCATAAAAAAATAGATAGACGTGTAGCGTGAAACGTATCTAAACGTAGCAATATCTAATTTTTTTTTTATCAAAGGAGTTTGTGCCTTTAATGCCACAGTATTTCTTTAAAATAAAATGACAGTGGAACTATAATAGTACCATCATGTGAGTACATAGATACCACTACCGTTACGTACGACTCTTTGTGTTCTCTTCTGAAAGCTACTTCTGGGTCTTTGCTTTGCTTGTTTTTGATGACTTTTTTTACACAAATGGCAGCCCACAAATTTATAAAAAACAGAATAAATTTAATTAAAAGAAAAATTTATATGGGTAACTACCAATGATATCGTAGGTAAGCATTGGAGGAGGGGGCAGCATCCAAGTCGACCAAATAGTTCGGTACACCATAGAAATAGTATGGTGTGTCGAACTTTTCGGTACTTTAGATGTTCCATACTATATGACGCTGACTGTAGGTACTATACCTACCTATAGGTACAGTTTTCCCAAAACACTTCCTTTGATATCGGTTAACAACAGTATCATTACTTGTTTATGGTGCTGCAAATCTTCAGGTCGGTAGGCATTTAACGTTAGGGCTCCCACTAGGTACAAAGATTTAGAAAGAGTAGGTAAGTACCTACCAATTATTGGCAATGGACAGTGCATAATAGTGGATGCTCCGACTTCGATTTAGGGAAACGAAGAATTCAAAATTTTTCTATACCTACTTTGCTCGCGACTCAGCCTGCGTGGAATTTGCGTATTGCTATCTTGCAGGAACTATACCATTTTACGAGATATTCACTATCCTATCTTCTTCTTCCCCGAGACTGAAACAACATAATTAGTAGGTACGGATTTTAATTATACAGCGCATAGGTTTATAGGTACACTATAAAGCTGTTGCCTGCGATTTCGTCTGCAAAGAATTCGTTTATCGTTATCCTGCGGGAATTTTCCGGGATAAAAAGTAGCCTATGTGCTATTCCAGACTTTTCTATCTATGTGCGGAATTTCATCCAGATTAGTTGGGCCGTTCTGGCGTGATTGAGTAACAAACAAACATCCATTCGTCCATCCATCCATCCATCCATACTTTCGCATTTATAGTATTAGTTACAAGATAAACTACTTAGCTGTTTGTCCACGCAGAATTAAATAAAAAACTATGACACTCACAAATCATGTGGTTAGTAAAAGAATTTTCAAAATCAGTTCAGTAGATCCAGAAATTACCCTCTACAACCTTAAAAAAAATATATAAATATTTTCGCTTTTTATTTAACTACCTTTATAAGATTGTGGTTGTGGTCAAGGCGCTTAAAAAAAAACTTACAGGCCCAGCCCTACAGCAACCATATACGCTCGCTCACAAAATAGTCAACGTTATAGCTGAAGTAAACACATCGTTAACTATAGATTGATCGCGTAAAGGTGCAGATGGCCGTCATTAAATAAAACGGTCTCTGATCTCGTCTGTGACACAATTTGATGCTTATTTATAATCTAGTTGAAGTTCTATTTTAAAATGATCGATTTGTAGCCGGCAGTGCCGCTTTTCGCAAGACGTTCCATTACATTTCTGGGGCCTTACCATGACGTCTTAATGCGATTCAGTTTAGTCAACTAAAAGTGACAGTTAAAACTAGAACTGAGTCGGAATTAGGACGTCATGGTAGGGCCCCTGGACTTTATCGTACAACCTAAGCAAGGGCAAAATGAGCGACTTAATTGGGAACTCAAAATCGAGACTCCGGTGGCTTGGACATGTGGAGAGGTTGAGTGAGGATCAAGCCATGAAAAAAGCGTACTTGGGCCGGCCGAGCGGGCGTAGACCGGTTGGCAGTCCTAGGTATCGTTGGAGCGACTTGGTTCAAAGGGATCTTTTGGATATCGGGGCCGATGGCTGGCTGGAGCTGGTTCACGATCGCAAAGCGTTGGAGGATAGGTAAGATCCACTTCGGGTCACTGCTCCCAGCCAGTACCTAAGTAGGTGGCTAGACTAATGACACACCTATACCTACCTACCCCTAAAGCGTTTCGATGTCGACATAATAATGCTTGCCAGTAGTATTTGTTCCGCTCGATCACGTGGTTTTTCGTATGTCTAAAATGTGTATGGTCCGCGGACCACCGGTTAAGAACAACTGGTCTAAAATAATATGTTAATCATTTACTATTTTCATTTCATTCTCTTTGCGTTCTCGATAGATTCCATAAGCCGACGGAACACACGTTCCGGCTAGAACTTGGAGAGGAACATCTGCTCTGCACAGGCACTCGGCCCTGTTAGACTCAGACTGATGGACGGACAACTAGACTACGTTTTATCCCGGAAAATTGCGTAGTTCCCGCGGAGTAGCGATACACATTATTTGCAGACGAAGTCGCGGGCAACCGCTAGTCTAACTATATATAATCTAACTAATATTATAAATGCGAAAGTATGGATGGATGGATGGATGGATGGATGGATGTTTGTTTGTTACTCAATCACGCCAGAACGGCCCAACGGATCTGGATGAAATTCGGCACATAGATAGAGAAAAGTCTGGAATAGCACATAGGCTACTTTTCATCCCGGAAAATTGCGTAGTTCCCGCGGGATAGCGATAAACGAATTCTTTGCAGACGAAGTCGCTGGCAACAGCTAGTATGCTATAAATTTGACTATATTGTATGGTTGATAGCCTAGCTAGAATTCTTGCCACACGAAACGTACCATAACTTATCGAGACGGCGGGCCCACGGTGCCCACGTGTATGGGTTTTCGCGATTTTTTAGTCCAAATTATTCACGCACAGTAAGAATAAATGAACCGTCGTCGTAACTCTCTTTATCCAAAGCACCAAATGACAGCTCACGATTTAGACTCAAGTAATAAATCAAAATTCACACCGCAGGATATACAAAAATGCTCAAAGAAATAAACATTGGTCGTTTTACGCCCTTTTATTAGGCCATAAAGTAACTATAAAAGAAAATGCTCGGTATCGCTTTCAGAGACATAAGGCTGTGTTCACGTGTTAGCGGAGCGTTTATTTATAATTATTTATACGTACCTAATCTAACTTACGCCTGCGGCTTAGTCACTCAATTCTTTCGTATAAATCTTTTTCTTGCAATAGGTGCGCGTGCATAGTAAAACAACTATCCAGTCGTCCAAAACCAATCGCAGTAATTTATTTTAACCAATACCATGTGCCATATCGACTGTATTACTTTTCACAGTTATACAATAACATATATTCTATTCTGTTCTATCAAACGGAAATGATATCTATCGCACGACACGGCTGTAATGCAGTCATATTGCCGTTGGAACAAATGCGATACGAGTCTTTTGCCGTTGAGTGCATATGGTGTGATGCCGACAGGACTGCGCAGTCGGTTTGTAAAATTATCAGTTACGTAAACTGCATCAGATCAGAACCTCACACAAACTGCCATTTTCCAGCTGAGTAGGTACTTGGCGGGCGAATATTCAGCGTTTTTCCTGCGTTTTTTTTCGTCATTATCGTCTCAACATATACCATTAAAAGAGATGATGCTGAGACTTAACTTTTTATGACAACGAAACACAGTATCGATGCTGCATTTAGCTTATCCAAAATTCTTGCGGCTTGTCCTTCTGTTAGGACAATAATTGTGGGACGACAATGACGCATGAACCGAGCGGTCGAAACGCTTGAATAGGTATTGGCCCTGGCACACTTTAAATACTCTCTGTTTTTACCGGCCTGAGACCCTCGTCCCGCTCAGCGTGTCAACGACCGCAGCCTGAAACAACTTCTTTTGAAAGGTATAAGAAACAATACAAATTCCAACTGCCGCGAGGGACCAATGGGATAGTTTCGGAATACGGTCTTGCTCGTTAAGGGCCAATGGGCTCGAACTGGGAACTAACTTTAGTCATCGATGAAAGAACTAATTTTTTGCAAGCATCCAAGTCTCAGTAATTTTCATGGCTAAGTTTCAGACCAAATAAAAAGACAAGACAGACTTTTACGAACAAAAGTCAGGCCAGTTTGAACTACGCCTTTTTACGCAAGATTTGATAATACTGTGTCAACGATACCTAGGTGTATAATTGTTTTAAAGGCATATTTTTACAACTTTAAAATCCCGAGTCTCAAGAACTTGGTATTATTTACTAGGTACTATGGAGTTAGGATATGCTAGTTTACGTACTGGCAGGTTTGCGAACTGGCTGGTTTGCGGTTAAGTCCAAGTTTCATAAATCGAACACTCGTTCGATTATTTTGAGTACCCAGGCATTTTGTTTGGAACTTGAGACTTGACTTTAACTTGGCCTCAGATCAGCTTGGATCGGGAACCTAACCGTGTCTATTAAATTTGTAACGTTGTATCTTATAAACTGAATAAAATCAAGTATTATCGTAATTTTTGCATTTTTAACAAAAAGTACCTAGCTAAGCTTTAAACTCTCTAGTTTGGTTCGTGGTCCGTACTATTACACCATCCCGTTTTAGAGAGTGCTCCAAGAGCTTCTCTACAGTACATAGCTGTAGTTGTTAAGAAAAAAATAGAAGTGACAGACAGATGCACGCACGGACAGACAACGTAATCTAACTATCTAACTAATATTATAAATGCGAAAGTATGGATGGATGGATAGATGGATGGATGGATGGATGGATGGATGGATGTTTGTTTGTTACTCAATCACGCCAGAATGGCCCAACGGATCTGGATGAAATTCGGCACATAGATAGAGAAAAGTCTGGAATAGCACATAGGCTGCCTTTTATCACGGAAAATTGCGTAGTTCCTGCGGGATAGCGATAAACGAATTCTTTGCAGACAAAGTCGCTGGCAACAGCTAGTGATTCATAAATTCATAATCACTAGAAATATAACTTCCACAAAAATATACTTTACCAAATTGAAATGAGTCACTACTCCGCCTCATCCGCGTGACATTCGCTTTTACGTTCGCTCTCAAAATAATTTTCAACAAAATTCAATGAAAACTGACAGCGACAATGTTTCCTCGAATTTTCTTTTGATTCGCAACACAAAGGTCAACGACACTGATATATCCGCGTGTTTATTTCAGCGACAGTAAATACGACGTGTTTATACCAAGCTAATATACTCGTACATATCAACGTTGTAGGTACAGGAAAAACTTTATCTCTTTTTTTCACACATAGGCTTACTTTTGACTTCAATCTCGCTTGATGGAAGGCGATGACAGAGGCGTCTTACCTATAGTGCAGGGTGTGCGGCGCACACGGGCACCGAGCGCCCTTTAAGAGGCTGACAACACCTAATTTTGTTGAAATTGATGTTATTTAAACACTTTTTTAAGAAAAACTGCACGCAAAAAAAATACAAAAAAAAATATTGCTAATTTTCATCATATTTCAAACACGCTAGACGGGCTCGATACATAATTGAACAAAATCGGCTCGATAGAAAATAATTGCAAAGATTGGTCTTAAAATCATCATCAAACGGTTCTATGTCTTTATTTTTTCGACGTATGGGTCTGCAATTAAAAACATAAAGTCAACATATTCATACCTAAACGGCTAACGAGTCATATTTCACAAATAATCCATACTTTTATTTAATTCTTATGATTTGTGTCTTATTTGCAAGATTTTAGACGCGCGCCAAGCTGCCGGAATAGTTTTTTCTCTTTCACTAACAGGCACGTGAACCGTATGCGTGAAGAGTGGCGCTGCTCCAGGTCATTTGCTGTTGACAGCGCCTTAATGCGACACTTCCAAAGATGCGTCCATTCCATTCATTGACTTACGATAAACAACTACACTCCCAATCGCAAACAAAAGTGTCTCAAGAAACGTCCGAGCGGCGTTGACTAAGTATTGTGTGTGTCAACACATCAACTTACACAGATAACATTAACATATTCGTTCAAATTAACACGTTATTTCGTGGCAGTAATGTGTGAGAAGTAATAACACGACGCCACGATCTGGAAACCTGTCTGTCTCTTGTTCTCAAGCGTTTGAGATTACGGTGCGAAAGAGACATGTACATTGTTATTGAAGCGCGGTCGAAACACGACTGAACCAAAACTGTGCACAATAGACGCGTCGTGCAGACTTTTGCTTCCGACAGTTTTTGAGCGTGATTGGGAGTCTAGTTGTTTATCGTAAGTCATTGATTCCATTCCACTTTGACCCCGCGCCTACTAGTCTAGAGGGCGCCAGGGTACTGGTTGCACACGGGCGCCACGCCACAAGGGCTATAGACGCCTCTGGGCGATGATGAGGCCTAAGATGGTACAGGTTTGCCTTAGAAGGTGTCAGTTCACTTTGGCCTTAAAGATGTTCAGATTATAGCGTCCCGGAAAAACTGACCTCGGCAGAGTTCCACTCCTTAGCCGTCCGCAAATGAAAGAAGAGGCAAACCGCTTCGTGCGTAATGGAATAATGTCCCTAAGAATCAACATTATTTTGTGTAAGTATAGCTTTTGTAACATGCAAACTTCGATTCGTAGGTATGCAGATAGTGGTTTACCTCGGGCGGGTGGTAGGGCCTTGTGCAAGGTCCGTCCGGATAGCTACCACCATCTTACTCGCTAATCCTGCCGCTAATCAGCAGTGCTTGCACTGCTGTGTTCCGGTGTGGAGAGTAAAACAGCCGGGGAAATTACGGGCACAAGAGGCATTTCATCTTAGCCCTCTAGGTTGGCAACGCATCTGCAATCCCTCCGGGGTTGCGGGTGTCTATGGGCAGTGGTGATCGCTTACCATCAGGTGACCCACTTGCTCGTTTGCCTTCCTATTCGCATAAAAAAAAAAGAAACCTCACATAAAGCTCACTCAACATCGTGATATTACAAAGCTTAAAACATCAAAGACTTAATATCACTTCCAAGTTAATGGGACAAAGCCTTAAGGCTATTGTTTTTAGGAACTCGTACTTAAATAAAAAAAATGGTAGAGCACTTACTTCACCGTTTATACATACAATGTTTTACAGTTAACTCAAAGTCGTAACATTAACCCAAAGTAACTCAATTGATTGATATCTCAGCCGAATCGCTCTCCGACGTGTGTAGGCAGTACATTTCAAACATCACCTAACATATGCTTCGTACAAACTTCATTTCGAACTAAAATTCTCTCTACATTACAATAACAAACAATAAACTGTTACTGCACGAAAGATTAACTTCTGAATACACATCTGCTTACTTGTGCTAGGGTTCCGTAGTGGCAATGGTAAAAACGGCGCACAGTTTCTTAATGTCTGTCCGTCTGTCCGCAGCTTAGCACAGAGGCTCTTAGTGCTAGTAATCTACAATTTGGCATAAGTATGTACCTACATAATATATCTCGCTGCCAAAGTATTAAAAATATTGTGCAGAAAAAAAAGACTCTTTATTCAGGCTGTAATGTTGCCTATAGTGGCCGTAGTGGCCTAGTGGTTTGACCTGTGGCCTTTCAAGCAGAGCGTCGTGGGTTCAAATCCCGGGCTCGCACCTCTGAGTTTTTCGGAATTTATGTGCGAAAATTACATTTGAAATTTGCCATGAGCTTTTCGGTGAAGGAAAACATCGTGAGGAAACCTGCACACATCTGCGAAGAAATTCAATAGTGTGTGTTAGGTTCCCGATCCGCACTGGGCGCGCGTGGGAACTATAGCCCAAACCCTTCAATACACGGAGGAGGCCTATGCCATGAGGCACGCCGAATTACGCGAATAAAAAAAAAAAAAACAACAACAACAACATGTGTGTGTGTGTGTGTGCTTGGAAGTGTATGGGGTCAAAGGGGTGACCTAATTTTCAATACAAAAATACGATGCAAAATAGTTCAGTTTAATCACAATAACCCAACCATCTATTTACTGTAATATTCAGGACCTATTCTGAGAGATCTTGTACACTGAAAGCAAAAATAACGGGTCACTTTTCTTACAGAGTTCTATGAAACGCGACCCGTTATTTTTGCTCCTGAGTATATATTCCGAATGTTGAATCGGGCTACGGAATCCTATACTGCGCGTGGCTCGACACGCACTTGGCGGTTTTTATTTTCGGTGAAGCTGGCATTGAGAGGAAAGTGGAAGTAGACATATTTCAATGACTAGATTGAACTGGCGTTACTTTACGGAGATCCATAGAGTTTGAAACGAGTATCACTACGGTATTGGTTATAAAAGTGGTGTCAAACTAAAAATCTTACTTTATCTTACTAAATCTAATATAAATGCCAAAGTTTAGATAGATGGATGTTTATTACTCAAGCACGCCAGGACGACTGATTTAGATGAAAATTGGTACAGAGATTCGCCTACTTTTTATCCCGGAAAATTGCGATATTCTCACTAGATATGATTAAAGAATTCTTCGCAAACAAAGTTTCGGGAAACTGCTAATACCTATATTGAATTAAGATCTGCAAGGTATAGTCGACCAAGGTTAAAATGTTATCAAAAAACATTTTCACCTACAGAGTTATTGTATTTTCTGACGTAGAAAATGTCACTTAACAAGGTATGACATTTACTCGGCCGACTACACATTTTACAAAGCAAATTTAAATTTAAATTCGATACGAACTGTGATACACTTTCACAGCACGTCGTACTTTGGCAAAGCTCAGTCGTTTCTCAAGAAATCCGTGTTCAACCCAATTAACGAAGTAAGGAAAGCGCGTAACGCGTACGACTCACACGATGACACAACTGGAGGATCTCGCTAACTCCAGTTTATTTATACACTCAGTGTCCAGCCAGCGAGAGTCCGCGGGCGTACACGCACAATACAGTCGCGCAGTGTTGTCGTGCAAAACAGGACGCCGGCGCCAAAAGCCACAAACTACAAACCAGTTAATGATAACGCGAAAATGGAGCTAGAAGTGCCAAAATACCCGCCGCCGCCTCCGCCAAAGCGCTTAAGCAGACCAAAGATAACCCTACAAATACCTGAGCCGATCTACAGAGGCCCTCCATCAGCTGCTTCCAGACACTATACCCCTAATAAATACCACGGATGGCCGCCCAGCTCGCCAGCGTCTCACCATTCCCATCCACATGTCAATCCAGAATGGTATATGCACATGACCCATGCGTCGGACTTTATTATGAACACAGCGAAAAGTGGACTAAGTTTCGGTGAAAAAAGTGCGTTTTGGATCGTCAGCAAACTAAAACATCTGTCGAAACGGTGGTTTACGCATTTCTTTTTGATGTTGTGCTTGGTTCTGTACAGTGTTGTTGGTGCTGGGATTTTCATGACTCTAGAGGGTGAGTTTACAAGTTTAAAGTTCAAGTTCGGGCTCCTGTTAACTTTGATACGCATCAACGTTCAAACCCTTAGTTTCAAGTTGTTTGAAACTCAGCAAGTATACGATTCGATAACGTTTAGATATCTTAAGGATAAAGGTCCCCGATACAGTTACGTTAAAAGCAGAATCCCTTCAGGGAAAGGTTTCTCAGTATCATTAATCTTACCTTCGCTTAAGCAGGTTTTTAAAAGCAAACCTTTATTCGCTTACGGTCTTTCAAGAAATGTTTCTACGAAGTGGATCTAATATTCTAAATTTGAAAACAACGAGCATTGTTTCGGTTATAGGGCAGTTATTTAAAGGCTGAATTCCTCTATGATAAAATGCAATAAAATGTCAGCGGCGGAAATTCTGTGTATAACTTCTTAGAATGCCACAACTCTTTATAGGTAGGTACAATAATGACGCGAAATGTAAAAATAATATCATTGAATATTAAAAGTACGTTTAGTTAAGGATGTGCACTCGCAAGGCGTTTTGTTTTTATTTTGAAGTAAAAACACCTTTCAATAATCAAGTTAATTTTTAAATTTCTAAAGGTGTTTACAAACGGCTTCTCAGTCATCAAAACACATTACACATACCAATGCATTTTTTTTTAGTAAAATTATTCGACCTTTTTTAGACGTACGTTCCGAGCGAAGTTCTTTCAGGCTGAAAGAGAAATTGCCGTGGCATTATCTTTAAAAAAATACACGTTCTGTGTTGCCATACTCGAACATGTCTGTTTAATTCATGAAATGGAATTTAGGTACGAGTGGAATCGGGCATGCGTGAATTGTTAGAGTCTGTGAGTATTTATTGAGCCCAAAAATAAGTATAAATTTGAATAGATAAACTGAATTTACGTAAGTTATTCTCATTTCTATGACCAGAAAATGTTTGGTAAACGACGAATAAATGTTTTGAATATTTTGATGCACATGTTTGCAGTTATCGTACATATAAATATAGTATAGTATAAGCTTACTCGTTAGATTAGATCGGCGCTGAAACCAATGATATATAGTATAACATAGGCTGAAATATCTTAAACCCGAAACTATAAGAGCTATACCGTTGAAACTTGGTGAGTAGATGTATTCTGTGAACCGCATTAATATTTTCACACAAATTTTTGTGTGTTATTTAAATAAAAAACAATTAATTTCGGGGGTTCCCTATACTTAGAACTGAAACTGAAAAAATTTTTTTTCATCAAACCCATACGTGTGGGATATCTATGGATAGGTTTTTAAAAATGATACTGAGGTTTCTAATATATTTTTTTTAAAACTGAATAGTTTGCGCGAGAGACGCTTCCAAAGTGATAAAATGTGTGTCCCCCCCACTGTAACTTCTAAAATAAGAGAATTATAAAACTAAAAAAAATATATGATGCACATTACCATACAAACTTCCATCCAAAATTGTTTTGAACGAGATCTAGTAAGTAGTTTTTTTTTATTTAATATTTGTCTGTCTATATAAGTAACCAACATAAAGTGACCTCACAGTCACACTGCCTACATTTTGCTTAAAAGCAGTAGGCTTATTGTCTAACTCGCTCGCAATCGCCATCGTGTTCATTTTGACAGTTCATGTATGAATGTGACAGCTAACTGATTCCGATGCCAAATTGTCAGCCCATACATGAACTGTCAAAATGAACACGATGGCGATTGCGAGCGAGTTAGACAATAAGCCTACAGGGCTCTGCTAACACTGGATTTTTTAATAGATAGAGTGATTCAAAAGGAAGGTTTATATGTATAATTCTACGCAGACGAAGTCGCGGGCAGAAGCTAGTATAAGTCTAAAATAAATGCGAAGTTACCTCTATACTTATCAATTTACTAATTAAGTTTTTTTTATTGAACCTTCATTTATCGTGAAACGTTACGTGGACGAAATGGCTAGGAATGGGAGTTTTCAGTCTGAAGTTTCCGTGGTATTTTGCACTGATACTAATACGAAAGAAGATCGTGGTTATTCATAGATAAAACCACTGTCATCACAATAACATTACCATTACAAATAGACTTCGTGTTCTAAGAACAAAGGAGATCGTATTACTTAATAGCACATAAGGTATTATCTAAATTATCGTCGGGGATAATGCAATACCGCGTAACTAGCACCGGTAAATACTGCGTATCTACACAACACCCATAGTGCAAAACTACGTAACTAGCACTAGTAAATACTGCGTATCTACACAACACCCAACTTTATACTGGGTTGGATGCAAGACCGCCTATTGTGTATACTTTTTTCTTTGTTTCTGTATTTTTTGTACTGATTCGTGGTGTTCAATAAAAAGTATTTGTATTGTATTGTTGTATTGTATATTCTAATCAGGATTTTACGTTCGTTACCGAGAAATCTTAGTTTGGCTACTTTTTTTAGATACGTGGTATTAACCAATGCTAGTTACGCGGATTTTCCCTATGGGTGTTTGTGCAGATACGCCGTATTTACCAGTGCTAGTTACGCGGTTATGTACAGTCGACAAAGAAATTCTGACGGTAGTTTAGTCAATACTTTGTCGCCTCTGGGAAGATCTAAACGGTTTCTTGTATGGATGATGTTCTACATACGTGTACTTCGTTAGAAAGGTACTCTTTAAGACAAAGTCACGTACGCTTAAAGTATATACCGTCGTTAAAAGTTCTTTAGTGCCTGTAAAATTTTAAGATTAATAAGCAAGCTACATCATTATGGTTTTATGTAAACTTTTAATGCGGGGTAAAAGCTTCTTAGTTGAAGTTTGAGCTACCTTGTAGGCAAAGTTAAGTTATTAAAATGTGTTTTTAGGGTTACCATTATGCAAAAAAGTCCTATCTGACGAGTCAGAAATTTCGTGGCCACAAAATGGAGTTTAAAAAAATATGTGTAGGGTAAGTTTTGTAAGGACAGCTGGTGTAAAGACTTATCCAAATATCCATAACCACTTTCGAACCAGTGGTGGTAACACTGGTAACAAACAAATGGTTTACTTCGAAATTCAAAGTTCGATTCATGCCGTTCCGCTAACCCTGGCAGTCATTAATCTATGAGTGAGAGGTACGGTACCTATGATAATTATGAAGTTTGAATTTCGAATATCAGAGCATTTGTGAAAACCGTAACATGTAGCTTTGAGAAACGGGCCAATGAGAGGCTACAAGTTCAGACATGTCCTGTAAATCCGAATGCTTGGCTTGGCAACCCTAATTTCAGTTTCATTGAAAACTGTTTCATCGAGTTCAGGTTAATAGAAATGGTGGGAATGGATCAAGAGCTTCTCGATTCAGAAGTCGTAACGGGCACTTGACTACTTCTGAATTAAGGGGAAAGGAATTGACGATAACTTGAAGAAAGCTGGAACTTTAAAGTACCATTTTAACACGACTTTAACACACAATAGATTTTTTAAATAGTGAACACAAAATATTTACCTTGCTACTCCGCTACTTACGTGCAAGATAACCAAGCCTGTGCGAAATATATACGTTTTGCATGCAAGCCCTCCCACCACTACTGCCACACAAAACGCACACAAATCCCACAAACTTAATTAATCCTATCCCCGAGATCCCGTAGAGGGATCGAAACGCGCGTCAGTGTTTGTGTGGTGATTAATTAAGTTTGTGGGATTTGTGTGCGTTTTGTGTGGCAGTAGTGGTGGGAGGGCTTGCATGTAAAACGTATATATTTCGCACAGGCTTGGTTATCTTGCACGTAAGTAGCGGAGTAGCAAGGTAAATATTTTGTGTTCATTGAAATGGACCTCCGCAAGGTAACGCCTGATTCAATAATTTTTTTTTAAAATAGTGTTCACCATAGACTCATCTCGTCATTCTAATAACTTTTTTTTCTAAAAATGAACTATGTAACGGCTCGTAGATAGTAAGCTAGGGGCCTTACCATGACGTCCTAATTCCGACTCAGTTCAAGTTATAGCTGTCAGTTTTAGTATGAATCTGACAGCGAGCGAACCTAAACTGAATCGCATTAAGACGTCATGGTAACCTATAATAAGTGAGGAATTTACATACAATACGCTGCACAAGCGATATCTCTAGCAGCAATGCACTAACGAGAAGTTATCAAAGATGCGATTTTTTTTATGGAATGTTCCCAATTTTTTTAATTCCATAATTGAGTTGCTCGTGACGATTATGCAACAAACACATACTCGTAGGTAAGGTACGCTTACAGTTAATGTTTACATGTCTGTTACGTCACCTTTTCCAGTAGACTTGACGAATATTTTCTTTGTGAATTTGGCTCGGTGCCTTTCATGCTGTAACAGAGCGATACGAGTGCGAACGCACTAAGCGCCTAGTGTAAAATTTTTGTCGCAACCATAGATTCTTTTTTCATGTGTTTTGAGAGAGAGAGTTAGGTGTACATACAGACATACATAATAGTACCTATTGTAGCATTAAGCTAACACAAAAAATAAACACGTAGAATTTCACATCAAATCACACTTTATTCAATCACCTTGAGAATATAAAAAGAAACACAATATAATAAACACAGTTAAACACGGCTTAAAAATAAACACTATACAGTTAGAATAGGGTTTAGGGTTGTCGAGTTGTTGGCGTTAGAAAGTTGGTAAACCGAAATAAACACCCAAAATAAAGATGGCCTGCCAAGGGCTTTTAGAATTTAGAAAAGTTGGGAATCAAAGACAAGACTTCGCATGAGCAATAGGTAAATTAAGCATTCGCTATGCAGGAAATTACATGGCAAAGAAATAGTTATTTATGCGCATAAACACCTTACCTTTTAATCTTCCTATAAAGCTATCTTTTAATTCGCCTATGAAAAGTCTTAGGTATAACCAAATTACACAAATTTATCAGTAAGTCTTAAAATTAACTAGTTTGGATAAATACGTAATAAATTTAAAAAAAGGAAAAGGTTAGAGTGTAAACCAGAATATTACGTCGAAGTGGAGCGGATCCCCCGTCACAGGATCCGATAGTCAGGATCCGGAAAATAAAATATTTGATAAATCACGTCGAGTAATTATTGCACATATACATGTGCCTTAGTAAAGCAGATGCTCGTCGCTGCCGTATATTGATGTACAGCACCAAAATGAAGGGAAAATCACCCCGTAAGGTGAAAGCTGGAAAGAAAACTGACGTGAACCTATGCACCATGAAATAACCCACTATACTCAAAACGGACAGCAGAAATGAAATAAAACTCTTACCCGTTGCGAAAAATCCGGCTTGAATATAATTATGAATTCGTGGAATATCAACCCAAAACTTTTTACGGCTTGAAATATAAGGGCTTTCACGACAAATTCGTTTTACTTGAACCCAAAAACAGCTCTTCAACACAATTCAATCTCAATCTGTCCTTACACGGGAAACAAATCTGAATGACTTGTTTTCCTAGTGTCAATTTTGATATATTTTTTTCCTCAGAACATCAGTTTAAAATTTAAACATATCAGCCGAAAGAATTATACTCAAATAGCAACCAGTACGATATTCCACAGAAAAGTTATTACTATAAATTTATAACAAATAAGACCACATTATCATGCAGCAATAATAATGCTGCACTATTCAACATCTCATAGAATTAAGAGTTTTCAATGATTGAGTTCATTCGAAATATTATACACTGGATATGAACCGCGATGTCTACCCGTGATCATGATGCCTGCAACTGCGTCGAAATATCGGGTGCTCAATAAAAGTAATCATAATCACGGTTCACATCCCGTGTACCTATACATAATACTTCGAATGTCATAGAATTATTCTGGAATCTTGCAGCAGGTAAGTAGTTGGGTACGTTTTATAAAACACCCCTGTAAACATTGTACATCGTAATTTTTGATTCCAAAGTCACCACTTTGACGCTTTTAACTCAGACTTTTAACATCGACTGTTATATGGAAACATTTGACAACCACAATTATTATGTATACTTACCCTAAAAAAAATACTTGGGTGTTGAAGTAAGACCTCCGTAAATTTTAGGACTCAGTATACATGAACCTGGTAGGTACAACGTTAGATTAGATAGGAGATCCCGAAAAATTTGAGAGCTTTCGGTGCTAGTGAAAGAAAAAAAGAGTTACTCCTTACAAATTAAAAGTGTCACTAGGTTCAATTAAGCTCACAATGTGTAAGAAAGAAATAATTATGTTATCTGTCTCGCCCTGACTCTAATAGACCAATATGCAGCACTGATTATAAATGCCACGATGGATTTATTTACAAATTTCACGGAAATTTTGTAGTCACAAATTTTAATTACCAGGTTCAAACGGGACACGCAAGCCGAAGGAAAAACTATACAAATAATTGCAAACTTTTTACCTACTTAAACTTTAAATGTGAATAAGATCCACATGGCCGTAATTATTTAGATTGCGGTACAGAATGATGTTCTGCGATTGTCAGATCATTAATCTTGCGGTATAGCCAGATTCAATAATTAATGCCGGTGCTACTAGCACGATATCGAATCTTGCATCGTATAATATACATTATATCTAGAGTACCGTTCGTGTATTACGTAACTAAATAAGCAAATTTTAAGGAATTAGGGTTTCGGAACTTAAAAGGTGAAACGGAACCAGTCTCTGTCAGTCACAGCTCACAGCCAATTTATATTGAATCTACAGAAACGATAAAGCTGAAATTTATAAAAAAATAAAATATAAAATAAAAATTCTTTATTTCAGACCAGACTGATCCATAGAATGTTAGTAACAATTGACTTAAGACTAGTATTAGTAAGACTTACTGACTACCACTATTCTTTAAATTAAATTTAATTAAATTTAGTACGATGTTTTCCTTCACCGTGTTTTCATCGTGAGGAAACCTGCACACATCTGCGAAGAAATTCAATGGTGTGTGTTAAGTTCCCAATCCGCACTGGGCGCGCGTGGGAACTATAGCCCAAACCCTCCAATACACGGAGGAGGCCTATGCCATGAGGCACGCCGAATTTCGCGACAATTTAATAAATAAATACAAAAATAAACGACAATAACAACAACAACAACAACAACATGTATTTACTGAAATTGAAGCGAATTCGGAATAAAAAGGCTTATAAATAAATAAATAAATTTAGTACGGTCGGCCATGCTTGCTAAGAAATGAAAATGGCGCTGAAGGCAAACTTTCACTATCACTGACGTGCATAAGATTTTCAATCTTATGTTGGTAGACCACACATTTGGTTGATAGTACAGTCGCGAACCCGAATTGTTGAGCCACTTAGCAATGTTTATAACTTGGCCGTGTTATGCAAATCGAATATCTCGTCAGGTGACAAGCAAAATTCTATAAACTCTTCTTCTCTGTCGCTTCCTCATGACTGAGGGTCGTGACCATGCGAGGTCGTTGCGCGGCGTACCAGCTCTCTCCAGGCAGCACGGTAAACTAACAAGGTTCAAAAATTAAGGTCGATAATCAACCTTACATTGTGCTTCAAACATGGTTGAATTTTCATTAAATATTTTTTGCATTTAGTGACTTTAGCTTGTCATAAAAAAACTTTTTTCTTTCATTCTTTCTTTCTTTTCTTTCATCCGACGATCTGGCCTCATACTCCGAAATTCGATTTTCGAAGTTCGCTTCGTGCCATTCCGCTCTCACTAATAGTTACTAATTTGAGAGTGAGAGGGACAATGTGATACGAACTTCGAAAATAGAATTTCGGAGTATCCCCGCTGTCAGCGAACATCAGTCATTGATTACACGGCTAAATTGCGAACGATGGTAAGTGGCTCAATAGACCCCGTTCGTAACTGTACGAGGTAGGAACGAAACAAGGTAAATACCTATTGCCCTGTAGAGACGCTAATTTTTAGTAGTGACTAATGGTCTGCGTATGTATTATTTTAAGTGACAGTAAAATTTCCGTTTCGCGAATAGTGCCGCAGTAAATACGCGGAAACGGCGTTACTAGTACAAAAAGGAGAAAATAGCGCTTATACCCCGTACATAACTATTTTACATAATCAGGAGATTCTAAGTTAAAATAAAGACTATTTCTAAATTAAAACAAACATGTTCGCGGCTTAGGGGTGGCCCGGGCCACCCCCGGCGCACCTAAACCGAAATTAATCCAAATTAATCATCCTACATTGGTTTTACCAGTACCGGTTATGTAACTTGTTATGTATGGGGAATAAGCTGAAATAGTAATAGAAAAATTACCATCTCCGGTGAAATTACTAGTAAATGAGAGGTATTGTATTCTAACTATCTAGGCTAGTAACGAATCGCAATTTTAATCGGAATTTCGTAAAACCACTATTTTCAACTGCCAGTAGGCTTATTGTCTAACTCGCTCGCAATCGCCATCGTGTTCATTTTGACAGTTCATGTATGGGCTGACAATTGGTTACGGAATCAGCTAGCTGTCACATTCACATAAGAACTGTCAAAATGAACACGATGGCGATTGCGAGCGAGTTAGACAATAAGCCTACAGGTTTACAGGTGCTTTGTCAGTCTATAAACCTATTGCGGAAGTCGATGGCGGTGTTCACATACCATCAGGTGACCCATAAGATCCATTGCTCTTTTACCTTCCTCGTTTAAAAAAACGCTTGTATCATGATCCATTCAATTGTCGAGAACAATATTTAATAGGCACGTGATGTCGATAGGAACGTGATGTGGTTTGTCCGGGCTTGATCCATGCCAACTTTCAGTGCCAGAGCTGACAGCTGATTTACAAAAACAATACGTGTGTAAAAAAACTTTATTCTGCCGCCAAAACGACAACAGTTTTACAGATAACGATATTTTGTGCTTGGAATTGTAGCCAAGTCTGAAGTAATACTGTGCTGTTGAACCTGTGAGCTGAACCAAACCCGAACTCTACATTACAGAGATCGTCACCTGTAATATGAATTAACGTAACCGCCAAATGGTGATTTTTCAGGAGAGGCCAAATAGTAGTTTGCAAATTAGAAAAAGTGTCGTAACTTTTTATATACTTATCCTATTGGAATTATGTTTATAGCTTTTATCTTATATTTGTGAGATCTTTTAGATAAATGGGGTCTTATAAAGACAGTTATTATAGTTTAGAAAATCGCATGGCGGTTACGTTATTTTTTTAATTTTATTTGTAGTTACATTAAAAAAAAGCCGTGGTAGCCTAGTGGTTTGACCTGTGGCCTCTCAAGCAGAGGGTCGCGGGTGCGAATCCCGGGCTCGCACCTCTGAGTTTTTCGGAATTTATGTGCGATATCTCATTTGAAATTTACCATGAGCTTTTCGGTGAAGGAAAACATCGTGAGGAAACCTGCATACAACTGCGAAGCAATTCAATGGTGTGTGTGAAGTTCCCAATCCGCACTGGGCCCGCGTGGGAACTATAGCCCAAGCCCTCTCATTCTGAGAGGAGGCCTGTGCCCAGCAGTGGGACGTATTTAGGCTGGAGAGAGAGAGAGAGAGAGTTACATTAAGATCTGATCATCTGATGCTTTGTCAACCTATAAAGGCTATGATAGAATACCTCGTGCGGCAGTAATTTCATCAGCTGTCTGACTGTCTGTATACGCCCGAACAAAGCAGCGCCCTAACACCAAAAGGTCACTACATAATTAATCTACAAAATGTTTTATCATTATCACTTTATTATTAACTAGCTTCTGCCCGCGACTTCGTCTGCGTATTATACACACTTATAAACTTTCCGCTCAAATCACTCTATCTATTAAAAACCGCATCAAAATCCGTTGCGTAGTTTTAAAGATTTAAGCAAAGCGACCTTGTTTTATACTATGTAGTGATTACACAATTCAGAATGAATTACCCAATTCCTTAGCACACGTTAAGTTAGATTTTATTTTTCCCATGCTATTTCTACATTACGTCTATCAGTGGCCTTTCGTGAAAATTACCACTAAGCAATCCGGAGCAAAAAACGATCTATCTTAAGGCGGCGAGTAACGAAACAGCGAAAGAGAGAACTTAGGTAGAGGAACCTAGTAGAAATCGAGTTGCCGCTGACACGCCACTGATATTACATGTAAACGATGAGCAGCAGATGTAGAAAAACAATCGAAGATCTCGAAAAGATCTACATGCCTCTTAGGATCTTCGTACTTATAAGAGGCTAGAAAACCAAGCAACTGCCGCAATACAAATTCATTGTGTACGAACACAGCCCAACGAACCTCTATAAATTTGTATTGCGGTCGCTTAGGGACCAATATCGTCGAACATCAAAGATTTGCGTAGTCTTGGGTTCGAAGGGCCTTACGTTTACGTCTCGCTAGAGTCGTACAGATATTAATGACTATAAATTGGGCATTTCCAGCAAATAATCCAAAACATATTTACAAGCTGTTCATTTGAGATCATCCACATAAACCAGGGTCTCATCATTTGCTAAACAACTTTTCACAAATTGCATCATTTCACAAACTCATCATTTGACAACCCTTTATTATCTGATAAACCGTAAAAAAAATTAAAAAAATAAAAACCTTTAGGCGTGGCTCACATTAGGTTAGGTTCGATTTGTTTTAGAAGTTTTTCAAAAAGTCAATATTTTAATAGAAAATAGAGGTTGTCAAAATGATAAGTTTGTGAAATGATGCATTTGTAAAAAGTTGTTTAGCAAATGATGGTAATCCACATAAACCACGTACACTAGGTCAGTGTTACGTGGTGTTACTTAAAATTTGTTCCGCAGTTAGTTCCAGAAATACATTTTCGCATTCCGCGAACGGACGACCGCGTGAGGGCGGTTAATGAGCTTGTACTGGGTGACAAGTAACGACTTTTCTTTAAGCGTTCTGTTCTCAACTTCCATGCGGTCTGGCAGCAAAGAAAAAATAGAATCTACGGGCAACCAAATGGAACCCTGTATAACCTTACCGCAATAAGTGATCGGCTTGTTATTTGCGTCTGTCCGTGTAAAAAAAAAAAAAGAGCAGACTGATCCATAGAGTGTGTGACTTTGTGTTTGACTACAAATGACTCCGATTTTGATTGTGATGAAAAGGCTAGGGCCTAAGGCTAGGCCTAGGGCTCCGTTTAGCTGATTGTACCAGCTGCTTTCCTTCCCGTACAGATCGTTAAAATCCATTGAGGGAATGGATGAAAATCTTAGGAATCGTGTTATGAATTAACATATATTTATAACATACATTTTTTACAGTTAATTTATCTGCGCGTCTTTTTTTCGGAAATGCAAACGTACCTTTTACGCACCCCTGACTCTCTCTTCGCCCCCCTAGCTAGGGGGGGGGGCGTGCCCCCCCGGTTGGGAAGCCTTGGTGTAGATTCATTTTATTACTTTTAGTATAGGTATATCACGTTAATTTGTCACTGCCATATTATCCATAGATTCGCGGATGACTCACTTCATTAGTGATTTTGTAATAATATCCAAACAGGCTAAAAATAAACACACTATTTATGTTTTCGTTCAAAATTCCTTCGCGCCTCGTTTCTCTGCGCGTGGGCCGATCACAGCTGTCTGAAGTTAAATTTGACATTTATCTTTATTTTTTTCTTATTAAAATTTACACCGTTATTAAAATTTTATGCATGTAAGTTGTTATTGATAGTTTTAATTTGGCGAATGTGTCATTTATTTGCGTGAATAACGTAATGAGTCATAAGTTTTCAAAATTTCACAATGATTTTTCCGGGTGTTATTAGTCGTTGAAAAGTTTAGCTAGGTTGGTGAGAGCTTAATTGGAAAATATTTAGGATTACACAAGTTTTCATTTGTTATCAGTTTCTGTAATGATACATAATAATAATAAATAACAGGTTAATTTACTTAGGTACTGACATTTTCTGGCAGAGTAAAATGTGAGCACCAGATACACATCTAACAAAAATCAGCTACTTTTTTGCAGATTTGTAAACAGAGATGAGACGAAAGATATAATTGTTTGCAGATACCGTACTTTTATCTCTGTCACACAAAACAAGACCAGCTTCAAACGATCCCCAATAAAATTCGAAACTGCGGCGAACGATAATTAAAAACGTAGCTGTTTACGTATTTTATTTGGACGACTCGAAGCTCAAAGTTACGAGGACATAACCATTTTAACTTGACACTCGACATCAACGTTATTGGTTCAAGTTAAAGTTTATAATTCAACGGTTTATGGGACCAAACGATTTCAGCAGCGGTTAAGGGCAGCCAATTATGTTCATTGTTTTTGGCGAGAAACTTGGTCTCTCAATGCAATATAAGCATATAAACAGATTGAAAACCAGACGCCTCTTCTCGCTCTTACTCATTTTGGAAACTGCGCTAGAGTAAGACAAAACACTAGAAGCAATTCCGTTGCAAATAAGTTAGGACCTTTTGAATAAAACCCTGTGGCAGTCATTTTGCGTAAATCAATAACCACCCATTAGTAATTTAATTGAAGTGTTTGCTAAGAGGCGTATTAATCAAATTTGCTGAGACATAATCCGAAACTTTTTAGTTAATGGTCGAGTGTCGTCGAACTTCTTGATTTCTTTTTGATTATTGCCTTTCTGAATAAAGTGTTGAGCCATTTAAAAAGTTTACCGATTTGAGAGCTAGGCATCGCTTTTTGTGCTGAAAGTGGGCTTAAGAACTGTGATAATATTTTTTTATCTCTAAAGCATGTGCTTAAATAAACAGGTGCCTTACCATGACGTCTTAATTCCGACTCAGTTCAAGTTTGAGCTGTCACTTTTAGTATGAATCTGACAGCAAGCGAACCTAAACTGAATCGCATTAAGACGTCATGGTAAGGCCCCAGGACGGAAATGTACCTAACCCTCGTCTTATTCTAACCTAGTTTTGTAATCTACCTACTGACAGTTAGAAGTCATTAAAGTACCGGACCATAAAGATTGCACTTCGGTCTTTGGAAAGAGACAATTGACGTCATGTAAGTTAGAGCGAGACAACGAACCGAAATTTCCGAAACCAGCCGAGAAGACCAATTTCAACATGAAACTACCGTGAGACTCAAACATAATTACAACAAACCGGATAACTCACGTATAAAAAGCCGAAAGAATGCTCCGACAAATGTTTCGGACTAATCCGTAGTCCTTCATCTGAGAGCGGTCGCCCCGGCGGCAGCGAAACGAACATTGCGCGCCAACGCTCTGCTCGCGCGGCTACTCGGCGCAGCTGACATCGGCGCACAACTACCCTCATTTTTATCGTCATTTTTATTATAGTCCAAAGTAGGGCAGCACACAACACTGATCACGTCACTTTGTAATGGTTCGCTCACACTCACCGTTTGGTCAATATCTGCTGTTTGGTTTATATTTGCTGCTCCGAGTAGCCGTGCGAGCAGAGCGTTGGCGCGCAGTGTTCGTTTCGCTGCCGCCGGGGCGACCGCTCTCTGATGAAGGACTACGGATTAGTCCGAAACAAATGAACGACAAGTCGCCACCTGCATCCACCGGTTTCCCGCAACTTTTACGATGTCGTCAGTCCACCTAGTGGGAGGCCTGCCAACACTACGTCTTCCTGGATCGCGGTCGCCACTCGAGAACTTTTTTCCCCTAACGGTTGTCTGTTCTACGAGCTATGTGGCCTGCCCATTGCCACTTCAACGTACATACTTTTCGAGCTATGTCGGTGACTCTAGTTCTCCGCGAGTTCTCCACGTGAGTTATCCGGTTTGTTGTAATTATGAGAAGACCAATGTGCAATCTTTATGGCCGGGTACTGTACAACGATGCTTTGTATACCAGTGGCCTTACCATGATGTCCTAATTCCGACTCGGTTCAAGTTTTAGCTGGTAGGTACTTAGTACTTAGGTACCTATGAATCTGACAGCGAGTGAACCTAAACTGAATCGCATTAAGACGTCTTGGTAAGGCCCCAGAAGGCTGTCACGCAGTAACTATTTCCTTGTTTTCGCGTACATATCCTTATTATTCCTAAAAATACGGGTCCCCGAGGGAAATGCAGATATCGTAGGCGGAGTTTGGAGGCCGTCAGTTTCTTGACAAACTAACGTGTCAACGAATATTAGTTTTTAAACTGTCTCGAGAAATTCTGAATCATGGTTAAATTAGTCGCTGACTAAAGCATGTGACTAAAACTTGAAAGGTGAGCTGGGGGAAGTTATATTTTGGTGGTCACCTTTAACAGTTTTAGAGATGAAGATATTTGAAAGATTGGCAGACTGAAAGCCAATGCTAATTCATAAAATTTTAAAGGAATTCAAAACCAACTCGTGTGGCTTACTGATAAGGTTCGGTTTGTTTTAAAACTTTTCTAAAAAACTTTTCTCAAATGTAGTTGCAAAAGATGCATTTGATTTTGATCAAATTAATCTGAACCAAATTCTGCACATCCTATCTCCCAATCCATAGCAAAAGTACACCTCTTTAGCCATTAACCTAGAGGTAAACTTCAAAATTTAAAGCCCTTAGCAAGCGACCCGATTTTGGTCTCGTTGGCGTACGTTTCAGCGACGTCTGCCAGAGTATTTGAGGGGACCAAAATGAAAATGAAATGAAAAATGTATTTATTGACCATTCAGAAAACATAACAAATCGGCAAGCTTATTACGTAGGTAACTCGCTCGCCAATTCAATTCAATTTTTATAAATATGGCTCCATCAAATTTTTGATGATTCTGCCAATGTCGAGGTTGGATAAGACACGGCCAATAGACTTTAGTCTGGTTGTACGGTAGCGCTGCCAGTTTTCGGTAGGGTATCAGCCAGAATCCATCTACCTACAACAAACACAAACAACTGCCTTCACCACTACTATACAACAACCACTACTATCTTACAATTTATCCATAACTATTTTAAACTCGCTCGCCATTAACATCATCTTCATTTTGACAGTTCATGTATGGGCTGACAATTGGCATCGGAATCAGCTAGCTGTCAAATTCATACAAGAACTGTCAAAATGAACACGATTGCGATTGCGAGCGAGTTGCGTAATGAGCCTGCTGGTCTACCACCCTGTTTTCCGGGGCATCAAAATTACACTGTACATTAGGTTCACAATCTGTACAGAAATCGTTAGGAATCTTTACGTCCGCTATTTTAGGTCGCCATTCTATTTAGTAGCTCATTGGAGCCGGCCACTCAGCACCGAGTGTTGCTGTTAAGTATTTTGTTATAGATCGTAAACGTGATCGATTCCCATAAAACAGACATAAACTCTGCTACACTCAGATAACAATATGAGTGATTTATGCTATATTAAATTTGTGATGGCAAAATAGCGTGTAATCCCAAGGGACGCCTCTGTTAACGTAGTATTTCGAACTTCAATGTGGATGGTGAGCTTGAGGTCCCGGGTTCAATCCGGTAGAAATTTGTATGAAAAATACGCATAATAAGTATGTTTATCCGTTGTCTAGTCTAGTACCCATTATTACAAGCTTTGCTTAGTTTGGGTCGAGGTCAATTGGTATCAATTACCCCAAGACATTTATAATTTATTTTAGTGTCTAAATCTTGTCAAATCTCTTCTTCCTTTCTTCCTTAATATTTAAGTTGTCTTCTAAATCAATGAATAATTTCCTGAACATTTTTAAGCTTAAGAAAATAAAACATCTCCCCACAATGTAGCCGAAACTTTGCATCCTCGCCCCAGGGGTAACATTGGCTCAAGTTTAAAATTCTCAAAATACCGGGAACGGTTCGGCTACTATCCGGCACGATACGATAACCCTCCGGCAGTTACTCAATTTCACGATTTTCCGGGATCACGCCTTATAGTAATGCTACTACGTTCCCAACGGAAGATGAGCGCTGGTTGTGAGGCCAGCAAATGCCAAGTTGGGACCATTTTGTGACAAAATGTATCTATTTTATTGAATCAGGCGTTACTTTGCGGAGGTCCATTTTAATGAACAAAAAATATTTACCTTGCTACTCCGCTACTTTTAAGTTTAAGTAGCGGAGTAGCAAGGTAAATATTTTGTGTTGATTTATGTACCTATCTGTCGTTTTATGTATATACTACGTAAACTCTTTATTGCATATAAAAAAAATTAAAAATACAGAAGTACACAGAAAATAGTACAAAGCGAACTTATCCCTAAGAAGGGATCTCTTCCGGCTAACCTGCTTTTAATAATGTTTATTTATTGGTTGTTTGAAATTGTCATAAATAAACTTTTTTTCTTTCTTTCTTTACTAAACTGTTGTTCCAATCACAGATAAAATGTATAGGTACCCATTACGTCCTATCTAACAAATCTATTCCTGACCCATTGTGACCCTTTCGCAGTAAGTATCATAGCAAAGTTACATTCAATTGGTAAGGAAGATCCTGTGATGTTTACTATGAGAATGTTCGGCTCGAACACAGACACCGTGGTTACGTTAAAACTAATTAAGTAAATGAATAAAACAGGATGGTACAGCCGACGGTGTATCTTCGGTATTAAATTGTTCTTGGTAAAACATAGGCTCTTGAGTCGAGACAAACCTTAATCGGTCAATTTTGAAACTGTGAATCTCGGTGGCTCATAAAATATTGAGTATCGGATGGGATCCAAAAATCATTACAATTTTAGATAATCTTGACCTCTTTTAACTATAAGAAACTTTTTGTTTTACTCTGTATACTTACTACATTCTTTTTGAATAAAACAAACCCGCATTGACAAATAAGCAATAAGACGTCAAGTTTTCTATAAAATGTGCAGTAAAACATTTAAAAATATTAACGGAATATAAGAAAGTGCAAGTTTTCACACCACTTTTGCTTTGCTTTTTAACCAAATAAGGAATAATTTATATTCAAAAATGCGTAAGTAACACATCGACCCATTATTAAACACTAGCTTCTGCCCGCGACTTCGTCCGCGTAGAATTAGCAACTAAGATGTTTGTCGCTATCCCGCGGGAACTATACAATTTTTCGGGATAAAAAGTAGCCTATGTTTTAATCTAAGGTACCAGCTATCTTCGTTCCAAATTTTATCCAAATCCGTCGAGTCATTTTAGCGTGAAGAAGGAACAAACATACACATTCACTCACTCACATCGTCACATGTCACATCGTCACAAACTTTCGCATTTATAATATTAGTAGGATAGTAGGATGTCACCAGGCCTTATACTTCGAAATTCGATTTTCGAAGTGCGTTTCGTGCCGTTCCGCTCTCACTAATAGGTATTAACTTGAGAGTGAGAAGGACGGTGTGATACGAACTTCTAAAATCGAATTTCGGAGTAGCCCCCCAGCATTGAACCTTCATTCCCTTTATACAAACCAAACCCCAGTGTTTTCACCGTTTCGCTAGCGGCATGCTCGTGAGCCGGATCTCACGATGACAGTCGGATACGTTTTTGGACTGATCCGATTTTGGTCAGTTTCGTTAATCGTCAGTTAATTTTAACCAGATTCGCTAATAGTCTGGTCATTTATTGACCTAACCTAAATCTGACAATCGAATCTGGTCAAAATAATGACTGATGATAAACGAAACTGACGGGTCGTGAGATCCTTAGTTTCGTGTGTGTTGTAAAATATTCTGTATGGCTTTCCAGCACGTCGAGGTAGGGGTAGGATCAAGTATGATTTCGACCCGTGCTCCGGCAATGCAATGCGACCGTCGTTCAAGAATTCAGTCATCTTACCTGGAATCGGAAGGCTGATACAGTGCATGTTTGCTTGTTTGCCAGTCTGCATATATCTTCTGTTGGGAGCAGCTTATGTTTCTATAAATGGCGTCCTTTGTTTCCTATGTTTTTGTTAAAATGTAACTGATTAAATTAGTCTGTGGTTGTGAAAACTTGTGATAAAAAAAATTGGAAATTTATAATGATTTTTATTCTTTATTTTTATACTGGAAAAAATGTTATAATTGTGTATTGTAGGATCTTACGCGAGGTCAGACAAGATTGCTTTCTTTATCCGTTAATCGTGTCACTTAGTAGCAGCGCTTACACTTTTGTATTCCCGCACAGTACAGCCAGATGGTTCATAAATTTTGACACTTTTTAAGCTTTTTGCAATAACTTTAGATTACCAAATCGCGCCAAATAAACCTTCCTTTTCTTTTTTTCTTTCTTTCTACCAAACGGCATAACATAATACACTCATTATCATCTTCAGCTTCTATACGTCCCACTGCTGTGCACAGGCCTCCTCTCAGAATGAGAGGGCTTGGGCTACAGTTCCCACGCGGGCCCAGTGCGGATTGAGAACTTCACACACACCATTGAATTGCTTAGCAGATGTGTGCAGGTTTCCTTCACCGAAAAGCTCATGGTAAATTTGAAATGTAATATCGCACATAACTTCCGAAAAACTTAGAGGTCCGAGTCCGGGCTCGAACCCATGACCCTCTGCTTGAAAGGTCACAGGTCAAACCACAAGGCTACCACGGCATTTGGTGGATGATACACTCCCCCCTTTATTCATAAACGCTCTATAGGCTTCAGCTAACTTAGCAATCGGACTCGTGTAGGAAACTATTCACGGAGCTCGGTATCATGACCCTGTTCTCATTGTATTTGTTCCAAGTTATCATGTATACGCGTACAAACATTTCTAGTTTTGGGCGAATGGGCGTAAGAGGTAAGCTCACTCGGAGTACAGGTCGTTTAAGAGCGGTGCCACATCGAATGGCGCTGGCGGAAAAAAACCCACGCGTTATCGGCCCCCGGTTCTATGAACATCTAAAGAACATCTACCATCCGATCTAAAGAGCGAAACAGATGACGAATCGTTTGGTCGTCGCCTGAAAGTCCTTTTGTTGGAAAACCCATTTTATTTTGTCAATGAATTTTTAAATTTGACATTTTAACCTAGTTCTCCATATTTTATATTATTTTTGTTTCTTTTAATGTTAATTTCCATTTTATGACATGTTTTTCATTTGTATTTAAGTTGTACCTATGTTACCCATGACGACCTATAATGGAGAAAATATCTTTATTTTACTTTAATTGTTGTTATAGGTACCTATTATATTATTTTAATTTTTAATTGTTGACATTATTTATTCTGAGCTGACGATTTCAATATAAATTCTTTTTGACATTTAATTTTAAGTGATGATGTAATTTTACATTGAATGATCAAATAAACATAAACATAAACAACATGTCCTTATCTATGAAAGTTAAATGTCAAAGTGACAGATAAGGACAAACGATTGCTAAGCTAGCAGAAGCTTATAGAGCGTTTATGAATAAGGGAGTCAGTGTCTGATATTTAAAAGTGTGTGTACGGGCTTCGTAAGATATCGTAGTGACTAAAGTTGCTAAATAATATTAGAAATATTCTCGCCGGGTACTCATACGGCGGGTACGAGCTAACGAACCAAAAACTCAAGGTATGGAACAAGGTAATACTATCTATCTCCTTCAAACTTTTTGCTCCGTCATTCATAAAAAACCTAAAAACCAAATCATTGAAAAATAAGACTTAAAAAAAACTTGAAATTGACACTTCTTCTGCATTCAATACTGTCAATCAAGTGTCAATCAAGTGGAACATCTTTACGTTTCGGCCAAAATCATAGAATGATTTAAGTGGTAAAGTTATACAATTAAAATTCACGCTTCAGCTTCAGTTCGAGTTTATAAATTTGATCCCATGATTTTGTTGAGGTACCAAAGTCGGAAGTTACCTGTTGAAACAGGAGCTAGCAACTCGCAAAGATGAGTAAGTAGTAAACAAATCTGCTAATGGCATGGATAGGACGGTCAACATTGTGTGATCGCATCGCAGCGAAGCAGAGCGAACCCAGTTCCGTAAAACTACCCAACTATAGTTCCGTAACATAACTATGTTCCATAAGACCTTCAAGACACACACACACACACACACACACACACATCACGTCTTTATCCCTGACGGGGTAGACAAGCCTAAGGTGACAAACCTACAGACCACGAGCAAAATTGTGACCGTATAGATGGAAAATTAAATCAAAACGATTGGTTGCTGGCCGCATCGCCTATAGCGTGACTCCTACGATTTTCGCCCATTCCCTCGATGGGTTTTTACCGTATGCGCGGGAAGAGAAGCAACTAGCACATTCTATGTTTTTTCTTTGCTCCCATACCAGCGTGGAAGTCACGGTTCTCTATCGTTTGCCCGAATTTCATATGCCATAAATGTATTGTTTGCCATAATGATCATTTGCCATAACCATAACTCTTTTTCTCTTTAACTGTTAATTGTTCAGGATTGTTATGAAACAAACCTAACCTAACCTAACCTATAGAGTTCTACAGGATTGCCATTTCAATGCTCCTGAAAAAGTTACGGTTTCAGAGAAAAAAAGAGTTATGGCAAATGATCATTATGACAAACATTACACTATGGCATATGAAATTCGGGTAAATGAAAGGCTCCGGGAAGGCACGCCTAAATGAAAATATTTCAGTCAGATTTGGACCATAGTTGAGAGCTTGTGGACTATAAGTAGTTGTGTATTAGAGTTTTACGGTTGTTCAAATCCACGATCTTATATTGACATACCAGTATCACGATTATACTGACCGTCTAATCTATGCAATTCGTTTCTATATTCGTTGCCCAATTTTAAGTCGCCTCCTTGACTCCGTTCAAACATTTGCGAACCATAAATGAGAAATCTTGAAAAACCTTCACAGGGGTTTTTACTAAAATTAACTCAACTACTTGCTGAACATTCCCGGATTAGTTTTAGTGCGTGTTTACAGCAGCAATAGCAGGCCACATGTGGAAAATATCGTTTGTTCCCCATACATAACTATTTTACATTACAAGGACATTTTAAGGTAAAATAAAGACAATTTCTAAATTAAAACAAACATGTTCGGGGTCCACCCCGCCGCACCTAAACCTAAATTAATGATCCTTAATTGGTTTTACCAGTGCCGGTTATGTAAATTGGTTATGTACGGGGAACAAGCTGAAAATATTGGGTATGTTTCTGATAAAATGTAGGGGAGAGTGGGGCTGAAAGTGCCGATTGTCAAAATAATTGTTGTGATAGAAAATTTAGCTATGAAAATAGTCTAAATATCGTGTGGCTTGTACATATATTTTAAGAATAATTATTGATGTTTCTGAATAGTGATATTGTTTTGTGTATCGTTACAAAGTTTTCCTACTAAAACATTTTTCACTGGTATCGATCGGAATGGAACAACTAACCCCACTATGGGGCTGGTTGTTCCGTCGTTTCAGAAACTAAACTTATCCTTCAAAAATTAAATCTTAGTTCACACACGCTGAAAGAGTGTTTTTTAGTCCCTCAAAATATGTGGTTATTTTTACGTACTATCGACAATTAACAAAAAAAAAGCAAAGGCAAAAAAACATTTTTTGCGGGGTAAGTTGTTCCGTCGATTTCGATTTTTCTTCCCTAACTACTATTCTACCATAATGGAAGCAACTGAAACGGCTCTTGCAACGACATAGTCCCATAACGTTTCACCACAAACATTACACAAATCGCTCGGTTTTATATTTGCGTTTCTATTCTCATCGGAACAACTTACCCCCGGCACTTTCAGCCCCTCTCTCCCCTACTCGGTGTATGTTCTTTCTCTTTCTTCGTCAATTAGAAAGACGGAGAGGAATTCACCGCTTAATTCGATGATTTCAAAATACTCTTTGTTTTTCAGCTAAAATGGAGCTTGACTTTCCTTCTGGGGTTGGGAAGGCTCCCCGCTACCCGTTCATCATTTATCCATCCTGTGAATGTTTGTGTCGCAGTATTGCCGTATTCTTCCTGCCCGCTTGTTTTTTGTTCTTTGTGACTTTTGTATATTTCGTTATAAAGGCTGCTCCCTTTTTGGTGACCATTTAATGCAGTTGTCAGTTAAAAATAAAATTGTTATGCAGCCATTATTTTTTATTAAGTTGTAACATAGACCTTCACCGAGTTTGTTACTAGATATGATCTTCTGTCACTAGATCTTTCCAGCTGAAATGCCATCCAACTCTACCAACATAGAGCTCGCTCTCTCAATTTTAGGCACACACAAGTGAAGTTGAGACTTAAAAATATCCCCAAATTACTATTTTCACCACTTTTCCAAAATAAATAGCCATATAAACCATCGTAGCTTCATCAAGGTAAACGCATGACTGATCTATCACGTCGTCTGGTACTTTTGGGACAATTGATGATAAATGGTCGGCGTCACTCGCTGTTGCAATTTTTCTCCATTGTCTACGGGAATTGAGTAGGATGAATAGTTGGTCATTTGGTAGTTCGTCTCTGACTAATATTTGATTGCCAGCCGTGCAGCAGCAGTCAAGTGGACCGTGCTGACGTTAGCTAAAGATTATGATTCATAATAAGCGGAGGCTGTCTGAAAACCTGACTTACAAGATTACTTATACTTTCGCGAGAAAAAAAGCGTTAGGCTTCCCTAATGTAACTTTCAAATGTTTCTCTTCAATTGCTACAATTCACATTCTCAATGGCAACGGGACAATGACATTCAACGTCTAAAGATTGTTTTATCCACTTGTTAAATTTAGACATGAATCAGATCATTTTATTCTGGTGTTTCCTCTGCTAAAAATACAATGGGAAGTTGTAAAAAAACCGCGAACACACGCTCGGTTGGCTTTATTGACTGTGATGTGGAATTAAAATGGGTAACAGTGAGTAGGACTCGCTAAATATGCTTTGGGTTCTGTGGTAGATAAAGAATGGGACGAAGAAATGTGGAATAATTAATATTATTATCAAACAAGCTGAACTGGCAAACTTTACTTTGGCCTTAAATTCAGTTATTGCTATGTCATCAGAGAAAGTTGCATACGAAACATTTATTTTTTTACCAATTTTTCTTATTTATTTGGATGTTTGGGTGGAGACAAATCCAACAAATTCAATTATCACAAAAATCATTGCAGCCGTTCTTGAGTTGTAAATGGTGTAAATAACCTGATTTAGTTTTATATAATACTTACTACTAGATGTTGTTGTTGCCCGCGCTTCGAACTTGCAAACATAAATATAGCCTATGTCTCAAGGACTATGTAGGATTACAATGGTGCAAGAATTTTTGAAAGCGGTCCAGTAGTTTCGAAGCCTATTCTCTCCTCTGTAGATATAGATGAAGTAAGTAGGTACTTATAATATGACATGTACAATGTACAATACCAAGTCGCTTTTCGATCTTCAATATCAATGAATCTATACCCAAATACCGGTATGCAAATATCAATTCTATTTCGAAAACCTTCCCTTTCGATCATCATAACGGCTCCTAAAAATGAAATGGCATACATAATCAAAACATTTGCGTTTGGTTTACGTTCTCCTGCCTGCTCGTGATGTTTATTCAAACGCCTATCTTTCACTGGAAGCAATATTTATATAAATAATGAAAATATTAATTAACTCACGTTAACATATGCCGAGGCTGAAGCGAGTTTGAAGAAATAAATCATTTTCGCAGCTGTTGCAATATAATGACATGTATTATATACAAGGTGTTAGAAAATGTTCTGGAATATTTTAACGGCTGGGTTATACTTCATTTAATTTAGAATGAGAAACCACAATAACATTATATTGCGTCTGGTCAACTATTTCTTACCTAGCAAATAGTACAGGGCAATAGTTTGGCAGCCGCAAAATAAAATTGTTTTAATGTCACTTTATTTGCGTGTCGTCAATTGTTACTCTAGTACAAATTGTAAAGAGATCACAGTTCACGATCCGCAATATAATTTTGTTGTGGTTTCTCATTCTAAATTAAATGAAGTATAGTTAAGTACATCGAACATTCTGTAAATATTATCCACCGTAACTTTTAATTCAAAATTACGTCACACCATTGGTGTGACACTTCTTCCGATATAAAACCGTGAATAACATGCACTAATTGCTCGAGTTGTTTTTGATAACATTAATCAAAACGTTATTTGTAATAGGTTATTTAATTACACGTGATCATTTCCAGCAAATTAGTTTCATTTCGTCTCGTTGCATTACGCACAATTACCGAAACAATCTTATTTAATAACCGTGCGATTTTAACGACGAACACTCATAACAAGTACAGAGCGGCAAATTGCCACGACTTCAAAGTGTTCTTGTATGTAAGTTAAATATTGCGCGCGAAATTCAGTCGCGCTCAATTTGCTCGAAGCTGAATTATGGCGAAATGGCTAGCAGTTAACGCGGAAGCGTGAAGCTGTTGAAGACATGGCTGACAGGGTTTGTTTTATAATTCTTTGTTGAATAGTTTAGTCGAAGCAATAAATAACGAAACGAACAGTATTTTACAAAGGTTTAAAGTTTAAAAGCAGAGTGGGTAAGTAGGTAGATTTGTAATAAAATTTAAAGTCTATTTAATTTATCCTTTTATAATAATATAATAAGTACTAAATAATAAAGACAAGTAATGATGTGATGGCGTTGAATAATACTTTGTAGTTGTGAAAATATCACTGCATTTTATATTTATAAAAAATTCAAGCAACGTTTCGTTTCTCGAGATGAAAAAACTTTAAAATGAAACGTTACCCTTTGATGACGCTTGTCAGATATTTTTAATTCTGAAGTTGCTAAGTTGAAAACTTTTATACTTTTCATTCATGTCATGCTGCTCAGTAAAGCTGTAAAAGTTTTTTAAAACTCTAAATAAAATCGTCGAACCGTCACGTAGAGCCATTGTTGAAAATGAATAGTTTTTTATTGGAGGCTTTAAACCTTACTTCGCAAACACGTGCAAGCCCTATGCTTGTGCAACACATATTCAAACACTCAAACACTCGCTCTCGCCTTCGTCATTTTTCTTATGAATCCCACGGCTCACATGCACAACTGTCACCAACACCCATACAACATGCTAATAATGGTTCATGCGCGGTAATTCTCAAAGCTGTACAACCATAAGGTGCTCTAGAGGCAGCCTCGGCCCTCGGGTCGAGCGGCTGCCTCGAACCGAGGCCGCGCAAGTGGAGACGCTGCCTCAACGTCTTAGGCAGCGTCTCCACTTGCGCGGCCTCGGAGCGAGGCAGCCGCTCGACCCGAAGCTGCCTCTAGTGGATAAGCACCTATAGATCAACCATAGAGCTCAATCGTCTCACGAGATATCCACAACGACCCGAGTACTCAAATTTTTGCATCGAGATATTAGGGTGCGACCACACCGCCGCTTAAAAAACGGTGACGTTACAGAATCGCAACAAAATGTATGAAGAAACGGTGAGAAAACGTGACGCTTACGACACGTCACTGTCGGACCTTTATTGCATCTCCACGCTGGAACACAGCGCCAGCACTG
The DNA here is from genome assembly GCA_963854515.1 of Pandemis heparana. Taxonomy (NCBI): domain Eukaryota; kingdom Metazoa; phylum Arthropoda; class Insecta; order Lepidoptera; family Tortricidae; genus Pandemis; species Pandemis heparana. Next base: position 6,142,539 of record OY978028.1, read on the forward strand.
CTCAGCACAGCAGTGAGATGGTGGTGGCGATCTGGACTGACCCTGTACAAGGTCCAACGACCCGGAAAATATGCATTACCAGGCCCCTATTTCACCATCTTGACAGGTTGCTGGTGACAGGTGATAACTCTGTTTACGTAACAAACTCGATAAATAATCTACGCTTCATATTAACCACGCATCGCAATTCGAATAGTCGCTTGTCACCGACAATAAAATTGTCGAGATGGTGAAATTTATTTTTCATCTCTCATACTCGGAAAGTGAGGCAAATCATATCTGACATACGGGAGGATAATTATGAATTAAAAAAAATAAAGGCATTGGCTGTCAATGGAACACATACGCATTCAGCCAAGCATTACGGCATATCCATGTTTTTTTTCTTAATTAAGTAGGTAATGATGATTATAAATTTTATAACGCTATTTAGTCAAATATTATTTTTATTAATTTATTTACATTATTTTATTTTTATACATACGTAGAATTAATGCTGTTTTAGAAAAGAAAAATAAGAAAAAAATACATTGTAAATGACAATGGTATATATGTCCATACAGCCATCTTTATTCTGATTAACTCGTGGTTCAACTGACTAAAATACCTACTTTATCTAGTTTTTCTCTAATAATTATATAAAACATTTTAAATGTTGTTTATGGGTAAATATTGAAATATTTGACAATAACCACATTGACCTATGTTTTAAAAAAACTCGATTTGCTGCCAATGTAACTAGTTTAGAAAAAGCGAGCTCGAATTTGGCGCGAAAGCATAGGTACTTCATTTGGTAAAACTTTACAAAAAAATATAAATAAAAAATGAGTAAATTCCTAGAAAACGTGACTTTTTCCTTTATGAACTATACAAATGTCTGAATTAATTTTAGTAAATTTTTTATTCAATACATTTTTTCTCATATACTTACTTATGTATATTTTTTTTTTACTTTCCTTGTAGTCGAAATGAAAAGTAGAGTATTTAACTCGGGAAAAAACACCAATATCACACTCGAAATATTGGCACCCTCGCATGCTCGGGTGCCAAGTTACCTCGTGTGATATTGGTTCTTTTCCTCCCTTGTTGAACAATCTACAATATTTATAAGCCTTTTTATTCCGAATTCGCTACAATTTCAGTAAGTACATGTTGTTGTTATTGTCGTTTATTATTTTTTTTATTTATTAAATTGTCGCGAAATTCGGCGTGCCTCATGACATAGGCCTCCTCCGTGTACGAGATGGTCAAATAGGGGCCAGTATGTTCTAATCCGAAATACTTCAGGTGGTTAGATTAGTTTAACTGGACACCTCTGTAAATGTTTTGGCTTTTAATGTGGCTGTCAAAGTTTCCACACATTGGTCAATATTCAGTCAGCGTCACATATCGTTGCGGTCAGTGTCCAAATATATGAGTACACTCATGTATGTCAAGGGAATAAGAGCGTGTTCTGATACATTTATTTGAACACTTAGACCGTAAAACGATATAAATTAATGTATGCTCATGATGCTAACTGTTGAAATTTGGTTGTTAATCAAAAATTACGATGCTAAACCTTAAGGCCGGCGACATACATACGGAATTTTTATACGGTTTCCGTGCGGAATGACGCTACGAAACCGGACAACGCTATACTTATAACGGAACGGGACAGGGCTACAAAGTGACGTCATTCCGTACGGAAACCGTATAAAAATTCCGTATGTACTCGTACCTATGTGGCCGGCCTAATAGGAGTGTTCTATTATACAAAACGTATTGCTGAAATATTCTGGAATAATTGTAAGACATTGGGTATTTGGTCCGAGATTACAAATTGTGAGATGCGAGAAATCTGAGCATGTCATAATACCTTGATCCGAGTCAGAAGTTAAATAATCGCCTTATTCGAATAGCTGGTAAATATTTAATTGGAGAGGGCTGGCAATTATTTGAAAGATTGCTTGATTTCCGAAACTTGACCTTGGCAGGGGCTGTGGTGTTTGAGATCAGAGGGAGCGTTGGCATTGGCGAGTGAACTTGAAGATAATACACGCTAGAGCTACAAACGCTACAAACTGGACGAGTGCCGTGGAAGATGATAAAAGGAGGCAGAGACGTAATGTGGCTACGTATCTTGCCAAACGTCATACTTTCATGCCCACTGTTGCAATTTTAAAAACTTTGATTTATGTAAAGTAAAATTTTACCCACTTTAAACTTGTCTTTGTCTGTACCTTTACCGGAAAATGAATGAATGGATGAATTTAAAACTTCCTCTATATTGTTCTTTACTTTTTGCTATCGTAAAATGTCGTGGTGTCAACGAATGTACAATATTCCGGACTTATGGCACCCGGTAAAAACCGCTGGGCGTGCCACGGGAACTTGGATTCGGACCCGTGGCACCCCCAGGTTGATTAGTGTGGTGCCGACATATAAATATTATGGATTTTATCTTTATCCCTAATGTGAAGTAAACGTGACCAGGTGTGGAATTGCAAACCGACTTTATTTTCAATTCGTCAACGAACAGCGGCAGATTCAAGTTCGAACCGAGTATAAAAAACCTGACATCATTCTACTCTTCTTTTAAATCCCTACTAATATTATAAATGCAAAAATAACTCTGTCTGTCGGTCTGTCTCTCTGTCTGTCTGTCTGTCTGTTACCTTTTCACGCCTAAACCGCTAGACCGATTCAGTTGAAATTTGATAAACAGATAGTGTGAGTCCCAGAGAAGGACATAGGATAGTTTTTATCCCGGAAAATTGCATAGACCCCGCAGGACAGCGAAAAGCGACTTCTGCGCAGACGGAGTCGCGGGAAACAGCTAGTTAACTATAATTATACTGTCCAGACGCTATCCAGCGAGCAGTCAAGTCAACTTGCCCACTTCAACGCTTACCGAAAGTAAGTCATCGAGTCATATTTCACCATTATTGTTGTCTCAGAACAGAGAATGATCTAGTATTCGGTGAATAGGAGTAGATTCGTCTTGTCATCTCGCGATGTTTTGTGGATTAATGGCTTTCTGTTCCGGCATAATGGGGGTGCGTGCTGATAAAATTTATTCATTATTTTTAGTCAAACCTTTGCACAAAGCGCTTGACAGTACTTGAGTTTAGGTTATCTTTGTACGATGTTTTTCCGCCGTATTTCGAGCGATGTTATTAGACTGAAAGTTATATACTATTAGCTGTTGCCCGCGACTCCGTCTGCGCAGAAGTCGCTTATCGCTATCCGGCGGGAACTATGCAATTTTCCGGGATAAAAACTATCTGTATACCAAATTTCAACTAAATCGGTCCAGCGGTTTAGGCGTGAAAAGGTAACAGACAGACAGACAGACAGACAGAGAGACTGACACAGACAGACGGACAGACAGACAGACAGACAGACAGAGTTACTTTTGCATATTTATAAAATTAGTAGGGATTGTTTTAAAATTCTTGTGATAAAAATCCTGCAATGCAAAGGAAAGTTTCATTAGATGGCCATGCTGTGATGCAACAACGACGACGATACGGTACGACTAGGTACGAACGAGTAGACTACAGGGTAGCACAATCGTTTCCATCGTTTTGGTTTTTAATGTCCAGCTTTTTTATCCGTATCTTTAGACACACCGTAGCGGTTAAGTCTTCCTGACTAAAAATGGTTGTTTTCCATCCATATCTCAGAAACTTTCCTGCGCTGCTCAAAGTGTTCAAACTTATCCTCGATAAATTACAATAACTTACAACGCAAGATTTTCAGTATGTACCTACATACGCCAGTGAAGTTAATCGGATCGATACTAACTGGGTGATGACCAAAAAGTTACAAAATACGAGTAGGTATGTGAAAGAAAACAGTGTAAGGTTTATTTTTATTCATAGAATCCTATCCTATTTACTAGAAAAATTGCGAATGTACGGATATTTGTTACTCTTTCACGCCAGAACGGATCAGATCTAGTTGAAACTGGTACAGAGATAGATTATGGTCTGAATAGGCTACTTTTTATCCCGGTAAATTGCGTAATATCCGCGGGATAGCGACGCAGATGAAGTCGGCGAGCATCAGCTAATATGGAATAAACCCGGAATTATGTACACGTGTGTTATCTATCTATCTAAGTCATTAATATTAAGGCAACGTCCCAATGCCGCGCACGGTCACGCTACGTATGTGGGTACATATTCGTTCCGTGTCAAAATGTAGGCAGTGTTTTCCACAGCTGTCCACGCACACGCTACGCACGAAATGATTAATGGACCCACGTGGGCGACGTGTATAGCGTGTCCGTGCACAGCGTGCGCAGCAGTGGGTCGTCGTTACTCGCTTCGCAATAAGGGCCGATTTTTCAATCGTCAGATAGGCCCTATTCGACGAATAACTCTATGGGTATCTGTCAGTTAAGTGAGTATCTGAGGATTGATAAATTATCGCTAAGAGTAATATTTATATTTTGACAAATAATTTGAGAAAGCACACTTACTTTATATACCTATACATCTACAGTCTCAATGTCTCTGCCGTGTCGCAACTTTCACGATTCCTAAAGTTCAACAACCCCCAGATTTTCCCTTAGGGCCTGAACTATAAATCTCGAATTCAATGGTCGACCTGGTCAAAGTAAAATCCGTCTCCAATTATCAGTTGAAAGTTGAAGCTGTGAATATCGTGAACTATCGCGACAATGAACTGAAGGATTTGTATTCGATGACATCTAAGTAATAATAAGAGTCGAATGGAAATCAGAAGGACGTTACTACTCCGAGGTTAATAATCGAAGTTCTATTCGAGCCGTTCCGTTCACACCGTATAGTTATTTATAAAAGAGTGAGGGAGAATGATATGAAGTTCGAATTTCAAATTTCGGAGCAGCCCAGATGAGATGATAGTTTTTACTACGTTCGCCTAAAAAGAGCACAATACTATCATGAAGTAACTATATAGGTATTTACGAGTACCATACATAAAACACTTTTTTAATAAAATTTGTTGAACAAATTCCAAACAGCTGCAGCGATCAACAGCTTATAATCGGGGGTCGGGCCACAGCTAGCTTCGGCATGGCGCGAATAAAAGTACAAAGTGATTATGGTTTAAGTATTGCTTATGTATCGTTTCAATGATGCAGAATAAGCCTAGGTTATATCAAACCCTAAACGAAATTATAACCTGCCAAGTTTATAATGAATTTATATTAAGAGGCTGACAACACCTAATTTTGTTGAAATTGATGTTATTTAAACACTTTTTTAAGAAAAACTGCACACAAAAAAAATACAAACAAAATATAATGTTAATTTTCATCATATTTCAAACACGCTAGACAGGCTCGATACATAATTGAACAAAATCGGCTCGATAGAAAATAATTGCAAAGATTGGTCTTAAAATCACCATTAAACGGTTCTATGTCTTTATTTTTTCGACGTATGGGTCTGCAATTAAAAACATAAAGTCAACATATTCATACCTAAACGGCTAACGAGTCATATTTCACAAATAATCCATACTTTTGTTTATTTCTTATGATTTGTGTCTTATTTGCAAGATTTTAGACGCGCGCCAAGCTGCCGGAATAGTTTCTTCTCTTTCACTAACAGGCACGTGAACCGTATGTGTGAAGAGTGGCGCTGCTCCAGGTCATTTGCTGTTGACAGCGCCTTAACGCTATCCCGCGGGTAGCACTATGATATTTTATCCTATGTCCCTCCCTGGGACTGAAACTATCTCTGTACTTACCAAATTTCATTAATAATCGGTTCAGTGGTTTAGGCCTGACAACGTAACAGACAGACATACGAAACGAACGAGAACGAACAGTAAGAAAAAGATGGGTAGTCTTGTGCTAGCCGTGCTGTTTCTTGGCTTAACGCGTGACAGCGTCTCAACTAGATGCTGTTACAGTTTGTGTGAAGAGTGGCGCTGCTCCAGGTCATTTGCTGTTGACAGCGCCTTAATGTTCAAAACCTTTTAGAATGACTTGTGACGTTGGGGAACAATTATCTAATAATGAGAGTTGACCATGCGCGAGGAAGTAATACAACTAATATACTCGGGAGCTAAAATATCGGGTCGCTTTTCATACAACTTTCTGTGGGAAGTGACCTGTTATTTTTGCTCGTCGGTGTATATAAATAAAAGTTCACGAGTGTGTCTACCTGTCAGTATGTTCGTTCTTTCACGCTAAACGTATGCACGTTAAAATCTAGATTATTACACGGGAAACCTTTTATTCCGTAGTTTCCGCGGAAGATTACCTAGTTAAAATAAAAGATACCTAGGCTGAATATTTTAAAATAATAAAAACTTAGAGAAACTTACATTTTATGGTTGTGTTCTATTAAATATCAGGCAAACGTAAAGTTCCTTAAGACCCAGAAAAATGAGAAATAAAATACAGAGATTTTTCACTGTTTCAACGGAAATTCTGTAGCGAACTCTGAGGAAAATGCCACGGGAATATTTCAAGACAGTACACATTCCAAACATCTTGAGTTTATTCAATTTACCTACTTGTTCTCGTTTTCTCTATGACAGTATATTTTTAAGTAAAAAAATTACCAAGTCAACTTTAACGATAGCATTAACTATATAACCGGCGGTTTTGATGTATATGTATGTTACTCAGGTTTTCTGTCAAATACTATGTCAAAATCATTGGTTGTAGTTAAGTTTTAACAAAATAATTAAACTGAATATTTAGGTAGGTACCTCCATTCTTTCTTCTTTTTTCTTTTTTTTTCTCGGTTTTTTTCTTGATTTGTTCAAGAGTACCCGAAACCGACGAGCATGTATGAAGAGATTGATGAATGTGGATGAAGCGAAAGAAGGTATGTCAGGATCGTAGCAAGTGGAATAAAGTAGTCTCTGCCTACCCCTGTGGGAAAGAGGCGTGACGATATGTATGTATGTATGTATGTATATTTACCTATTATGTTCACAATCTGTATTTAGTGTTAAACTCGATTTAGTACTGTCCTAGTGTCAAAATACACCCCGTAGCTAAAAAACGGGCACCTATGGTTTTTGTATTTTATGTGCATAAAAGCTTACTTTCTTAGCTTGGTTTTAAGAGGGTGCATCCGTGCTGAGCTCGCAACGTCGCATTTTTGGTGATTTTTTGTGATTATTTCACAGAAATTGAATGAAAGTATCAAATATCCCTCTGTAGTGCACTTCGTTTTTAGTGTAAGTATTAATGTGTCCAATGCAATGATTAATGGTGATGAACTTTTATTTTCGTATTAAAGGGATAAAATACTATATCTCCTGTAATAAGAAAATAAAAGTCCATCACGATGAATTATTGCATTGGACAAATTAATACACTAAAAACGAAGTGCACTACAGAGGGATATTTGATACTTTCATTCAATTTCTGTGAAATAATCACAAAAAATCACCAAAAATACGACGTTGCGAGCTCAGCACGGATGCACCCTCTTAATGTATAAAAATCTGAATAACCATAGGTGCCCGATTTTTTTGCAAAGGGGTATATATAGAACAGTCAATCTTCAAAAGATCTAGCAACTAAATTCAGATTATTTTTCCTGCAAAACGACTAACCTCCTTATTCATAAACGTTCTATAGGCTGCTAACTTAGCATTCGTTTGTCCTTATCTGTGAAAGGTAAATGTCAAAGTGACAGATAAGGACAAACGATTACTAAGTTAGCAGAAGCCTATAGAGCGTTTATGAATAAGGGGGTAAGTATTTTCTCAAACATACAGTAACAAAATACCGACGAACTGATTGCCTCTCCTTTGGAAGTCGGTTAATAATCAGCTCAAGTACTGTTTGTTGCAAAATGTCAACTGTCACTGGTACAATTTGGTGCCATCCGTTAAAGAGCCGCGTCTGCGACGCTCCGTCTGAATAATTCCCACAGATTCCTCTTCAGAAGCGTAGTGCTTGGAAACCGGTTTCAAAATTAAATTAATTAAAGGAAAAAAGAAATAAAAATCACATCTTTATCCCATACTTACTACGGGGTAGACCACAGGGGTAGACTGACCTTAAGGTAAGACGTAAAGGCCGCGTTTAGATTGAGGGCGTATAGGTGGAAAGGATACTTTAATATTCACAAAACACTGTCGATAAAATAAAATATTAACTAATTTAAAACTAAACTAAAACTAGGTAATCTAACTAATATTATAAATGCGAAAGTATGGATGGATGGATGGATGGATGGATGGATGTTTGTTTGTTTGTTACTCAATCACGCCAGAGTGGTCCAACGGATCTGGATGAAATTCGGCACCTAGATAGAGCACTCTGGAATAGCACATAGGCTACTTTTTATCCCAGAAAATTGCATAGTTCCGGCGGGATAGCGATAAACGAATTCTTTGCAGACGAAGTCGCTGGCAACAGCTAGTAAAAATTATAAATAAAAAAAACTTTCTATGATATCCGAGGAGGGCATGGTTCCCAGGAGTCAGGCAGCGTTACCGCGTAGAATGGCCAAGCTCAGGCGCTGACCGAAATAGCTGCCTGCCTTCTGGTCACCGGTCGATTTGATCAGGCGTGCTGAGATCTCTTTGTAAAGATCTTTGGCACCTGGACCCCCAAGGACCTAGAGTTTATGTATGTATGTAAAACTCTTTATTGTACATAAAACACATGAAAACGATGAATACAGGAAAACACGAATGCACAAAGGCGAACTTATCCCTAAAGGGATCTCTTCCAGTTAACCTTTGAACGATTGACAGGACATAGGTATTAAGCAAGAGTAGACACAGAAAAAGTAAAAAAACTGATCAAAACCTAAAATAATCCTAAATGCCTAAATTTTAAATACTTAATGTAAGATATAATACATAACAGATAAATACGATAAACTAATACATATACAGTCATAATAAATACATAACAAATAAAATATATTACACAACATATACATATACATAAGTAACAAAACTCAACACATTCATAAATTCATTCATTCATAAATTTTAGTTTAAAGTGGAAAGTGGAATAAAAATAGTGATAAGTTGCTAGCTTCGTCACCTAAGATTTTCGCCCATTCTCTTGATGGGAATTTTACCATCTGCGCGGGAAGAGAAGCAACTGGTTTCTATGTGTTTGAAGTGAAAACCTCTTTAGCGGCGCTGAGCACTTTTCGGGATGTGTAAAAAATGTTAAACTCGCGTCATTGTCACTTGACCTTTGGACCCTGATCGAAAATGCTTGGAAAATGTGTCCGACGGAGGGTTGCTAAAAAGATAAATTAAAGATAAATTGCATAAATGTAATTGTGTAAATGTGGTATTATTGTGCTTATAGGCATTCTACTTTAGTGAGAGAGATGCAACAATATTATAGAGAGATCTCTCTCTCCACAATGCCTATAAACGTAATTGATCTGAGCTATAAACATGCAATTCCCCGCTCCCAGTAATTTATCTATAACAGAGTGTTGCATCTTTCCATCCCTCTCTGTCCCTCTTTGGGTGTCACCGATAGAAAACTGAAATCCGGTATTGAGACCAGAAACCGAAATTTGTCGTCTATACAAACCCTCTAGGGCTCTGACAAAAATATTACGCAGACGTGAGGCAGATATATCCGGTGCGAAGCTAAACATAACGTTGAAATGTTGCCATTTGTAATGCGAAGCCACCTGTATTTTTTCATAGGGTTGCCAGTGGAATAAAATATGTATTTATTTTAGGCTTTATTGTAGAAAAAATCCAAGGTAAAAATTTTTTTTTAATCAGAAACGGGAGAAAAATGGACATAAACTATACTTCATTTAATTTAGAATGAGAAACCACAACAACATTATATTGCGGCTCGTGAACTGTAATCTCTTTACGATTTGTACTAGAGTAACAATTGACGCCACGCAAATAAAGTGAAATTAAAACAATTTTATTTTGCGGCTGCCAAACTATTGCACTGTACTGTTTGCTAGGTAAGAAATAGTTGACCAGCCGCAATATAATGTTATTGTGGTATCTCATTCTAAATTAAATGAAGTATAATATAATACAACTTGTGGCAAACGGAATATTAATGTTATCGCTTGTAATTCCTTTCAGAATCGATGATGTCAGGATGTCGCTTTTCTGGTCCTCCTGCTATTAGAGGCAAACGATTTTGTGTTGATTAAAAAACTTATTATTAAGTAACACGAGCGTGTTCCACTCTAGAACACGATCTATGCCTATCATCAGGCCTGTAGGCTTATTGTCTAACTCGCTCGCGATCACCATCGTGATCATTTTGACAGTTCATGTATGGGCTGACAATTGGCATCGGAATCAGCTAGCTGTCACATTCATACAAGAACTGTCAAAATGAACAAGATGGCGATTGCGAGCGAGTTAGACAATAAGCCTACAGATTGTGATCAAATGCATGCCTATTTCACTTTAAAAAAAAAACCTTACCATGACGTTCTAATTCCGACTCAGCTCAAGTTTTAGCTGTCACTTTTAGTATGAATCTGACAGCGAGCGAACTTAAACTGAATCGCATTAAGACGTCATGGTAAGGCCCCTGCTCACTAATAAGCGAACCGCCTTGCGTGGGCCAACAACATTTTCTTAACAATCAGAATTCTTAGCAGCGCAATAAGTATCTTTTTCTAACGTCGCCTTTCTTTACATCTCATATTTTAAGTAGGTCATGTTGTCTCGAAACCTGTGAAGTTCTTTTGTAAGTGAATATGAAAATTATAAAAGCTCCTGTACGCCGAAAGCTACGTTTTAATAATGAGCCATGTCCCTTTTAAGTCAAACCCATGGCTCTCAAACTAGGTACACAAACGTAGATATATGTAGGATTACCCATAAATTAGTATGACATATATGTAATGTATGTTGTATAACTCTTTATTGGATACTAGCTTCTGCCTGCGACTTCGTCTGCGTAGAATTAGCAATTGACATGTTTATGGCTATCCCCCGGGAACTTATGCTATTTTCCGGGATAAAAAGTAACCTATGTTTTAATCTAGGGTACCAGCTATTTTCATTCCAAATTTTATCCAAATCCGTCCAGTCGTTTTAGCGTGAAGAAGGAACAAACATACACACTCACTCACTCACATCGTCACATCGTCACATCGTCCCAAACTTTCGCATTAGTAGGATAAAACACATTAATTTTACAGGTAATAAGATACACATATGTATTAAGGCGAACTTATCCCTCAAATGGATCTCTTCCAGTTAACCTTCGAACGAAAACGAACAACGAACAAACGAACCAACGGTAATATAGGCAGAGTAAAAGAATGTACTTACGTTAAAAATATTTGAGTTTGCTCTGGGTTATGGGTATCAGAAAAGTTATCAGAATAAACTCAAATAGATTTTAATTTTTTTGTCTCCGACCGACTTTCTGGCGTGGGAACTTTAGCCCAAGTCCTCTCGTTCTGAGAGGAGGCCTGGGTCCAGTAGTGGGACGAATATAGGCTGGTGATGATGATGATGATGAACCGTCTGTTGGTATACACATTTTCATGGCATTTGGACAAAGTTGGAAAAGTAAAAAACAATTGAAAATTCGTGTTTTTTCTAATAGTGAAGTCCACCCGAACAATATTGCGGACATCAGCTAGTTGTAGGTGTAAAGATTTATTTGTTTTTCCGTGTGTAATGCGAAGTATATACTTAATGGAAGCAAACGTATGGATTTAAATCTTATAAAAGCTGTCATTTACTTATTTTGTTAGTCACAGACAGTTTCTAAATGACACTGAAAATTAGAACACATAGAAAAATCCGAAAAGTAAAGCTATGACCGTCACGGAATGACGAGGACCCGGGTGCGATTCCCGGCCATAGCTTTACTTTTCGGATTTTTCTATGTGTTCTAATTTTCAGTGTCGTTTAGAAATTAAATTTCTAAGGGTAAAACGTAAAAAGTAAACATTAAAAATCAAGAAATAAAATTTCTTGATTCATTTGATATTTTCACAGACAGTTATTTGTTAATAGTCACAGATACTAAGAAAATTCAGGTTTAGACTTAAGGTGGAAACACATTGTTAACACGCGACGCGACCCGATGCAACGCGACGCGTGTTGAGTCGAATCAAATTGTATTATTTTCTATGACCAGAACCACACTATGAACATCCGACGCGACGCCATGCGCATACATTTGTTGCATCGGGTCGCGTCGCGTGTTAATAATGTGTTTCCACCTTTAATCCTTTACTGGTGCCGAAATACATGTGACTATAGTTTATGTGTAATGAGTAGCGCCATTTTTTGAAAGATGTCCAGTAACTCGATCATCCTAATATTATTAGACCCCGATCAGAATGGGATTGAAAGATTGTTCATTCAGAGAGAGAGAGAGAGAGAGAAACATTTATAAACATTCCATGTAAACTTTGACAAAAGTATACATGAATGACTGCTGTCAGTTCCATTCCTACTCTCATTGCAATTTAGAAACATAGTCGATCAAGAAAGTTCCTTAAGGTTCGCCATAATTTCTGCGGCAGGCGTCAAAGCCGATTTTCAAAGGAAATGTGACATTCAGCCATGTTTATTTTCTGGTGCAAGAACTGTCATAAATATAGTAGGTGTGCAAGACTGCACCTTTTTAGATCTTTTTTACTCTTTTTATTGTTTATGGTTTTTTGTGACTTTGATTATACTTTTGTTCTACAAGGAAAACCAGTGCCTATTTATTGTAGTTTTAAATAGTAGGTAAAGCATTTTCTTGGCCGACTAAACTTATAATAATAATATTATAACGTATAAAAGTAAGCAAAACAAATGGTGTGAACTTTTATCAATTTCCATTTCACTTCGCAGATACGGTGTCAAAAACCACTTGAAATAATAAGGCCGCGACATTAAAAAGTTTGAGAGGCGGTGAGCTAAATGGACGAACGTTGTATCCCTTTAGAGTTCATCGGAGATTATGAAATTATAATATTCGGAGTCATAACTCTTTTAACGTGTTTTAAAAATGATTTGGAAGACGCTATTGAGGAAAGAATTACAATAGCTACGCATTTCCTATAAATTATTCCAAAATCGGTGAAATAAAATGGGGCGATGAATTTCCCATTGGATTTTCCTGACTTTTCTTCGGGTTTCATTCTATTTATTATGGAGAATTTGTTTGATGAAAAAAGGGGCCTCGTATATAATTTTGACTTAGTTCAAGTTTTAGCTGTCACTTTTAGTATGAATCTGACAGCGAGCGAGCGAACCTAAACTGAATCGCATTAAGATGTCATGGTAAGGCGCCAGAGCTCAGTAATCTGAAAAAAAAGAGGTTACCATTTCCAGTTTCTGAATGTTGTTTTTCAAGCTTTAATATGTTATATTAATTTGTTTGTTTGTTTGATTGTTTCAAAATAGTTCAAGTTAATTTTGATTGTTGAGTCGATTGTTGCGAAAACTTGCTTAGTTCAACTTGTTACACAACATTTGATTAATCTCGAAGCTTAAGTGCATGAATAATATTTAAATGGAAACAGTTTAGTCGTGTCCAAATTATTACAAAACAAACAAGATAATATTATATACCCGATACTGATACGATAATGCGATTCCGAAAACAAAGTGGTTTCAAACTGATTCAGCATTTAAATATTTGTTAAGTATATAAATTACCTAAGATTAAAATTGATCTTTCTACGTGTGGGGGAAATGATGTGGTGGTTGATTGATACATATTCTTCAGCTTGACTCCATTTATTACTTGTTGGCACACGTTAGTTTACAGTGGCGGGCGAGAGACTACTGACGCTACAGGCGGCTTAGCTAGCGCGTGTTAGTGAGAACGCAAGCTAAGCAATCTTGTGTCGCCACAGTAGCCCCCCCCCTAACAAAAAAAGAAATCCAAAAATACCAAATAGACAATGAAAATTAACAAAACATAAGTATGTGGCGACATCAACAATCTTATTCTAAGTAGTAACAATGGTTGCAAACGATAGCGTTTCGCGGGCCGAGCGGATTCAGCATAATCGCTAACCGGCGCTCGCCTACAGGTAATACGATGCTGCAATTTATGAACTCGGTCCAGTTCGCGGAATGGCACACGCTACTTATTGGACATTGACATATCAAGTTACAAAAACCCTATTCTAAAGTTAAAATATACGCGTTAAAAATAATTAGGCTACGTCACCTATGCTAATACTAAGCACAACACTGCACTGAACTGCGACACGTGACCCGGACTTGACCTTATTCCCCTGTTTCGGGTACGAAGATCGCCGAAAGTAGTCACGGTGGATGCTGCATCGGCTCTGCCTGGGGTCTCCGATGTTTGCAGCGGCACCGTTACAGCTGCGTCCGGTGTTGGCCTCCAAACAGGTTCCCTGGAGCCTGCCGTGTCACGACTCTGCCAGGAACGCTGCTGGGCAATCTTCGCCGACCTCCTAGCGAAACACGTGGCATGTTCCTTCACGTGGCCTTGCTAGGAGGGAGTAGCCTCTCGCCAAAAACTTCCATTAGGTACTCACTGGAGGCTGCGTCCGTCCAATGTCAGGGGTCACCAATGTGGGGGATGTGATGTGGAGGTTGATTGATACATATTCTTCAGCTTGACTCCATTTATTACTTGTTGGCACACGTTAGTTTACAGTGGCGGGCGAGAGACTACTGACGCTACAGGCGGCTTAGCTAGCGCGTGTTAGTGAGAACGCAAGCTAAGCAATCTTGTGTCGCCACATACGTTAATAGAACTTCTATTTTTTTCTCAATGTTGGTAGAAACCCTTTATTTACGATTTTATTACATACGTAAAACGATACTAGTTAAATATATCCAAACATTATTGTCAAGTGAGCAAAATTAAACAGAATTATTTTTGTTCGATGAACTTGAACACAAAATAATTATTTACCTTGCTACTCCGCTACTTAAGCAGCGGAGTAGCAAGGTAAATATTTTGTGTTCATTGAAATGGACCTCCGGAAAGTAACGCCTGATTCAATAAAATATTCGATGAACTTAATCATGGACTAAGTATGGTAAATTCTTGCTTTCGTTACCTAACTGATATTGTATACAAATATATCCGACGAAACAAGAATTCGCTGAAACAACAATTCGGCGAAACAATAGTTCGACCAATCGGGAACTACTCATTCGATCAACTATTCATCGTACTCTACTTTAATTAAGTACAAAATCATAAGCAAATTTCAGAGCAAATGGTAGTTTCAATACGAGTATGAGCTAATTAAAACTGTTAACAGGTTAATTCGTGCGTCTGTCGCATACTCATACATATTGAACAATACATTTGTATAATATACACAAGGTTTACCCAAAACGATATATCGCCGCTAGAGCATCATCATAATTTACACCTAAAGTCTTTGTTACAGAGTCGAATTTCAAAAGTCTGGCCGACGGAAATAGGCCTTTTGTCGAATGTAACTCGGTCAACTAATTCTGAAATGCTGTCTGTCTGTCATTTTCTGCTGTTTGAACCGAAGTTCTACTGACCCAGTTTCAATGTAGCGTGTTCTATGTTTAGTTTCTTTATACAATAACTTGTCATAAAGATAACGATTTGAGATAATTAATATTAATTGTAATAATGATGTTTAAAAGTGTAAATATTAAAATAACTACTTATGTAATAACTCTTATTTAATTCGAAGACAATAATTTTTTTACTACCTAGTTTTTGTCTTGTCTTGGTCGGATTAACTTGAAATATGGTAGTAAGATTTATTTTAATTTTTCACGTAATTAAAACTTTACTCTATAGAAAGAGATAGTTGATAATGCGAATGCGATCTCTGTATTATGTAGGTTTCATGTCCAAAAAGTTGTCACGTTGTGAATGAATTAGACCATTTTGATGGTGTACGGTTTTTAATAGGTTATAAATGAAGGCACAAACGTGCCATTAGGAAACAATTCACACTGTTAAATATAATTGAATTTTGGAAACTTGGTACTTAGAACTGTATACTTGAAACTGGACTTGAACTTGACAATAAATCAAGCAGAGCGACTACGCGCTGGTAGATCAGGAGAGCGAATGAATCAAAAACTGATGGATCCAAAAGACAGGAAATCACTTTGAATTTAAAATAGGAGCCGAATACTAAATGTTTCTTTTTAAAAAGTTAAGCCAAAAGGAAAAAGTTCATAACGAGCCAAGATAGCCTCGTTACAATGTTGCGAATATAATCCACTAGTAGTGGTAGTAAGACATTAAGTATAAGTAGTATTAGCGTAGTTTGTGG
The DNA here is from genome assembly GCA_963854515.1 of Pandemis heparana. Taxonomy (NCBI): domain Eukaryota; kingdom Metazoa; phylum Arthropoda; class Insecta; order Lepidoptera; family Tortricidae; genus Pandemis; species Pandemis heparana. Next base: position 6,158,723 of record OY978028.1, read on the forward strand.
AACATATTTTCTGAGGTAAAGTATCTCGATAAAAGATACAAGATATTACCTTCGTGATCAGACTAGGCAATCTTTTGTGTTCTGTTTAAATAGAACGTCTTCATTTGTAGACCTTTTGTATCGGGAAGAATGCAATGCCTGGTTCTAAGAACGTCTGTCGATAACTTAGCCTATTGAAACTATATTTGTGAAATCGTATTAACTTCTTACTACTAGCGCTCTCGTTCTGAGAGGAGGCCTGTGCCCAGCAGTGGGACGTATATAGGCTGGAGATTATGATGATGATGATTAACTGCTTCACTTTTCATTGGGCTATGTCGATATAAATCTGTTATCTCTAAAATTATAAAATTGGCCAAGTGCGAGTAGACTCGCGCACCGAGGGTTGCGAACAAATTTGTCAAGTCAATATAAAAATCCAGTGTTAGCAAAGCCCTGCTCCTTAGCATGATATAGGCAGTGTGAGATTGTTTTATATTGGTTACTTACATAGATAAACATAGGTACATAAAAAATCTAAGTTCCGTGTTTGTTTTATTTATTTTACGAAGTTTTGTGAAATGCAAACCGTTATTTTTGCTCGACAGTGTATTGTAGAACGATTCTAAAACGCTTTACATCTGACATTAAACGCAGTATGGTTTAATTTCAGGTCCATATGAGGACAGTTATGACAGAAAACTGGATGAAATCAGGAAGGAGTTGACGAAGAAAATCCGGGAGGTTGCGCTCAAAAATCAAACAGAACTGAAGGTAGGTCTTCAAAGGATTGTACTGCTCGGTCTGCTGTCTCACTCACTCTTAGGGCTTTCATACTTGAATCAGTAATGGTACCCGAAACCCGAATGCCTCTCGAATCTCTATGAACTCACGGACTGTAGGGATTTGTGTACTAGGTGCAAATTCAGTAGAGGCAGCCTCGGGTCGAGCGGCTGCCTCGCTCTGAGGCCGCGCGAGTGAAGACGCTGCCTAAGACGTTGAGGTAGAGTTGAGGCAGCGTCTCCACTTGCGCGGCCTCGGAGCGAGGCAGCCGCTCGACCCGAGAGTGCCTCTAGTGGGTAAGCACGTTAACGCTTGATGATAAGCAAAGATGTGATCTAATGTGGAACACGCTTGCCTACTTTGCCCAGTAAATATTCATTCACCCTTTGTAACGGGCAGGTTGTAACGTTCAGAGGCCTTACCATAACGTCTTAATACTAACTAACTTGGCTCAGGGACCCGAATAGGGTCTTGGCCTCCGAAACGAGAGCGCGCCATCTGTCCCGATCGTGCGCAGCTTCTTGCCAGTCGTCGAGAAATATCAACTCTTTGTAGCGGAAAGGAAAGTCTTGCGTAAGGTCTAAGATCCTGGACCTGTCAAAAGAGACGACGGCACGTGGAGGATCCGTAAAAACGTCTTAATACAATACAATGCAATCAATAAAGGTGGAAACACATTATTAACACGCGACGCGACCCGATGCAACGAATGTATGCGCATGGCGTCGCGTCTGATGTTCATAGTGTGGTTCTGGTCATAGAAAATAATACAATTTGATTCGACTCAACACGCGTCGCGTTGCATCGGGTCTCGTCGCGTGTTAACAATGTGTTTCCACCTTAACTCTTTATTGAACACCACATATAACAATCAAAACAGAAAAAAAAGGTATACAGAAGTAATAAGGTAACAATAGGCTTAATGCGATTCAATTCCGACTCAGTTCAGGTTTTAGCTGTAATTGGGATTGTTCATTTTTTTACAACTTACCCTGATTTGAAAACCATTTCGAAGTATGGGGCTTGCGAACTGTTTTATCTTACTGGCGTTCAAAAATACTCAAGGATTACGGATATTATGCAAAAAAATTGTTTGACCTTTATTCGACCTTACCGAGCGGCTGTTGGTAGTTCCAAAAAATAAATCGGCAAATATCTAGTTTGTCTATTAAATTTATATGTCAACTAGTTATCAGTGTCACCCAATGTCAGTAAAGTAAATATTGTTTTGTTGAAAACTTTAAATTGTCGGTCGATTTAAAACGAAATAATGGAAATTACGGAAAATGCTTCGTTCCAACCTGAAATAATGACTAAAAACAGCTCCAAACATTAGTTCGCACGGATCCGAGAAGATTTAAGAGAAAAGTGGTGTCGCGAAGTAAATGTTGGATACTTCAAAGTTTATAAGTACACAATATTGTTGCGAGGATCATTTCGATGTAAGTAGGTACCAAAACACAATGCCACATACTTCCACATTCATAAATTTTTAACTCATTATAACCATGATCAGGATTTAACGCAACATACAATAATCTGGTAGGTAAACCAAAGGTAAACAGTATATTTGACATTGAGATGACAGTCACAACAGTTATGACAACTATTTCTTTTTTAATTTCCAAAGGATTGTGGGAAAATTGCCTATTTCAGCCGGCCGTATATAATTTACGAAAAGTCGTATCTGATTTTTTTAGGCAATTATATTATTTAAATTAAGCCATGAAATGACAAAATATTGAAATTATTTTCTTAAAGTGATAAAAATATAAAAAGGGGGGGTTAAAAAAAATGAACAATCCCAATTTTTTATATAATGGATTTCTGTATGAATTTATTTAAGCCAGTATAGTCAGTTCCCTCACATACTTACATGTATTCAAATATATTTTCTCAAACATGCTCGGAAATGTTTGCGTTAATGTCACAAAACGAAGCCATGAAGTTTCACATTTATGGCCTAGGCCAAGAAGTAATGCGGTGGGTTGCTGGGGGTGCTGGTGCGGTGGGGGTGTTAGTGGTGCGGTGGTATTATGTGCGGTTAATCATGGGGCTCGAATAGCTTGTTCAAATGGCATGTTTAGAAAATAAAAGAGCGGCAAATTAAACAATTTTTTCTCAAGCATGTTCGGAAATGTACGCGTTAATGTCGCGAAACGAAGCCAAGAAGTTTCACATTTACGGCCTAGGCCAAGAAGTAATGTGGTGCGGTCGAAATGAAGCCAAGAAGTTCACATTTACGGCCTAGGCCAAGAAGTAATGTGGCGCGGTCGGCGGGTGCGCTCGGCGCGGTGCGGCGGCGCGGGGCGGGTGTGCGGTTAAACATGGCGCGAGCAATAGTTTGTTCAAATGGCATGTTTCAAAAATTAAAAATGCGGCTAATTAAACAATTTTTACTTGATTTCCTCGCGTTGCTTGAGAAAAGCACTATACAATCCTCGGCCTGCAATCCCTTACTTCACGGCCTCTGCAGTAATGTACTATTACTTGATTACCTGGTACCTAGTTATTTTAATTTTAATATTTCCTCGCATTGCTTGAGAAAATCACTATACAATCCTCGGCCGGAAACAGGGATTGCAGGACTCGTTTTATCCGTTGTACCCCAATTTCGTTCTGCAATCCCTTACTCCACGGCCTCTGCAGTAATGTACTATTAAGTATCAAATTTTCTAAGCAGTCAGTATGGAATGACAAGGAACTGAATGGACCCGGAGGATGACGAATAAATAAGCTAGAATACTTACAAAAACATCCTAACACCTTAACAACTGTACAATACAATACAATAACTCTTTATTGAACACCACATATAACAATCAAAACAGAAAAAGGTATAAAGAAGTAACAAGGTAACAACAGGCCAATAGGCAATAGGACTGTACTAACGAGGCTATGAAAATAATTCCATTATTGTAATGTCACTACGTCGTCATTGGCGAATTACACCTTGCTAAATTAAAGCAAGGGTGAAAGCCATTAAAAAAAAAAGAAAAAAAAAACCATTATTACGTACTCTAATACAAGGCTCAAAAATGAAATACTTTCATCTCTCTCTTTTCCAGGATGAAAAGTTCGACCACGTGGATCTGATCGTGGCTGACTTAGAAAAATATGAACAAGAAGTCCACGTGTTTCTGAGTAAACTGCATAACAACAAGACAAAAGAGAAGGATAAGACGTGGACGTTTATCAACGCGATGTTTTACGCCGGCACTATTTATACTACCATTGGTGAGTAAACCATCTTTATACTTCGATTTTATTAGAATTAGAAACCACAACAACATTATATTGCGGCTCGTGAACTGTAATCTCTTTACTATTTATACTAGAGTAACAATTGACGACACGCAAATAAAGTGACATTAAAACAATTTTATTTTGCGGCTGGCAAACTATTGTACTGTACTATTTGCTAGATAAGTAATAGTTGACCAGACGCAATATAATGTTACTGTGGTTTCTAATTCTAAAAAAATCGAAATATTATAACGATTGAAGGTAAATTATTTAGATAAACAGTAGGCTTATTGTCTAACTCGCTCGCAATCGCCATCGTGTTCATTTTGACAGTTCTTGTATGAATGTGACAGCTAGCTGATTCCAATGCCAATTGCCAGCCCATACATGAACTGTCAAAATGAACACGATGGCGATTGCGAGCGAGTTAGACAATACAGGCGTTATTTTGCGGAAGTAGGTCCATTTCAACTAACAAAAAAAACACTTATCTAGTTACCTTGCGCGGGATCGCGGGCCCGCGGTGGATGCGGAAGGCACAGGACCGATCCGAGTGGAGAAACTTGGGGGAGGCCTGTGTCCAGTAGTGGACGTCTTTCGGCTGACATGATGATGATGATGATGATGACTTACCTTGCTACTCCAGTACCAGTACCACACGTACGAGATAGCCCAGCCTTTATGAAAACATAATTGTACATCTGTGTGTGTTTACATGCAAAAAAAATGTATATTAAGACATCACTTTAAAAAGTCGAGTTTTCTAGTAGATAATGACACCCTGCAAGAGCATAGCAACACAAATATTTTAAATCTGGAGCTTCATATTATATTGGTCGGCTTTAATATAAAACAGTCACTTTTTGGTTCCCCCTTTTATATTTTAAACTGATCCTAATCCAAAAAATTCAAAAAAAAAATCCTAGTTAAATTTAATCATTAACATTAATCCTTAAATAATTGTGTGAGTGAACTTTGTTTCATGTGAATCGTTGCTCTAACAAAATGACTAGGCGTCTAAAATTAATAATCCAACTAGACGCCTAAGTACAGAGTCATTATTAAACTCATACAAATAAAAGTATCCAACATAATTGATGATTAATGAATCCTTACAACTAAAAGAGAGATTGTTTACTTCAAACATTATAATTTCATCTAATGATTAGGCAACTACGTCGTAAGATTACCCGAACAAACATATAAATTAACATACATTAGTAGTATACATACGTACGTTGCAAATTAAATAAAAGCTGTAATAAAATACAACACAACAGCCTTCTTTTTTGATTAAGTAGCAGTCGAAAAAGCTCGTCTCTCGTTACGATGTTCTGTTCGCATACTCTTGTTTGTTTTCAATGCATTACAAGGCGCCTCCAAAAGCTTTGAAGCTTTGTCGGTATGCAGGTTGTTTATTTTGCCATTGGAAGGCTAACGGTTCGACGGCGTTTCAGTTTAAGTTAAAGGGAAAGTATCCATACTTTATACAGTCAATGAACAATAAAAAAAAAACTGTAAAGTCGGTTTACGGAGGTTTACGGACGATAGTTTTACATGATAAAAAACGTCATTTAAATAAGCGGTTTTAACAAAGGAAATATCCATCAGACTCCAAACTAGGCTGGGCCTGTATCTTGGGGAGAAACATATTCGAACTGCTAGCTCTGACGTCACGCGAGAGTATCATGCCTCTCTATGGCTTGTTCCGCGCTCTCGCTTGCATACTCTGACGTCACGCGGAACGTGACAATGAGTCATGCTTTTTCGTGAGTGCAGCCAGCGTTCATCGATTTACAAGACGTTATCACGTCAAAATTACCTTGCTACTCCGCTCTTTGCGTGCAAGATAACCAAGCCTGTGCGAAATTTATGTTTTTAATGCAATCTCTAACTCCACTACTGCCAAATAAAACACATATAAATCCCATAAACAATTATCCCTTACACCACACAAGCACTGACGCGTTTCGATCCCTCTACAGGATCATGCTCAAAGTGAGCCCAGCTGTTACACATGGTTATCTTGCACGTAAGTATCGGAGTAGCAAGGTAAATATTTTTTGTGCACTTTATAGTTTCCGTGTAGGTACATATAATACACAAGTACTTACACGGAGTAGAAGGGTTACGCTTTTATAATTTTGTTAAAATTATCTGAGCCTCTAGTGTAAATTTTCGCATATAAACACGTCTCGAACGCGTTCACGTAAACGTCTCAATTACTATGGAAAAATAGGCTGCGCCACTTGCGGGTCCAAAACGGCAACAAACTGTTCTCATAGTATTTGACATTTTAACGCAAACGCGCTCGAGACGTATTTTGTGACCGAAAACCTACACTAAGCATACTGTAAATGTCCCTGCCCATCGCTTGCTCCTTAGCCCATACGTATGAACACAATCCTTTTATAATAAGTCGGTGCAACTTTACACAAAGACACTTCGCTTGCTTTGCTTAAACGAAAGCCGGCTGTGTTTGCTCACTCGATTTTAATCGGATACAAGTACATTTTGCGACAGGAATTAAATTTGTCTGTGAATAAAGTACCTATTATATTCATCCAAGACGTGGCGATGGGGTAGAACCGTTTTTTATGAAAGATATGGAGACTAAGGGTACGATTGAGAAAGATCTCAGAACCATGAAGGTGGACTACTTACTTGTAAAAGAAGTGGAAGTGCTAGTAAAATTGGTGGTATATTTACACATAAGCCTAATGCAGCACAATACGCTCCTCAAAGCTCACAAGCTTGTGTGGCCCTGTGTTTACACTACACAAGGGCCAGCCTAATTAATGAGGTACCTAAGTAATTGGCGTTTAAAAAAAACTAACTTTGCTATTGATGTATAGGTTTTCAAAGCTAGAAGCCCTTTAAATGCATTAAAATGACGAACTAATGATAATATCATTAGTTCATCATATTATATATCATATTAGTTATCATCTATATTATAGATGCCATCGATCTGCAGTTGTTTCTTCTTTGGTTCTGCACAGATATTTTTATAAACAGTTGAATGCACTTTGAGTCGATATTATTGGATACGCAATATTGATTTGATACTATTATCATGTCTGTCACATGATTTGTAATTCATTTGTTTGTTTACTGTGGTTGATTGCCAAAGAAGTTTTGCTATTTGTTTACTGGAAGATGCTTCAGGTGTACCTTGCAGGTGTCAGGATAAACCTTGCTCTTTCACAAACACGTCGAGTAAAAGAGACGATACCTAACAGACGTCATGAAATAGAAAGATATGTAAACAATCTCTTCCCAACTATTTCGAGTTTCCATTTATCACTTTCATTGTTCAAAGTTTGAAGTCTGGCTAATAAAACGTAGCAGTAATAATGCATGAAATGCTTTTAAAAACGTCCCGTGACGTATATTATCTTCTAAACATTACGCGGAGATCAGAGATCTATTCGAAAAGCCGAAAAGTGAACTAATTGAACCACTTATGAAGATCTCTTGTTGTACTATATCTGTACTCGCGTCGCGTGCGTTACTCGAGTGAGGAGTGAGAAGTGTGATGTCACGTTATACTGGTTGGTCTTTTTTTGTGTTGAACGCGTACGTACCTATAAACTGTAGAAGTAGGTGTTTTAAATTTGGAACGCCGCCCGGCGGGTTTGGCGCGCAGTCCCATGCGAGAGCGCAGCAGAGTTTAAATCGCGACACGAAACTTGCTCCACACAATTGAACAAGGATAAGGAACAATCGAAAATCAATTTCGGACAAGAAAGTGTCTTCGTACCGAGCTTGACGTGACAAGGATGGATCGTCTTCTATTATTCCGAAGTTTGTTTACGCGAGTGCTGTGCCGTCTAAAATAGATTCTTTTATTAGATGTCGATCCACCCTGATACAATAAAGGAAGTTTGCTATTGGACTGTCGCAAAAGGTAAGTTTCATTCACTCTATCTGCTTGTTAACACCTTGTTAAGTATGTCATATGCATTGGCAGCAGTTACAATGTGTATTGCCAAAACGTGTAACAATATTGCATTCGAATCTGCGATCTCATCGCTATGGTTCACTGCTTTTGCTAAAGTTGGTGTTTATTTTTCAGGTTGACGATTGAAGGCGCTCTGTGGTAATGAGTGAGGGGGGTCATGAACATAAAAGTAGATTAACCCTTAAAATCCCCACCATTACCGCAGATTCCGAGTCCCAAACCACAGGCCTGTTAGTATCCCGGTCTCCTGAAAAAACAGAAGCAGCCGAAATGGAAGCCCAGCCACAAAACATGTCTATTAAGAAAAGAAGGAACCTGTCAAAGAATAGAGGTCAGGCAGCTAGACAGAGAGAAAAAACTCCTGAACCTGGTCGATTTCCTACGCCTCATGAAGACACGCCTACTTCTGATGATGAAGACTATCAACCTCAAAGAAACTCGAGAGAAATCGAAGCAGACAATACTTATGAAGAAATGAAACGTTTAGTTCACGTACAATCGAAGATTAAAGACCCTGTGTATGATCTAGATACAGGTGAAGTTCTAGAAGCAAGAACAATAGCGGCTAACGAGCGAAGGCGTAGGAGTGTTTCACCTTTTGCTGTACCCGAGAAAGAAAGGGAAGAATTTGCTACTAAATTAGAGCGCAAAGGGAGCTTCATAGATCCAACCAATAAGTTTCTTAGCACGACCTACACTTTAAGTCCAAAAGAAGATGATACTGGTCGCCGGGGCTCATTGACTATGGAACCTACTGCAGCTGAAAGGAAGCGTTCTCTGACTCCTACGTCTCCAGTAAGCGCGTCCCCTAAAGAGAAAAATTTCCCATATTCGCTACCATCCGCTCCAAAGAAGTTAGAAGAAATGGTTTACGATGACGAACCAGCATCAAAAATACCTGAGGACAAACCGAAATTGCCAAAAACACCGGTAAAGAAGGAAACATTCAATTTTGAACAAAAGGATGAAGATAAAAAGCCGCCGCCAAAACCAAAATCTCCCGAAACACCCGCCACTCCAGGAGAACTTGTGACCAAAGTGTATCAAATAGAAAGAACACCGAGTAAAAGGGTTTTACCGGAAAATAAACCTGCTGTTGAAATACGAGAAAGGATTGTTAGAACTCCGAGCAGAAAATCAACAGGCGAGGGTCGCCCAAGCATAGTTAAACAACTTGTCAAACCAAAAGACGAACCGACACAAACTAAAGTGCCACCAGTAAAACCAGCACGGAGCAAGTCCGCAACAAGATTTGGGGTCAGTTTTTACGTTAAATTACTTTTGATTCTGTTAATTGCTTTGTTAATAGCGCTGTATTTTTTGTTGAATTAACAACAAAATGAAATATGAACACCATGTAAATATAATAAAATAACATCGTAGTATAGAAGAAAAAACTAATACTTTGCCTGTAATGATATTTACAGGGTAAAACTAGTGAGAGTGAGATGAGTGAGGATCAAACTAATCAGCACAATATGTCAACCCAAGCGGCGCGACGCAAAGTCATGCCAACGCCTCGGCGGTTCGTTAAGAATAGATCCCCTAGAGTCAACCGATCCCAATCTGTCACCAGGGTTGAAGAGGTCAGAGTTATCGATAAGAGCGGCTCAGGTATGAGTCAAACAAGCAAAGAAATAATAGAACTAATGCAAAAAGCAAGGGCTAGGAGCTTGTCGGTACCCAAAGATGACCCACGTCTACCACCTGAATACAGAAGAAACGCCACTAAAAACTTGCAAACACCGAACAAGACTCCAGCAACACCGAGGCGGTCTCGCGGAATATCATGTCCTAAAACAATTCAAATTATTAGTGACAAAGAAGTCTTGTCAGGGTTAGCGGCAGATCAAAAAGCTGGCATTAAGTCTGAAAAACAAAGCAGACAGAGCTCAGGGTATATTGACGCAAGCCAATCAGAATACACCTCAAGTTGTTATTCATCATCACCCAGTGAAAACGAATACGAGTTCGATCTAACTGAACGTACCGCCGAATTGACCCACAAATTAAACCTACTGAGCCAAGAGGTAGATAAAAGGGAAAGCTTAACCAGTATAATTTTAGCTCATGACAATACAGCACAACACGTAGAACATAAATCAGGCCTGCGAAAGAGGTCAATCACCGAACCTAAAAACGGAGTAAAGAAAGAAAAAAAAGAAAAGACAGAAGACAAACAAACAAAAACAAGCGTCGAAGAAAAACCAAAACCAGTTAAATCCAAATGGAAACTTATAGCCAATTGGCAGCTATTTAAAGAAGAACAAAAGTTGGAATATAACCGCATAATAAGGCTAAAGAATGAATGTATTTGTGATTTTATTTTGTTGATTATGTTATGTGGGTTGGGAGGGATGATGTTTAAGTCTCTAGAAGGATCATTCGAGAATGCATATAAATGTGGTACCAGGAATGTGAAACGGGACTTCATTGAGCACCTTTGGCGAGGTAGTCATTACATGCGTGAAGAAGATTGGAAGTCGATGGCTCGAAATAAGTTGCATGAATTTGAGAACCAACTGCACACGGCACACGAAGCTGGAGTGACATCATTTAGCGGTCAGAGGTCCTGGACTTTCATGAATTCCTTCGTGTATTGCCTGACGTTAGTCACAACAATTGGTAAGACTGTAAACCATTGTTTTTCTAGATAAATTACTTGAACATAAAAACAACTTTATTTATTTGGCGTTTGCTGAAAATTTTAATAATTTTATAAACAAATATTATTTATACTATCCCCATTATTACTAACTTTGTAACTTTCAGTCATTAACCAACTTCTCACCATTTCAATCACACAATAGACAACTATCATCTGGGACTTAGTGATGTTTTAGTTCACCAAATACCAAAAAACTTACTGTGACATTTCTATTGTGATGATTCCACAGTGACTCGTGTTACATGCTTCTTTACGTATGGAAATAGACGATTGTACCATAATTATACCTTTTCTACGATAAGCAATTATGTTTTCTAATAACGCATTTATAGGTCAGATTAAATACAAATATGTGATGAACCTGATCTTTTTCCTGGCCCTTGACCATAGCTCTCGCGTTCTCAATTTCTTCCAATGTCGAAGACTATCAAAATTCGTTCATTTTTCCAGGTTACGGTCACATAGCTCCAAAGACTACTTCGGGCCGGATCGCCACGATAGTCTACGCGATCATTGGGATTCCCCTGTTCTTGATCGTGCTCGCTGACTTTGGCAAGCTGTTCACGCGAATCATCAAGTACCTCTGGTCTTTCATCCGGAGGTTCTACTACACCAGGAGCTGTCGAAGAGTGAGGAGAGTCACGCATGTTGAGGTTCGTAATTATCTCGTTTATTACTCTTCTGCTGCTGAACCATCTTTGGAATAACTTTACACGCAAATATTAGGAAATGGAAATATTTTAGGCATGCAACGGAAAGTTTTTTTGGGTGTTTTTATCCATTGGTTTTGCTGCTATAATTTTACCTTTAAAACGCACCCTCTAAGTCATTTAAGTATGTTGAAAACGAAAGTAAAATATTGTAAGACTAATTTCATTTACTTACCAATATTATTTTATATTCACTTCAGTAAAAAGTAATATTTTGTTAAAGTAAATAATAGTTAGCTAAATGGAATTTTATTAGTGATTTACCGCTGTAATTTTTATGAAGCGTATTTCTACTATACGTGGGGTTTTCAAGATTTAAACTACATTTAATTTGTAATGCTAGTAAATTTGCGACAGACCACAAGAAACAGAGGAATTGACGTCTCAAGGTTACATTTTTTTCTTGTACTTACAGGTACTGAAATCTAAAATCAATATTATGTTCATCCTTAAAATAATTCAGTGTTACCACAGTGGTACCTAATTAATTATTATGGTAATTCAATACCTACTCTTTTAACACTAAAAGTAATCTATCAAAGTTTTTCAAAAATATTTTTATCCACAATAACGTTCAGCTGATTTGACGGAGGTCATCTTAGAATAAAGGTGCAACCACACCGCCGCTTAAAAAACGGTGACGTTACGGAATCGCAACAAAATGTATGAAGAAACGGCGAGAAAACGTGACGCCTACGACACGTCACTGCGTATAAGCGGCGGTTTGGTCGCACCCTCACTGCGTATACGCGACAGTGCGGTCGGACCTTACTCAGGCTTAATATTTACTTAATTAATAAAAGTTGTCAAGTGCGAGTTTGACTCCTTATGAGGGTTCCATGCCTACAAATGAATGAGTTAAAATTGTACTTTAAAATTAGTTCGTTTTATAATATCGTCGGCTGTAGGTCTAATTGGCGTAACTGACAAAATACGCAAAATGAGTTGAGTATACAGTTTTGTTCAGAATTTTCCGCTCTTTCGAATGGTATTATAGAAAAAATTCTAGCTTTAAAAAAATGTCCCTTACTCTAATTTTTTTCAAGGGGTTCTTGTCGGATCAGCCTCACAAAAACAATGTATCTGAAAAAATATTAAATATAGCAACAAAAAATGGTGTATTTACCGCCGCCAACCCACTTTGAATAAGGTAAAGATCTTTTCAATCAACGAATTACCCTTACATGGTTAATTATCGAAGAAAAACATAATAAAACTTGCCTTACACTAATGTCTCAGTTATTAAAAAAAATACTCATCGCTTTTACATCAAACGGACTGCAAGTGTTTCGAAATATTTGTCCCTTACGCCGATTTGCATTCCCATACTTTAAGCAGTGCTAACGTTACACCAATTTGATTCGAATTATATTTGAATTTATTGTCTGTTACGCTAATTTGATGCGAATTGTATTTAGTTTCATTTTACGTTAAACCAATTTGATTGTGAAACTAATGAATATTTTATAGGTTACCTTTATTTACAAGCAATTCATACTTCATAACACAAGATAAGAGCGGACGTGCTTACATTATTGTTATTCTTTTCTATCCCACAACGTCTTTTGAGAGTGAAAGAGAGGATGCGACACACAGCACACGGGCATCAAAACAAAGCTCCGTAACTCGTTAAGCTCAGTGCACGTTCACCTGTCGTTTGGTTTATTAACTACAACCTACCTTCTTACGACATCATGCACGGAAAAAAATTACTTAACGATATCTAAATATTTTTTGTGTGTTCGTTATCGTTAAGACCTTTCTGATGAAACAATAGGTATTAAACAAAATAAAAATAAACAAAATAAAAATAAACAAAACGGGAGCGAAGCCTCGGACAACAGCAAGTCAATATAAGAATGTTACTTGTGTGTACAGATTTATAGTGCAAAAATATCGGTCACCGGAACACTCGATGGATGATCACATTGATAGAATTGTAATTAATGTTAATGAAAGCACTGACGAATCTAACGATAATATGTCTGACTGTGACTCAGATTATGAAATGGAAAATTTTGAAAATATCGATCCAAATAATCCAGTAGAAAAAATAACAATGTAAAGTACCTATAAGTATACTAACGGGCCTAGTATTAAATCCTTCATGTCGTTTGCATCCCTCTCAAATGCATATTTACTTACATACAAATTTTCATAGTAGCCCCGCCCCATAAGTAGAGGCATCGTTTGCCTTCCTATTCACATAAAAAAAAGTTCGAAGTTACTGAAGGTGTTGTAACATCTCTATATTACACAATAACATTTTTCACTTTGACATCACTTCATCACTACATAGTATAAAACAAAGTCGCTTTCTCTGTCCCTGTATACCTATGTCCCTATGTCCCTATTTATGCTTAAATCTTTAAAATTACGCACAAGGATTTTGATGCAGTTTTTTTTAATAGATAGAGTGAATCAAACAGTAAAGTTCCATATTAAGGGATATGAAAACGTCACTCATTTAATAAAATCATTGATTGACAGTTCGGGTGACATCGTATTCCAATTGAGATCAGTTTTCTACTTCGCTACATCTCACTACATCCGTATTGTTGATCAATAGATAGTAGGTAAAAAATATTTACCGCCAATGATGCGGTATGGGTAAATTATTTATACATAATGTTTTATTTGATAACAATAAAAATAACAATAAATTGTTTTATTCCAATCAATAGAAGTCAACTCTTACAATATACAAACAATAATATTGCACGTAAGGGGCAAAAACAACCACACACACTCTTCCAATACATTTTTATACGTCTTAAATGGTTTAAAAAACCAAAAAACAATTTAAAAATCGCTTTACACTAAAAGGGTGTACATCTTTTTTGTTCAGGAATCCCTTTATATTATTTTGTTTTCATGTTATTTTTTTCAACCATCGTCATACACTACTTTGTATTTCATGCATTTTTTTCATAAACACCTATGCACCATTTTGTATTCAATGCTTTCTTTTTGTCAATCCCTGTACACTATTTTGTATTTCATGCATTTCTCTAACTAGTCCTTTACCCTGTTTTTGTCATTATTGTTGGTTCCAACGTAGAGGTCAATTCCACGTAAGGGGCAAGACTGCAAAATACTTGGCATGTAAGGGACGTTACTGTCGAAACAAATTGATGTAAGGGAAATCTAATTTCTAAAATAGCCGCAATACTTTAATAAATATTACACATAAGGATAGAGCACTAAAATCTAAGATTATGTGTGAAATCCGATCTAAAAAAGATTCGTTATAAAAAAAGTTATGAGCCATTTACTCCGAAAAAAAACTTTGATTGGCTCTCCTGAAAAAACGTATTATATCAGTTACGCCAATTCGACCTACAGCCGACGATATGCAAAAATAACTTTGTAATGGAAATCAGTGATTATTAGACTTTTCCTGTTCCTTGTGTTATGAGTGTTATTACTTCTCATTACTAGTTCTACGGGCACAGCTCTATATTTTAATACATTTTCAAATAGTTATAAAATCTATTCAGTTTTACGGGGAGTGTCCAGGTCATACATTTTAAATTAGTTAGTTATACGTTACTGGTTAAACGTAAATGAAGAGAGGACCAGTCCGTCAGTCTGTCCGTCCTCCTGGCTGCTATAAGAATTATTCAATCACATAAATTTAAAAACTTATTTTTGCGGTTGCAGGAAACCGTAGACCTAAGAATATCACGTTAATTTATGCACTCCTGAAATAGGGTATTGTCGGACGGACAAATGGACAGGATTCTTTGCGGTAGTTCCTTTGACTTGGTCCTTTCAAGGGACTACTGCGATTGTTTTCATACTGGAGTACAAAAAGAAACGCAACAATTCCTTCAAAAGGAACTACCGCGAATAATCCAATACCCAGACGCACGCAAGTTACTGTATAAGAGTTCGTTTTCCTTATAAAGTACGAAACCCTAAAAGTAACGAAGCTAAGTGAGTCAATATCCCCCAATCCCAGTAACGATATAAATTAAACATCTTCAAAGAACACTCCCATTTGCAGAGCACCTTGTTGTGGAAAATATTGTTTCAAATTGCCACCGCTGAAAAGAAAACAACGTCGAATGTTTCTTTATTCTCAGACTGAGCAATAATTTCGCTTCGAGCGTGTGTTGTCTTACATTTTTATGAGCCTTTTGTTATTTCTTGCCGTTAATAAAGAAATAACGACATTTTCCTGTAATTCCAGGATGTCGTGAAGGGATTCAACATTGTACGGGAAGTCGTGAGGAGGCCATCGCAGTTGTTTTCAGAAGAAGATTTAGAAGCTAAGGGCGATCCAAATGGTGATAAACCACCACCAGTTGAAAGAAAATTTAGCGACGCTCCGCCACCTTTGCCGCCTAAACCGGGCACTGCAGTAGAAGATCTCATTGAACTTGAAACACCAGCGCCTTCCGATTTCAAGATAGACGAAGAATTCAATCTCCCGATCTCCCTCGCTATATTCATTTTGGTCTTATACATAGTCATTGGAGCTGTTTTGTACAATTTATGGGAGCATTGGAACTTCTTTGAGTCCTTCTATTTTGTATTCATTTCAATGACCACCATCGGTTTGGGAGACTTTGTTCCTAATCATCCTATGTTCATGATGTTGTCCATTTTGTACTTAGTTTTTGGGCTTGCTTTAATGTCTATGTGTATTAATGTAGTCCAAGTTAAGTTATCTGATACCTTTAAAACAGCTAGTAGAAAAATAGCTGATACTGTTGGCCTACAAATTGCTGAAGAAGACAGCATTTCGGGTAGTACTCCTGCACCGCCTTCTGAAATAGTCCCTGTACACAAAGCAAGGAACAAAACCGAAGAAGATGATAAAAGCAAAGAAGAAAAAGAAAGCGAAAGTAATGAGGCCAATGAGAAATACGTGCAGATTAATAGTCATTGAGCTTCCGCATTAGTAGTACTTTATATTATCATTGTACGTGATATTGTTACTGATTGTGAAGATTTTATTGATTTTACATGATTGAATGAATGTTAATGTGTTTTACTTAACTAATATGTAATTGTAATTGATTCATTATCAATAATTAATTTGGTCTGTCAATATAATTAAATACCAAATTTTTCGGACGCAGAAAACTTTTACAAGATCCTCTCCTCACGCGCGAAGATATTGACGTAAGTTTTACAAAAATAATGGATTATTTAGAGAGTAGGCTTAAAAGTATTTTTTAATGTTATATCGTCTATTTTCTGACAATTTCGAGAAAGGGTTTGATAAACCTAAAGATCGAGCAATAAAACCGTCCACGATTAAGTTCTCTTTTTTTTGATTGAGTGAAATTTAATCGTATATTTTTATTTCATCAAAAATAATAAGATCCAGTTAAACCAATAATTAGCCTAGCCATAAGTCAATTACAAATTAATGGTTCAAACAAAAATCCCATAGTAATATGACTTTTGTGTACGTAATAAAATTTCGCCATACTGACAAGGATAGCAAAGCTTAAGTCTGTATTTAGTTAATTAAACGTTTGCCTGATTTCTTTGTATTCACCTTGATTAAGGAAAATGATGCTTGTGTTTGAGCCTATCGTTTTAAATCCGACGTTAGCCGTCAGTTGACTACGGCCAAGAATTTAATTATGCCTTTGCTATAGAAGCTTCGAGGTACATGTTTAAAGCACTCCTTTAATGTTTAAGAACATATTTTTTACGTGGCAGTTTTTTCCTTTGTTGATTTTACGATGAGCTTGTTGATTAAAAGCAAAGGATGTGATGAATAATATTAATAGTAAAGCATTCTATTGTTGGCAGAAGTCTAAAAACCCTTGCTAGCAAATTAAGTAGTAAGAGCTTTTCCAAACATCAGACTCCAGTGATAGAGAACTGGAAATTTAAAAATAAGCACCTTTATCGAATGGTTCTTTGCCTTGTCGCAGAGAAAACAATTCACAAATGATTTATTTCGCAACTATTTCATATGTAATACTTACATAATGGACACCTTTTTTCTAGAATTTTAAATGTTGAAGTTCCTAAAATAAACCTAACCCAGACAAAATAAGGTTTTAGATTATAAATAAAAAGCAGTTGAGCATGAACATTTTGAGAATTGTTTTTCTGCGGAAAGGCGGAACACCTCATAAAATACCTATGATACTTTGGGAGTGAGCGAGATTTTTTTCTGTGGCATTTGTAACTACAACATTGCCAATGGTTGAAATTAAAGTTTCGATGTTAGTAGTTTTGTCGATGTTGACGATATGAATTGAAACAGATTGGAACTTGTAACTAATGACTTGTAATGTAACGTTACATCCATGAATAGGTGGAATATTCTAGTCGTGTAGATACTAACTTTAGAAAACGATTCTATACAAATATTTTTTATTGAACTCAATACAGAGTAGGTGCAGTTAAGTAACTATGTACGTACTAGAGAAGTTAAAAACGCATTATAGAATAAAATTATTAATTTTGTATCGATGATTTTAAGAGTTAATCCGTTAAAAATTAAATTTCTTAACGATACTTGAAAGTAGAATACTATTATTATTTTTTGTTATCCCAATAAAGCAGTAACAAGTATATTACAGAATTGCTTGTAATTTGCTAATACTCTGTCTTTGAACGAAGAGCTTTTGTTACGTTACAATTACAAAATATACATTGTAAGTTGTTATTAATGTTTTTATTTTTTACAAAAATAATCTACAATCGCTTGCTTGGTCACTTGGTGACTTAGTTGCTCATTTTCCTCCTTTTATCATAAAAAAAGAAAATGCGATATCGTTTGTATGTTTGTATAACTCTTTATTTGTGCTTAAAACACAGGAAACACAAGCTACAGGACAAATACAGTCCCATGTAAGCACAGTCAAGGGTTGTAAATATACAATACATATACCTACCTTATGACATATCGCTACGCGCTACCTACTAGGCTCATGATCATGACTAATTATATATTTTCCAAAATCATTCCATCCCTTTGGGGATGTCACAGATAGACACACAATATACGCATACGATAAACTTAAAACCACACTGTTTTGCATCGAGAATTCGAGAATTAAAAATAGAATGGAAGTAATATTTTACGACAGTAATTTTTTTTCTTTAATTCTCTTTTCAATTTCATCTTGCAATGATGCTGATATAGAAATACTAGGCCTCCGCGGCCAGTCTTTAATGACATAATAGTCACTCAAAAACTGTATAAAACTTTGCAAATTTTCCTTCATCATACTTAACTTTAAAATAATGTATTCTTCTATAACATATTTGTCAAAGTAAGGAGTCATCGAGTCGACCACTTGGGATTCCACCAAAACCAGCTCCTTCAAGGTGGAAACGCTTGCATCTAATATGTTCTTAACATTCATCATGTTCATATACCCTTGTTTCATATCGTCCGGATTGATATTTGACGTAAGATTTGAATCATGGCCTCCATAAAATGTAAGTGCGTACAGTATTCTCGCCTCAGCACACCTCGTTAGCATAACATACAAGTCCGAACCTTCGAAGATACACGTCATAGCTTGGAAGGTTTCGAGGGATCCTCCAAGAAAGCTGGTTTGACACATAAGTGCAGCATTCAAATCTTCAGAAATGAAAACATTTATGTAATCCCTTTGACTTTGCTCATACTGTTCTACAGTCTTTACAATTTCTTTTAAGAAATAAAAAGCAATGCCGTTATAGTATTTTTCTATCGTAATCAGATTAAGTATCAAGCTAGGCATTGCTACCGGGAGTAATTCACACGGTGGTTCCATGTGGCTATACCGTGACCTGCCGGTGAGAATTATGCCTTTGAAATGGTACGTATGGTAGAGGCAGTCGTAAGTCATTATAAAATTCAACCAATTGATGTAGTTTTTGAAACGATTTCTTAGATTGGGTATCGTCCGAGTCGGTCCATCGGCGCCCTTATAAGCCGTTGATACCCACATATTGCCAAATATTTGTTGGTACTTGTGCAGCGCTGGGTGAAAATGGGCAAGGTCTGAAGCTGCAGTATCCCAGGACACGCTTTCTGTGTTAGGCATTTTCAAATCAACAAATTCCACTGGTTGTATATGCCTAATCATGTCATCCCAAATAAGGATTTTTGTTTTTGGACTCAGATCCTCTATGACACCGTTGATAAATTTGATATGCTCTATAATTATACCCCTGTAAGATAAAATAGACGCAACTTAAATTAAGCAGCAGCTCGGTCATATAATTTTGAAGCTTGTAATTTACTCACAATTACTCACAATTTATTTAATTTCTTTTTAGAGCAAACGTCGCATACTTTAATCTGGTGAACTTCGTTGCATCCTATGTGAATATGTTTCAGAGGCGTAACGCTGCTATGAAATTTAATCACCTGAAATACAATTATAATGATTTCTAAGTGTTTATTGCATTACCCGCTGGCAACGGACACAGTCATGTGTTTTAGTGTCTGTCATTCAGTTCCGTTGCCAAATTTTGCAGGAATTCGCTTGCGAAATGGATTTAACTAATAATGTGTTTTAGAAATATTCTGGAATATCTGAGCTGGTTAGTTTCATCGAACACTCTAGTACTTAAGAGCGTTTATCCTTACTGAGCTGGCAACGTCGCATTTTTGGTGTTTTTTTACGATTATTTCACAGAAATTGTCTGACATTAAAGGTTTAGGTTTTTTTTTGTCGACTACCTATAAGGGTGCGACCACACCGCCGCTTAAAAAACGGTGACGTTACGGAATCGCAACAAAATGTATGAAGAAACGTTGAGAAAACGTGACGCATACGACACGTCACTGCGTATACGCGGTGGTGTGGTCACACCTTTAGTCCATGAAGCGACGCAGCTTAAAAAGAAACATACCTGTTTGAGCATTTCTTTGAGGAACTCTTTACTTTCCTTCTTATTAGGGCATATGGAGTCGGGAAATTTGGGGTCTTCCCTCAAATGTTGGAATTCCTTTAGTTTCAGGGCAAACTCCAGATGTCCAAACGTGGGCACAAGAGGAATGACCTCTAAGCCCATTTGGTCTGCAGTCATTAGGAACTGTTTCAGCTAAAAATGGTCAAAGAAAAACTTAAACATGATGCTTTTGAAAAAAAAACCAGCCAAGTGCGAGTTGGACTCGCGCACCGAGGGTTCCGTATCATTATCTATAAATATCTATAAACCAGTGTAAGCAGAGCCACAGAATATATAATAGTACTAACGTACAGAATGGCCACGCTCCGCCCCGCACCTATTCGAGTTACCCCACCCTTCAAGCGCAGTCTGCCGGAAAGCTGCTGGCAACTAGTAGGGCTCGCAACGCGATGTATGTCGGCCGCACGTCACAAGTTCGGGAACCTATCCTACCTACTTCATTTTATAAAACATTAGAAAATTAATGCTTTCTGAAATTATCGCGATTAATACATGAAATAACTACAGAATCATTCGCTTAAGTTTGTTGTCGTACATCTATTGTAATTGAAAATAATAATGCTTAAATACACAGACAGACACATTTTAAGTAAGTTTAAATAAATAGATAACGATTAAGTACATTTATCTGCACACATCTAAACCATATCTTTAGTATATTTATGTCATTGGTAGTACTTATAGTACTAGGTTTTTGCGATAGACAGCCCTGTGTATCTTACGCACACATTGACGCTTGTACAGACGACGTCGTGCCTGTGTTCATTTCAGAACGCGGATTTTGTACGTCGTGGCCGCCGTGTGGCAGAGCCCTGCTCCAAAGCAAAATGTACGCAGTGTGGGTCACTTATATTGGTCACTGGTATATACAGACATACATACATATATACGGTTTTCGCAATTATTCCTTAATCTGTGCTATAAAAACTACTTTCATACCAAATTTCAAGATTCTGCGTTCACAGGAAGTACCCTGTAGGTTTTGATTCCCTTGAGAGTCGAAAATTTGCAGAAATTTGCGGCATAAACGGCTGTATCTTTTGATTGCGTTGGCTTAGAAGTTTGATGTTTTCACAGCTCTAAGGGGCAGTAGACTTGAGTACTTGATATAAATTTCAGCTTGATACCTCCACGCGTTCCTGAGAAAAAGGCTCTTGGCAGACGGACGGACGGACGGACAACAAAGTGATCGTATAAGGGTTCCATTTTTTCCTTTTTAGGTACGGAACCCTAAAAACGATGCAACACAGCGCTTCTATTTATTCAAATAGGTTAGAGTTTTACTATTTAGTCGTTAAAGATGGAATTCTATGCATGTTGACACTATTGAACGCCACGTCCACATTAGAGATTTATGTTATACGTGCCGGCACGTAAGTCTAGCGCTGACGTTTCACGTGGAGGGGAGCTGCGCACCCACGGATACCGTATTTTATACATCTGCGCATACAAGGTCAGCGCTAGACTTACGTGCCGGCACTTGTATTGAACGTACAACCAGTTACGGTTACAGTTCGCTGAGTGAGCTTTAGATTTTCGTCCATTCCTTCGATGGGTTTTTACGATCTGCGCCATAAGAGAAACAGCTGGTCAATGACATATCACTAAAAGACGCGTTATAGCTGAACAAAACTCGTTTCGGACATGGCAACGTTAGTCTCTGCCTACCCCTGTGGGAAAGAGGCGTGACGATATGTATGTATGTATGTATGTATGGCATATAAGGACCTCTGCGCGCGTCGACAGCGACTTAACACAAGTCAGGCAATTACCTTACTTTTCACTTGCCACGGGGAGCTCGCCTATGACGTATATATCTACCTCAGTTTTATATAGTACAGCCCGTCCCGGCTTCGCACGGGGTAAACAATTACTTATTTTTGGAAATTTGGATATAAATGACTTTTTTTCACAAATATTTTGTTGTAGTGACATAACTACAATAGTTGGACATTGCTACCGCGGAGTTTTTTGTAGACATTATGACGTTCTTCAATATTGTTGTACATTATTTTGTTCCATCGCTAATAGTTTCGGCAGCGCATTCGACGAAAGACATTTTAAGACTCATTTTTCTACACCTTCGGTTACATTGTTCAAATTTTACTAAGGATCCCTATTTTTTTTCAAGATGAAATGTAGCCTATGTCAAATTGGAAGAATGTAGCATTCTATTGGTGAAAGAATTTTTTAAATCGGCCCAGTACTTTTTGAGCCTATTCATTGCAAACATACAAAAATAGGTACAAATCTTTCCTCTTTATAATATTAGTGTAGATATCATAGCAGCTGGTATATTATGTTTTTTCGCAGACCAGCATAGAAGTAATTTTAGATCTGGAATACTAAAAACACAAATACACCTGATCTCTCTTGTAGCAATTCCGTGCAGTCAAATTAACAAGTGTCCCTTCGTACGGAAACATGTCTTCATACTCAATAAGCAAGGCATTAGTTCCATGATCTTTTAAAATTTTGAAAGTGGACTGTAAGTACGAAAGCAAAGGAGGAGCTCCCTTTAGATCAAAATGGACCACGATGTACTCAAACGTCATATTCCATGGTTGTTTCGTACGTTTTTGCTCGTTCCGCGATTTATACAAGTTTTCAAATAACACGTAAGACAATAAAGATACACTAAACAGTAATATGATGATTGCAAATACTTTTATTTTCACCGCGCGTAGCTTCAGCAAAAACGTAAATAGTGTCATAGTTTTCTCTATTTCCGTTTATAATAGAATTGACTGGAACCTGACTGGAACGAAGTTTTTTTTTTTATATGGCGCTTGTCATTAGAAAACAAGTTTGCCAGTGTCGATAAAGAAAGTTTTAAAAAATGTATTCCAGTGTACGGTAAAAATATCTAAATCGACTCGAAATGACACTCGTAAATAAAAGAAAATTTTATTTACCTTAGACAGAATACAATTTTCTTATCTCATTTCAGTTATTTCAGCGCCGATCTACCCTGCATATACGGTGAAAGGCAAAATATCATAAAGTAAAATGCACTAGGTATACTTCGATTTTTTTGCGTGAGAAAAAAGGTAAACAATCTGTCTTTTAAATGAAAAACACTTTTTAAAATTTGTAAACAATAATCCAGTGATTTTAAATTCTAACTTGCTGTTATTGGTCCGTCCGGATCGCTACCACCATCTTACTCGCTAATCCTGCCGCTAAGCAGCAGTGTTCCGGTGTGGAGAGTAAGACAGCCGGGGAACCACTTGCTCGTTTGCCTTCCTATTCATATAAAAATATATATATATATATATATATATATATATATAATATATATATTTTTTAAACTATTCAATAAAAAGACAATACATGTCACAAATTGTTTACCGTTTTTCTCATGTCTAAAAAACGATGTATATTGTTAAATAGTAAGGTAAGTATTGGATATCAATTTACGTATGTTACCTACTGAAGCCGTATGTAGCTTAGATCCAGATTGATGAACGGAAGAACGTCCACTCGTCACCACGGCTAAATTATTTATGGCTAAGCAATGAACAGTCTATGATCTGTTAAAATGCCATCATACATACACCATTGAAGTGCCTCAACGTACCATTAGCCAAATATGTGGTCTTGGTAGACCCTAAGGTTAAAAATCCTTTGCATGTCACAAAATATAATGTCGATAAGACGTGGCTGTCAACTGTAGCGACATTTTCACTTGATAGGAAGTTGAATGAAAACTGGTAGACCATTTTTTTGGCCGACCGTACATTTAGGTTTCCCGACTGTTTTCCTTCACCGAAAAGCTCATGATTAATTTCAAACGAGAGTTCGCAATGCATTAAGAAAAACTCAAAGATGCGAGCCTAGATTCGAATCCTCAACCCTCTGCACGAGAGGCCATAGGTCAAACCATTAGGCTACCACGGCTTTGTTTACACCAATGAAACTCATCACAACATAAGAACTTAACTAATTACGAGATAATGCTTGTTCAAAAGTTTGGTCTACTACCTTGAGACTACTTTCTATATATGTCATTCTTCCCATACCTTTGAATTTTGCTTAATTATACGCTAACTTCGTCGATAATAAACCAAATGCTCCTTCTGTTGTTATTTTTTCTATAACTAAGCGCATTAGGTTCCCTGATGTTGGAAAAACGGCGTTTCTTTTCTAGTGATCTCAACTCCCTAGTTAATGCCAATACCCTTATTGGTAACGACGTGGATCCCGACAATAAAAACTAGTTTCAAAGTTATACTTGAATGAACTAGAGTCAGGTTAACTAGACTGGAAACCCTAGGCAAATTTAAAAAAAACATGTACGGTGACCTTTATTCTGCGCAAATGCTGTATTGATCGACAATAAGAACAAGAAAACCACAGAAGTAAACATACAGAAGCGGACCAAAGAGAACAAAACCACCAATAAACAAAATTACATCTGACAATATCCAAATATCTGTCAATGTCTTAAGACGTCTAAATACAATCTAAATACTCCAGTGTCCGTGAAAAATTCGTGAATATTCAGTGAATAGTGTAATTTCATATTAAAACAGGAAAACAATGGCCATGTTTTCATTTATATTTAAAAAGCGCTCGGTAAAAATGAAAGTGTTTTCTTTCATAACGTTGATACTTGTGGTATATCTGATAGTGTCTTACGTACTGCTAGAAAAGTGGTACAACAAATCGCAGAAGGAGCAAAAGTTTGCCCACTTGAAGCAAACATGGAATATGTCGTTGCAGTATGTTGTGGTCCATTTTGATCTGAAGGGATCTCCTCCATTGCTTTCGTACTTGAAGTCCATTTTGAAGCAGTTAAAAGACCATGGAACCACTGCTTTGCTAGTAGAGTATGAAGATATGTTCCCATTTGAAGGAAGCCTTGTTAATTTGACTGCACGGAATTGCTACAAGAAAGATGAGGTTTGAGTTTGTATTTTTAGTGTTCCGTATCCCAGATGCCAACAAGGCTCTATTTCTAAGCCTAATATGACCCTGTTGCTAAACTAGTCTGCTAATGCTAAGGCTTTTACCTGGAATTGGTAGGCACTTGAAAATTTCACAGATGTGCATTACTGCGACCACTAAAACAAAAAATACATAATTATCATCATATTTTTTTCAGCTTAAACAGTTTCTAACGTCAGCAGCTCAGATTGGTTTAGAGGTTATACCCCTTGTGCAGACGTTTGGACATCTGGAATTTGCCCTGAAACTGAGAGAATTCCAGCATTTGAGAGAAGACCCGAAATTCCCCGACTCCATATGCCCTAGTAAGCAGGAAAGTCAAGACTTTCTCACAGAAATGCTCAGACAGGTAATATAATTTTACCCAACTACGAAAAAGCAATGAAACATCCTAAGTAATGAATTTTATACTCTGATTGTTCATAAATTTTTGTTACTGCAGGTGATTCAATTCCACAATACCGTTACACCATTGAAACATATTCACATTGGTTGCGACGAAGTTTATCAGATGAAAGTGTGCGAGATTTGTTTTAAAAAGACAACAAAACTGTGAGTAGATTACGATCGACTGTTTTTACAAGCTATTATTACACTCGTAATAAAGAACTTGTCCGTTTCCAATCTCGCAAATCTAACCTTATTGTTCACAGGGACATATTTTTAGCGCATATCAAATTCCTCAGTGAAGTTGTAAGGGATCTCACTCCGAAGACGAAAATCCTGGTTTGGGACGACATGTTCAGAAAGATTAAACCAACGCAGTCTATTGATTTGAGATTTCATAACATGGAAAGTGTGTGCTGGGATTACAAAGCTTCAGATCTCGACACGTTGCACCCAGCGCTGTACAAATACCAACGGATGTTTGACAATCAGTGGGTGGCAGCAGCTTTCAAAGGCGCCGATGGACCGACGCGGACATTACCTATTATGTACAGGCGTTTCGTAAACCATTTGAATTGGTTAAATTTTATAATGACCTACGAAGGCATTTATAAGCTCTATCGTTTTAAAGGCATAATCCTAACTGGCTGGTCACGGTATAGCCACTTGGAGTCGCCGTGTGAGCTCCTCCCGGTAGCAATACCTAGCTTGTTACTCAATCTGATTCTGATAGAAAAGTATCATAAGGGTATTACGTTTCGTCAAGAAAATGTGATGTCTGACGAAGAATATGATCAAAACCAGCTGCAATACATTGATATGTTCATCGCTAACGATCTCAATTCTGCACTTATGTGCCAAAACTGTATTGTTGACGGGTCCCTCCCGAGCTTTCAAGCTCAGACTTGTGTCTTTGACGGTTCCGATTTGTATGTTGTTCTTGAAAAGTGTAACGACTTGAGGAAAACTTATATTGCCAGATTTTTTGGCGGCCATGACACAGATATGTCGGTAGAACTTAACATGGACGATATAAAGAAAGGGTATGTTAACATGGTTAACGTTAAATCGTTAATGGATATGTGCGTTTTGATCATGCAACAGATGACAATGATAGAAACTCAAATGATTGACGCAATGACTATTTACTTTGATAAATTTGTTATAGCGGAATACGTTAATTTCAAAATTAGTAAGATGAAGGGAGATATACATGAGCTTATGCAGTATATGAGTGATTATTATGTCGTTAAAGACTGGCCTCGGAGACCTGCCAACCTGTCGAACAGTTGGCTGGAGAATATTGAACGTGATTTCCAATCTCAATATTAATCTTGCTACGTTAATCGGTGTTATGTTCATCAACAATGGAACAGGCGGCAGAATGAACAATTGTCAAATGTACTGCTGAAGGATTGATTAAAAATTAATGATTAGATATAATTTCGTATATTTTTAAATACAGATTATTGTAATATCTTTCTTTCTTTCTTTCTATATAATTAAAAAAAAACCAGTCATTTCTTACTTTATTAAGAACTTCCTAAGTTTAAACTTTACCGCATTATTGCTAAGTTGGGATCGTCAACCGATTATGTCTAATCGGTTGTTGTAAATTCCAAACTTCCAAATAATAATGCTACTGGGAATTGTGTGATTGGAAACTTAGTACTTTAGCCAGTTCGTAATCCCATAGAACTGTGGTTGTGAAATGCTAAAACTTTGAAGTAACATTTTAATATTTCGGGATTTGTAAGTAAGTAAAATGCTTTTGCTTGTGGGGGGAACATACCCCCTAAAAACTCTACGGCGTTGCCCGCTTGCTGAGATACAAGCCGAAGATCGCCCCCGGCTGCCCCGGCTTTCGCCACCTGCCTTAGTACAGTACAATACAATACAATACAAATACTCTTTATTGAACACCACAAATCAGTACAAAACAATACACCTGCTACCTACCTGGTACCTGGTACTTAATAGTACCTTGACAAGCTCTCTCTTGTATTTAAGAGCTAGCTCTTGTCGGTGGAGTAATCGCCACTCTGCTCGGTCCTCAGGCAGCCTCTTGACCTCCCGATACGACGCTGCACCTACCTGGTCAAAATAAGTTAATCTTGGCCTTCCTCTGCCTCGTCTCCCGTCCACTTTTCCCTCCAGCAGGTTTAAAAAGAACTCGTGGCGTCGCATCAGGTGTCCCATCATTTGTCTCCTTGATAATAAACTGTTTTTTTTTTTTAAAGATATGAACAATTAAAATGAGATTTTAAACAATTTAATTAATGCATCTTATTGTCCAGCTGCAGCTTAGCTAGAAACAGAAATTTTGTATCACGAAATTTCACCATGTATATAATAACAACAAATTTAATACCTTGATTCCATTATTTTAGGTAAAAATAAACAGCCAATCCCAAATTATGACAAGAAGACGTCTGCATAAAGATTTCGCTGAGCAACTCCGTAGGTAAGTCTCCGGATATAAAAATGGTTAACGGATTTGAAAATGATTTATTTTCGTTCCGATGTACTGGTGGCCGCTGTGTGATGTAAACCTTCACCAAAATATCTAATCAACTCAATGTAAATAAATGTAATTTAATTTACATTTTATGGTCTATAGATTTGTGGAGCTGTATTACTAGGTACTATAAAATTACTAACTAATGTGGCGC
The DNA here is from genome assembly GCA_963854515.1 of Pandemis heparana. Lineage (NCBI taxonomy): Eukaryota > Metazoa > Arthropoda > Insecta > Lepidoptera > Tortricidae > Pandemis > Pandemis heparana. Next base: position 6,186,971 of record OY978028.1, read on the forward strand.
CTACAAAAGACAAAATAGCAAATAGTATGAACATGAATTATATGTGTAGGTAAGGCAAGTAAAAAAAGTTTTAGATTAGATATATAAGAAAACATGGCCCGTATTAAATTAATTCAATTTAATTAAACGTCAAATAAAAATAAAGAATGTTTTTCTGAAACGTGCCTAAATGTATTGTAGTGATTGACAGTCAACATAAAAATACAAAAAATAAAAATAGAAATGGACTAAGGGCTATCCCAAAATTTTACCAAAACAAGCATCCCTGTGTACATTCGGTAATTTTATTCGATTTCAATTCGACTCATCCATATTAAATATATGACATTGCCAGATTACGTCAATTTATTGTGGAGAACGAAAGGAAATTATCTTCTCGCAATCTTTACTCTACCATTGCGTCTTGCATGAGTTTTGGGAAGAGTTCCCTCAACATGTCTACCTACCTATCGCTTTTATATCTGTCCCTTTCTAGTTAATCTAGTAAGAAGGAAATAAATATAAAAAAGCGATGTATTAATAGAACTATGAATCAAAATAATGCTGTGAATGTGAAATGCTGTATCTAACAAAAGAGCTTACCTACTTTTTAGTAGTATTTACTTTTGCATGTTGTTTTCTTAGGGCATTAAATTGAATCAATGGGATAGATAAGAGAGAACTTCAGCGGATAACAACATTATTCACTATTTATTATTTTTAAATAAAAGATTTCCTTTGATTTTATTGGCTCGCGGTGGATAGATTGTTGGTTCCTTGACAATCAGTCTTTACTTTTTATCAGAAGCAGGAAGTGTTTAAAACTGGGACAGCACTATTTTTGCGGAATATACTTAAATGAATTTATATTTAATACAACTTGGGACCCAAGTATGGAACTTCGTCGTAGTGTACAGAGTGTGGTACCGAAGTCTCCCTGAGTTCAACCACGTCATTGCTCAAGGTATTGGCTACTTTGTAATATCGGCAAGTTCTTGGTCCGAACCCTTCAACATGAGTGTCATATGGCGGAGCTAAAACATCTAAGAAAGCCACAGGCGTCTCTAGAGCTTCTATTTCGTGGTAGTTGGATACAGTAGGTGTTAGAACACAAGCCTGGTCATCTGCTCTATGGATACCATGCTGCGATAACTTAGCAAAGAGTCTGCGTTTCTGAAAACCTTGGGCCAAACGAGTCATCTTCTGTTTTGCGCGCACCACATAGCTCAAGTCACTTTTCTCTTCCTTCGAAAACTTAGAGTAACTAACAATGTTAGCGGATCCAGAAATTACTTTTAGAAGCCCATGCATATGGGGATGATCGTGGAGCGGTAATGTATAGCCAGGTCGTAGCACTAATATAAAAATATCTACGTCAGCGTTTTCGTATAGTTGGATAACCTTGAAAGGCGGGCCTGATGGGTCAGTCCAACTCGCAGGGTCGGTTAGTTTTTGGTCTAACCCAAGATCCTCGCTTTTTAGTCCGTCCATTATCCTTTTAAGCTTGTTGATGTTGACTGAGATGTCCGCTGCTGCTTCGTGGTGGAAGACTTGCCGCGCTAGACGATACGTTGCCACGATGGGCGGTATGTCGTCCTTGATTTGTAGTGTTGCTTCGTTCATAGCACTCATATGAAATCTGTTTTATTAAACTGCATCGATAGACGGGATTTCTTCCTCCATACATAAACCATTAAAAGCCAAACTGTCACTTCGATAGCAAATGTCATTTTCCTCTGTATTTTCCATGGACGTGTATTTTCCCTTGATTTTCCCGGTGACATAAGTCAGTAGAAGCACGTAGCAGTACCTATCATCACTTTATCATCAGCTGTATTGTTTAAATGCAGGGGCTGATATTAATAACCGTTTCGTCGCCCTTAACGCATTCGCCATCGGGTCATCAACCCAAGAAATTTTCAAACGCCGCAAACGCACTTGTGCGTATAATAGTACATTATGATACAAGTGTGCTATGTTGATCATTACACACGAGGCATGATTGTACGCGCGAGCGGAGCGAGCGCGTTAATGGTGCCGAGTGTGGTAATGATCAATGCACACGCGTTTCATACGACGTTTTTCAACACATTTGCGAGGAAAAACAAAAAGAAATTCTTAATAAGTAAGTATAAAAAAACTTTACTTTACTTTTGTTGCCAAACATTGCTTAACTGGAGGCTTTAGAACTTTTCTTTGTCATTTGGCAATTAACACCTTGGATTTCTTACTGACATAACCTGTCCGAACATAAATTTTAGTATTTCCGGCGACGGACACTATTTACATTTAGTTTTTCTTTATTATTTCAACTAGTAATTTTTAAACTAATAACAAGGTAAAATAATCAACAAAATCTGTGAGTGTGAAAGATGGCGGCAGATATCATTTGTCCGCGCCAATCTGCGCGCAGCACTCACGCATGCGCGCTGTGCACTTTGCACGCGGGCGACGAGGCACTGACAAGACTGCTAAACAGCCTAATATTAAAACAGAAATAAAATAATTAATCATTGTCTTAAATATGCAAATTATGGTCACTTTTCAGATAAAAATGAATAGTTTGTCGAAATTAACTGTTTATTTATCACCTTTAACCTAAAATAGTTTAACTTTAATATTCACGAAAATATTCCTTGTTCCTATACATAACTGAACTATTTGCTGAGATTAAAAAAAAGTTTACATAATAATATTACGGCACTTGTGCGTAATAAGCTGAATTATGAGCTTAAATGCGGTGCAATAAGACTCAATTTACGAGCAACTGTGTTGAAAAGAATATGACAGTGGCATTTGGTGAAAGTCCCAAAAATGCGTACATACGTAACCAGCCCTTACCTACCATGACGTCTTAATGCGTTTCAGTTTAGGTTCGCGTGCTGTCAGATTCATACTAAAACTGACAGCTAATACTTGAACTGAGTCGGAATTGGGACGTCATGGTACGGCCCTTGGTTTTAGCTTTACAAGCAGTCAAGCAGTGCTTTGAATACAACAATTAAGTAAATGGTAGATTTCATAACATTTCCATTGAAAACAGAGACTGAGGTATAGAGTGGGTTAAATTATGATTAATTTACTGCAACATCTGACAGTTGCAATTAAAATATTGTCAATTTAACAAGAAAACCGAATTGAGCACTCTTCTTTTTCTTAAGTCTGTTAAATACCATTTCAACACTTGAAAATAAGCTTCCCGTTTTTATTCGCAACAGATTGCCTTTTGATTTAGGCTAAAAGGCTCTACTTTAAGTTTGTAATTTTGTGGCGGTCACATGCTTTCAGGCAGTACCTAATAGTTAAAGTGATATAAAGTGACGTAGAGGCTAAACTAATGGCTCCTAAAATCTAGTTAAATCTAAGTAACTAAAACTGAACGCTAGCCTAAGCTGGACAGAGGTTTTGGACACTTAGGTCTTTCATCCATAGTTATGTTAGGAATTATGTTATACTAGCTGGTATTTTGCCAGCGACTTCGTCTGCAAAGAATTCGTTTATCGCTATCCTGCGGGAATTTTCCGGGATAAAAAAGTAGCTAGTAGTGCTATTCCAGACTTTTCTCTATCTATGTGCCGAATTTCATCCAGATCCGTTGGGCCGTTCTGGCGTGATTGAGTAACAAACAAACATCCATCCATCTATCCATCCATCCATCCATCCATACTTTCGCATTTATAATATTAGTAGGAAGTAGGATAGGATGAGATCATTTTTTTTCGCTTATTAAAATAATAGGTACCTATCACCATTTGCATTTCCTTCCAAGTTGGTCTGGGAGCAAAGAAAAAACATAGAATGTACCAGTTGCTTCTCTTCCCGCGCAGATAGTTAAAGCCCATCTAGGGAATGGGCAAAAATCTTAGGAATCATGTTTCAGGCGATGCGGCGAGCAACCTATGATTCCCATTTCCACCTACATGCCCACAATCATGCTAAACGTGGCCATTAGGTCTCGTTACCTCAGGCTCAGTCAAACCCGTAAGTAAGTTGTATGTACGGCGGGAGGTAGGGCCTTGTGCAAGGTCCGTCCGGATCGCTACCACCATCTTACTCGCTAATCCTGCCGCTAAGCAGCAGTGCTTGCACTGCTGTGTTCCGGTGTGGAGAGTAAGACAGCCGGGGAAATTACGAGCACAAGAGGCATTTCATCTTAGCCCTCTAGGTTGGCAACGTATCTGCGATCCCTCCGGGGTTGCGGGTGTCTATGGGCAGTGGTGATCACTTACCATCAGGTGAGCCACTTGCTCGTTTTCCTTCCTATTAAAAAAAAAAAAAGTTGTATGAACCGGCTTACACACCACACAGAATAGAGGAAAGAGGTTAGAAAGGCCCAAATAAATAGGCTTAATTATGACTTATTACAGGTATCACATTATTACTTCGTATGTAAAATACACGGTACACCTCACAGATGGTAACTTTGACATAAAAATACTATTTCTCAAAGATACAATGAAATGTTAACCTTACGTTCCAAATAATAGGCCGGGACGTATCACGTTGCGGGCGCGGTTAGACAAGTGGTATGTAATGGATTTTCATACAAAATTGCAGGCTTTGGCCTGCAAAGCGATCGTGTTTTGTTTTGTGGTGGTCGTCGTTGTGCGCTGCGAGGGCGCAGGGCGCGCTGCTGGAGAACACGCACATGGAGGAAATGCACCTGCTGCTGCTTGTTCATTACAAACCTTATTTTTTGCTGGTTTCAAAAAATACGGGACCCTCAGCGTGCGAGTGCCTTTCGCGCTTAGTCGCTTTTTTGTTTTATTAATCTCTGTTTTCTCTGTTTTATCAATATTGTCACGGTCTGCTACTTCTAAAATGAGTACCTATGTAACAGAACAGAAATATTCAAAGTTTTGATTATTATTTTCCTTCCTTAATGGTAGTTAGTGTCTTATTCTGACTAATAGTTTATGTTTTTATAATTATAAACCGACTTCAAAATAGGAGGAAATCGCGATTCGTCATTTAAGTGTAAAATATTGATATGTAAACCTCTTTACTAGAGCTGGCTTAAATTATTGTCTATGCTTCGTTTGTGTGTATTGTCAAGTTGAAATGTGATAATTACTATTTTCTATTGTATGTCGGATTCAAGCTAATTAAAACCAAATAAGTTATTGGTTTGTCTTTAAATTATGCTACAATTTAATTAGCTTATTATGCCCGACACAGATACAAGACTCGTTCCCAATGTGGCAAGGTACCTACGACCCGACAAGTTTGACGTGGAGCCCACCGCAACAGAAGCGGACCTAAAGTGGACCCATTGGAAATATACTTTCAACAATTTCATACTTGAGGAGATTCCCAACGGTACCGATTCTTTAAAGCTTAAACTTTTGATGAATCATTTGTCAGCGCATATTTTTCCACACGTTCGTGATTCTTCCACATATGATGATGCCGTGCAAGTACTCGATAGAATGTACCTTAAGCCAAAGAATATAATACTGGCCCGCCACTTGCTAGCTACGCGTAAGCAGAAACCTGAAGAATCTATATCAGATTACGGGAGGTCACTCAGACTCCTGGCCCGTGACTGTAACTTTGAAACTGTTACTGCTGCAACGCATGAAGACGAAGCCATAAGAGGTGCTTTTATTTCGGGAATACTGTCACTGAGAATCCGGGAAAGACTGCTTCAAGAACGTTCTCTCACCTTAGATAAGGCTCTTGATCAAGCTCTCTCCTTAGAGACCGCAGAAAGGGACTCCCGGGCAATGACCAGCGGGGTAAACGAAATTAACCTGAACGCTCTGCCAGCGGCATCATTGTCAACACGCGCACCTAGAAACTCCCAAACTCTCCGAAGAGCTTCGGAAGAGATAGCTAAATGGCGCTGTTTCTATTGCGGAGGAAATACCTCTCACCGAAGGCTTAAATGTCCGGCTTTCAACGCCCAGTGTCAGCTTTGCTCCAGAAAAGGACATTTTGCAAATGTATGCCGATCTATTAATGCTACCAATAACGCCGTTACCGCTGAAGAATGCGCCGCGGACTCTGATGATTCTGAAGTTGCTGCTAATGCTATCTCGGCTGCTTCTCCATCGAGCCTCTCAAAAGCCACTATCCCCGTAACCCTTAACAACTATTACGCCGACGCTTTAATTGACACGGGAAGTTCAGTGAGTTTCATAGATCAGAAAATAGCACAACTGATGCAGCTGAAACAGAAACCTCATAAGCAAGCTATCACACTAGCTTCACAAAATAATGTATCTTTCGTGAAAAGTGTTTGTTTTGCAACTATTACCATGAACGAATACTCGCACAAACACCGACCATTTCTTGTTGTCAGTAATCTTTGTGCTGATGTTATCATAGGACATGATATACTTAAAGAACATTCTAGTCTCCAATTCAACTTTGGGGGACCCAAAGACCCTTTAATCTGCAATGTAATGCAAGCTTCAGTGCCTCCCGCCTCCATATTTACTAACCTGTCTCCGAACATTAAACCGATAGCTGTCAAGTCTAGACATTATAGCGAACAAGATGAAAAATTCATCACGGAAGAAGTTTCAAAGCTGATGGAAGATGGGGTCATTGAACAAAGCGTCTCTCCCTGGCGTGCACAGGTCTTGGTAGCAGGAGGGGGGGCACATCGAAAAAGGCTCGTAATTGACTACTCCTTGACTATAAACAAGTTCACAGAATTGGATGCATATCCCTTACCTCATATCGAAACCATCGTGTCCAAGGTTGCAAAATACAGTGTTTTCAGTCAAATAGACTTAAAGAGCGCGTACCATCAGGTGCCAATTAAAAATAGCGAGAAACCGTACACAGCATTTGAAGCCGCGGGAAAACTCTATCAATTCACTAGAATTCCCTTTGGAGTTACTAATGGAGTTGCGGCATTCCAGTGTACGCTCGAATTTATAATAGAAAAAGAGAAGTTAAAAGGGACATTTACTTACCTTGACGATGTCACTGTATGCGGAAAAGATAAAAGCGATCACGATCAGAACCTACTTAATTTTCAAGCTGCTGCAAAAAAGTATAATCTAACATTGAATGATCAAAAATGTAAATTCTGCCAAGAAACATTAAGTTTGCTGGGCTACACTATCAAAAATAATACCATTGAACCAGACAAAGAACGACTCCAACCACTGCTGCAGCTACCAGTCCCCACTAACACTGCTGAACTGAAACGAGCTCTAGGGCTGTTCGCACATTATGCGAAATGGGTGAAGGACTTTTCCACTAAACTACAGCCGTTAACAAACGTAAGCAGTTTTCCGTTGACTGAAAGTGCTGTTGCCCAGTTTGAGCAATTGAAGTCAGATATTAGTAAAGCTTCACTGGTAGCAATTGACGGTGATGAAATACTGACTGTAGAAACCGATGCGTCAGAGTACGCGATAGCTGCCACGCTTTCTCAAAAGGGTCGACCTGTGACATTTTTCTCCAGGACTTTATCGAATGCTGAACGTAAACACCCATCGGTCGAGAAAGAAGCATACGCCATTGTTGAAAGCCTAAGAAAATGGCGACACTTCCTGATGGGGAAATACTTCATGTTAATAACTGACCAACAATCTGTGTGTTATATGTTCAACCAAAACCACTCGAGTAAAATAAAAAATGACAAAATTCAACGCTGGCGTCTTGAGCTCTCCTGTTTTAAATATGACATCATCTATCGACCCGGCTCCCAAAACACTGCTGCAGATGCGCTATCTAGAGTTTGCGCACTCATGAATAACAATAAATTGTATGAACTACATGCACTATTATGTCACCCAGGGATAATGAGGATGTACCATTGGGTACGTTCAAAGAACCTGCCATACTCCATTAATGACATAAAGACCATGACGAGCTCATGTAGAGTGTGTGCTGAATTAAAGCCCCGCTTCATGACGACAAAAGGACAACTAATAAAAGCACTGGCCCCATTTGAAAGATTGAATATGGACTTTAAAGGACCTCTTCCATCGAATTCAGAGAACAAGTATTTACTCACGATAATTGACGAGTACAGCCGCTTCCCATGGGCTTACCCATGTAAAGATATGACGTCAGGGACTATTATCAAATGCTTACGAGACCTTTTTAGTACATTTGGACAACCGCTGTACATTCATAGTGACAGAGGGAGCTCTTTTATGTCCGAAGAACTTAAAACTTTTTTGAGGGCTAACGGAATTGCCTCTTCCCGAACTACCCCGTATAATCCACGAGGTAACGGCCAGGTAGAACGCCTAAATGGAACACTGTGGCGTGCGGTGCAACTCAGCTTGCGTTCCAACAACATGGCAGTTGAATACTGGGAACGAGTCTTGAAAAACGCTCTTCACTCTATCCGTTCACTCCTTTGTACGTCCATCAATGCGACTCCTCATGAGAGGCTATTTAACTACCCACGGAGGTCGCCTAATGGAGAATCGATGCCTACATGGCTAGCGCCAGGACCAGTTCTCGTGAAAAACAACGTTCGCTCGAAAAATGATCCCATGGTGGAGGAAGCTGAACTCTTAGACTACAACCCACACTATTCAACAATTCGAAGGTCAAACGGCATGGAGAGTACAGTGTCCAATAGACATTTAGCCCCACTCCCGAATGATTCTCATTCTTTGGTTGATCTCCAAGAAGAATCGTTTGAAGACGCTTCTGACTCTTTGATAAATCCAGATAGTACTAATTCGGATCATCCTCAACAAATAAATCTTCCGATCAACATACCTGAAGTAAGAGAAGAAACATCTGCCCTCGAAAGACCTAAGAGGAATCGCCGGCTGCCTTCTCACCTTCATGACTTTGTGGTAGGAGATGAAAACATAGACGGGGCGAATGATATGTAAACCTCTTTACTAGAGCTGGCTTAAATTATTGTCTATGCTTCGTTTGTGTGTATTGTCAAGTTGAAATGTGACAATTACTATTTTCTATTGTATGTCGGATTCAAGCTAATTAAAACCAAATAAGTTATTGGTTTGTCTTTAAATTATGCTACAAATATTCAAGACGGATTCAATTTCCGTTGATGATTTATTTCTTTACCTGTAGTTTTTTTAACCCCTGACTTAATAGGATCTTAGTGGTCATTGTGTCTACGAATAAAATTTATATTCTAGTGGTGTGGTGTATACTTTTTCTCTTATTTTTCCATATATTTTATTATAAAACTAGCGACCTGCCCCGGCTTCGCACGGTATATTATGCATGTATCATACATATAAACCTTCCCCTTGATTCACTCTATCTATTAAAAAAACCGCATCAAAATACGTTGCGTAGTTTTAAAGATTTAAGCATACATAGGGACATAGGGACAGAGAAAGCGACTTTGTTTTATACTATGTAGTGATGATGAATAAGCAAATTATCAATTTATCAAACTGTGATCTTTGGTGTTCAAAAATCTTTCATTTAAACGTTCCAAAGAAAAATATACCTTAATCAACATTTGGTAGATTCACACTAAAAACCGTGTATTGTTTACATACATACATACATACATATCGTCACGCCTCTTTCCCACAGGGGTAGGCAGAGACTACTTTGTTCCACTTGCTACGATCCTGACATACCTCTTTCGCTTCATCCACATTCATCAATCTTTTCATACATGCTCATCGGTATATTGTTTAGTATTGCGCTGTTACTTATTCTGTGGTTGTGGTTATTGTCTCAATGCCTTTTATCGAAATCCTAAGAACTATTTTCAACATAAATATAGGCAATTAAAAACATAGCTTATTTAATAGTATTCGCTTGGTAGATGATACACATTTAGGTATCAGTGCGCGCGGGGAAGAACGCGTGACTCAAACAAACAAGTTATGATAATAATTACAAATTTTATGTTATGACACATTTCGTGATTCTCATTTTGGGTTATACTAATCGTACCGACGGAAAGCCACTTCCTTAAAACATAGTTGGTATCTATATTAAACCACTCAAAAAACAAAGTTAGAATAACGATGTATAAATATACAGGGTGTCCTGTAACTTGTACGACAAAGTTACCGGGAAGACAGGTAGGCAAGCCTTTTATTACTCCGAAATTCGATTTTTGAAGTTCGTGTAACGCCATTCCGGTCACACTAATAGGAATTAATTTGAGAGTGAGAGGGATGGTAACTTCGAAAATCTAATTTCGGAGTAGCCCCTCAGGTCATCTGCTAGATTAATATAGAAAAATATCCTTAGTAATGGTATTAAAAATTTCGAGCTACCGCTATTTAGATTTTGAATTGTAATTTTTCTCCTATTCGGATTTGGACAATCTTTGACAATTACTAAGGTAAATTATTCTGTAATTGGTAGACGAAATGCCTGATAGGTATCTAACCTTTAAATCACAATGAGTTTTTTTAATTTATTATCTGTCTACATGTCTACTAACACAGCAGCAGTCAAGGACGACTGCCGTGATTTTTTAAATGAATGAATTAACTGCGCACACGCTTAGCAGACGCGCGTCGCTCTATTTTCAAGTTCAAGGGACTTTATACATTCTTGTGAATGATTGTAACATAGCGTAGGTATTTATTCGATGAATGAAATATCTTTGAACGAACTATGGATAACAATTGACTGCAGGTCGAAATACATATATAAACTTTGAAATGCATAATGGGTCAAAATATGTAAAACATTTTTTCCTGAAACGATTAGCCGGAGGAATATCTGATCGCATAATCCATAGATTGGTTTATGTAAGGTAAGGATTATTTAAAAAAATCCTGTTAACTTAAAATTTTCTGAGAAAATGGCAATTTCAAAAAATCTTGATCAACAACAACTAATTGAACAGTTGTTATAAAATAAACCTAACCTAAACCAATTTGTAGATTACTAGATCAAGTAAAAAATCGTTAAGCTATATAACATATTTTAGGAGCAAAAAATGTGGCCCTATATATACAATCATGAAGACTGAGCCAAATTTTGTGCCCCTGTTTCAGTTTCACTGAAAACTGCATGAGGTACATAATATACATATAGGTATGTTTTTCTTTCTTTTTGATCACAATCAATAATGTTTACTCAGTTTAATAAATAAAGACCGTGACGCCATCTAGTTTTGTTGCTGTGTAATCTTATTACGATAATGGGTATCACAACGCCTTGGGCCCCCAAGTAGCTATAGCCCACGTAAAAAGTCTGGTCTAACCCATAATTTATGGCACCCATTATGGAATGATGCAACCTTGGGTACATTGCTCTGCCGGTTTTATAGGAACTTGTTTTGATTCCGTCTCGAACGTAAAACCATTAAGTTTCCTCAGTAGACCTGTCTGACGTGAGAAATGCGAAGTTCGTTTCGTGTCGATCTGCTCTCACTAATAGTCATTAATATAAGAGTGAGAAGGATGGTAAGATACGAAATTAAAGTCCCGGAGTAGTCGCCAGACCTGATTGGCAGTACTTTAGTAGCACTCTGTCACTGCAATGTAGTAAACGTGTTTTGTGCCAAATAAATGCTCCCGCGCATGCTCTTATCGTCTTTGCAATAACGTTCAAAATTGTTTTGTCAGTGTGCGTTGGGATGCCAAAACAATTGAATGGTTTTAGATTTTATTTTTAATTTAAAAATGTAGTTTTAAATAAAATACGGTGTTTAGACCAGTCTTGTGAGTTTGTGTATTAAATGTGTTGTTTACCTCAAGTGAATAATATAAAATGCCTAAAGGTAAGTGAATCATTGTTTTGAGCATGTAATTATCGCTTGATATATTTTTAAACGTGTTAGTAATTTAATATTGTGTGGTGATAGTTGAACGACCGCTAGAAGAAAACTGCACGCTACTTTCTTTGAGATAGTTTGCTGAGGTTTTTTAACATTGTTTTCTACATTAGGTACCTATGTATTATATGTTCACTTTAACATACATATTCGTGTAGTTTATTGTAATCGCAAAATGCAATGCATAAGTTGACCTTCTCTTCATCATTAAGTAAATAAAGAGTATCTACTTAGTAAACAGTAGAAAACGGATTAAATAAATAGTAAAATGTTACAATGTTCGAACATTTTTCGTTAAATGTTATTTGACAATTTCAAAGAAAGTGGTAGTGGTGTGGTTATTTTATATTCGTTAACTCTAATCGACAATTTTAAGTGTATTAAAAAAAAGTCGATACGATGTGAGTTTTTGGCTCTACGTTTATTTTCACTCTTTTAACGTTGAAGAACATTTATTATGGTAAATAAAATAAGTAGGTACCTATCTAATCTATTTACATTAAATTAAATACAACAGGATGTAAACAAGTTTTTTTTTCAGGTATTTCACTTCCCACGACCAAAAGATTTATTTTAGGATACGAGTAGAGTAATCTTTGATGGGCAAAGACTTCTCCTCTTGACCTCCACAACTCTCAGTCCGACGCAATATCAGGCCATTCCTCGATATACGCGTCCAATAAGAGTTTTTAATGATTCACGGTTAAGTTCATTCGAAATATTATAAACGGGATGTGAACCGCGATTACCTTTATTGAGCTCCCGATATTTCGATACAGTTGCATGCATCATGATCACGGGTAGACCAGTCTACCCGTAATCGCGGTTCACATCCCGTTTATAATACGCGTCCAAATCGTCCCGTCAAATCTTTGATTTAATTTATTTAAATTAATAGATGGTCTGAACGCCTGGAATTTGTGCGTGATTCATCAATTAACACTGCAGTCCTCGCTTAGACTAGACGTATTAACTAAGGAACAATATAACTAATTAAACTTAATCGAGTGTTAAGAGTTAGAACGAACACGCTTGGGGGCCGTGCATAAACTACGTCATACCAATCAATGTTTACATAATGTACTATGAAAATTGCAATTAACAGTTCGCGAGGTCTTAAAATGACATTCGAGTTTCGGGTACCATTCATTTATTATAACTAACTTCTGCCCGCGTTTTAGTCCGCGTAGAATCAGACTTATATTAGGCAGCTACGACCTTTGACATGTTCATCGCTTTCCCGCGGGAACTATGCAATTTTCCGGGATAAAAAGTAGACTATGAGTTAATCTAGGATACCAGCTATCTCCGTTCCAAATTTAATCCAAATCCGTCCCGTTGTTTCAGCGTGAAGAAGGAACAAACATACACATTCACATCATCACATCCATCCATCCATCCATTCTCATATTAGTAAGATAAGATAAGATAAACCGTAAGAGTGTGTGAGACAACAAGATGAACCCGATGTTTTAAATACTATTGCACTGTATTTTATTCGTGTGTCACAAAATCACCGGATCCCCCCTAAATGTACGAGTATACAACTTGTTACAAAATACCCCGTAAAATATTGTCAACCCTACTAAACTGTCATCTCAGAAAACCATACTGGGGTTCTTAAATATTGGTAAATGGTCTTGTTATAAGGTCACATTTAACCTCCTTTCGGCTTTACGGGTAGTTTTGTAACATCCTGTATAGTATGAAGTATCTACTGTATAAATGGCCCCTTTTAGTTTGAATAGCAAAACATCCTGATTCCTTCCCAAATTGGTGTCATGTGTCATGAGTCTAATGAGTGATCGCTGCGGTCAAGTGACAAACTCAGCTTGACTTTTGCTAGGCATTATTGTGGTTTTACTAATTTAACCCCCCCTTTTTATATTTTTTTTAGAAAATATGGAGCACTTTAAGAAACTAATTTGAATATTTTGTCATTTCATGGCTTAATTTAATTAATATAATTGCTTAAAAAAAACAGATACGACTTTTCGTAAATTATATATGGCCGGCTGAAATAGGCAATTTTCCCACAATCCTTTGGAAATTAAAAAAAAAATAGTTGTCATAACTGTTGTGACTGTCATCTCAATGTCAAATATACTGTTTACCTTTGGTTTACCTACAAGCTTATTGTGTGTTGCGTTAAATCCTGATCATGGTTATAATGAGTTGAAAATTTATGAATGTGGAAGTATGTGGCATTTTGTTTTGGTACCTACTTACATCGAAATGATCCTCGCAACAATATTGTGTACTTATAAACTTTGAAGTATTCAACATTTACTTCGCGACACCACTTTTCTCTTAAATCTTCTCGGATCCGTGCGAACTATTGTTTTGGAGCTGTTTTTCGAGTCATTATTTCAGGTTGGAACGAAGCATTTTCTGTAATTTCCATTATTTCGTTTTAAATCGACCGACAATTTTAAGTTTTCAACAAAACAATATTTACTTTACTGACATTGGGTGACACTGATAACTAGTTGACATATAAATTTAATAGACAAACTAGATATTTGCCGATTTATTTTTTGGAACTACCAACAGCCGCTCGGTAAGATCGAATAAAGGTCAAATATTTTTTTTGCAAAATATCCGTAATCCTTGAGTATTTTTGAACGCCAGTAAGATAAAACAGTTCGCAAGCCCCATACTTCGAAATGGTTTTCAAATCAAAATGTTGTAAAAAAATGAACAATCCCAATTGTCACCAACAATTTATGGATGTTTTGTTACCGAAATAAATGATTATTATTTTTATTATTATTATTATATTACACGGAGTCAGGTGTCTTGTTGTCTACCTACACCCTGCGTCAGGTGGACTTCATATAATGCCCGTTAGCGAACGGGTCAAGTCAAATAATGATTGTATTCTAGTTGTTGTTTAGAGAAACAGAGCTCTGGGGTGTGATCCTCTTAAGAAAACTAGCCCGCTATCATAAGTTGACCCATTCTCTCATAGGTATTTAATAGGGTGCATCCGTGCTGAGCTCGCAACGTCGCTTTTTTTGGTGATTTTTTGTGATTATTTCACAGAAATTGAATGAAAGTAACAAATATCCGTCTGTAGTGCACTTCGTTTTTAGTGTATTAATGTGTCCAATTAATGGTGATGGACTTTTATTTTCATATTAAAGCGATAAAATACTATATCTCGTTTAGGTTATGCGTCTGGTCAACTCCACAACGCATACCAAAAAAATAAGACACCTGTGTATAATGCTTGTTAACGAACGGTTCAAGTTACGATTGTATCCCAAGCGCAGCGACCATTCTACGAGAGTTTAGAGAATCACATCTCCCTTAGAGATTCTCTAAAAGAAACTCGCTCGCGATGTGATGCAATCATAACTTGACCGGTTCTCTCGTAAGTATTATACGGGGTAGTGCGTCTGGTCAACTGGTCAACGCAAACCAACAACATATAGGCTCTTGCGAGTTTTAGCACACCCCGGAGTTGACCAACGACATCGTCGCAATACCGACAAACTAAAAGAGATATGAATAAAACTGCAGCCAAACTGTTAAAACTTTGAAAGATTGTTAGAATTCGCTTCGCTTCGACCATTTCAGACGTAGAGCAGGGACTACTGGAGGTGACGCAGAGTATCCCGTTGATCCCTCTACCAGCCAGAAACTCGGACTACTTCCCTGAGCCCCTAGATCCGGAAAGGTACGTTTTCCTGCAGTACGTATACCTACTACTCGAGGAATTTACAAACCTCTGTTACGTCGTAAAAAGAGGAATGTAACAACAGAAATCTTGATAGTAAAACTGAGAAAAACCTGTTACTTAATAAGTATTACATTGTATAGGTAGTTATGCCATTGAATGTACAGATTCCTTTTCTTCTTGTTAGTTTTGCAAGAACCTAATGAGGCTTGAATTGAGTACTTGTTCCGCTTTTGAAGAAAAGAGTTAAACAAAATTATCTACTTTACCTACTTCGCCCTAACATACGCATATAACGTTCTTTTGCATTGCCAATTTATAGTTACATACAATAATATTTTTAATGAGTGAAAAAGATTAAAACACCCAGCAAGCTTATTACGTAACTCGATCGGGATCACCATCGTCTTCATTGTGACAGTTCATGTATGAGCTGACAATTGGCATCGGAATCAGCTAGCTGTCACATTCATACAAGAACTGTCAAAATGAACACGATGGCGATTGCGAGCGAGTTACGTAATAAGCGTGCTGATGCCTGTATACTAATTGTTTTCATCAGGGAAACTCTGCTTGTGACATCGAAGCACAGTTTTCTGTACTCGAGTGCTCCATACTCGCATGGAATCGAGAGCGAACCTACCAGCCCCACAGAATCACAATTTGCGGACACAGTGAGACGCAGGTAAGGGTCACGAACCATCATACTTCGAATGCATTTATTTCTGCGAAATTCTCTTTCCAAATGACATTAAACTTCGTTTTAAAATTTTGGCAACGTTGCATTTTTGGTGTTTTTTTTATGATTATTTCAGGGATAAAATAATGTATCTCGTTTAATAAGAAAATAAAAGTCCATTACGATTAATCATTGCATTGGACACATTGATACACTAAAAAAGAAGTGCACTACAGATGCACATTTGAAACTTTCATTCAATTTCTGTGAAATAATCGTAAAAAACACCAAAAATGCGACGTTGCCAGCTCAGTAGGAATGCACCCTCTTAAAGTGTCGTCTATTATATAATTAAAAAGACTAATCTAAGCGTCTTCTAGGTGTCTAGACAGACGAATTTATACGTTGTTGCCCAGGGTGCAACGGCTGAAATGCTACTCGTCCCCCTTAGGGTCCTCTGCAATTAAACACGGTGTGTTTCTCTAAAATAATGACCATTTCGTTCGTAGACATTGTACGAAGAGAGTCGGATGATATGAACTTCGAATTTCTGAGAAGCCCTCTTAACTTGTCTTGACTTTACGAACGAGTTTCTTTAAAAGAATTACTCTGGTTGTGAGTGTTTCGATCCTAAATCAGCAGCTCAAATTAAATCAGAATCAAAGTACACCGGTGACGCACCACGCAGTGATCATTACAAAATTTTAGGTTACGTATATTTATATTTAATTTATTCTTTCTACACTCTTACTCATAATAATGAATGATGTGATAATGACTAATATAATAACATGACACACAAATTGTACAGTTTTTTGCTAAACAATGCATTGAGGGTTTTCCCCGGGTCATCAACGTCTTGAATTTGCATTCCGCTGCGGGGGTATTCCCGAGACCAACTTTCTTCGGACCTGTTTTGGCTTGGCACTTTACATTAATATAATGTAGTTTTGCTCGTGTCGTGATGCCAGTCGAGTCTTAAACGCTTGAATAGGCGAGCCCTCCAACATTTATACAGTCAATCGTTCAAAAACAACAAGTATTGTACAGATGTAGTCCAAAATGATTTTCCATGCCATTTCGTTGAATCCCGTGCGGTTTTCAACTTTGACGACATTGGAATAAGGTTCTTATTTTATACAACAATTTAATCTGACAACTGCATTGTATACACGACTTTAATAACGTGACTCTAAAGTTGGAAACCGGATAAAATTTTACGAAATGTCATGGAAAATAATTTTGCACTACACCTGTATGGTATTTTCATTCTTACCTGTTCTATTTGGTAAACAAAATTCTAACCTCAATGTGCAAATTTTTGTAAAGAATAAGGTGTATTATGTTATCAAATAAACCTGAGGTAATATGTTGCACATAATTTTGCTGATATTTGTCTCCAGTTCTTGTATTTACGATGAAATAGTTAAAAAATAACAAAAATGAGACGTTTTGAGGTTAGAATTTTGTTTACCAAATAGGACAAGTAAGAATGAAAATACCATAAACCGTAACGTCCACGTTGTGGTTTATCATTTGCTAATCATTTCAAAAACTTTTATCGTTTGCTTATAATTCTAGAATACTAGCAGTTGTCTGCGCAGAATTTAGCTTATCAATAGCCCGCGAGAACTTTGCTTTTTCCGGGATAAAAACTATGCTATGTCCTTCCCCGGGACTGGAACTATCTCTATACCGAATCAGCTGAATTGTTTCAGTAATTTAAGCGTGAAAGACAGACAGACAGACAGAGTTACTTTCGCATTTATAATATTAGGTAGGGATTATATCATATTTACCTACTTTTTCAAATAGTTATGAACCTAATAATCTAATCTAGTGTAATAATGTAAGCTAAGCGAACAGTTTTTTAGATCATTTTAAAAACTTACAAATTAACACGTAAGTTTGTCAAATGATGAGTTTGTGAAATGATGAAGGTATTTACGGAAAGTTTTTTTAGCAACTAATGAGCTCGCCCACATGTTTGATAGTAATTCTGTTGTTGCTGATGTATTTTGTGTTCCTTTTTTTTATTTGGATGACTCTATTGACTTAAACCATGTGAATTTGATACAAGAATAAAAAAAGATCGAATGAGAAAGAAGCGTAATCGTTTTACGAATCATCGAGGAAAAGCTGGCAAATGTTCAACATGTTTAATTTTACATAAAATTGTTAGTCTAGTTGTACGTTTGTTAAAAAGCATCTTTATCAACTGTTTTACAAAATCGCTATTTTTATACGTATTTTCATTACAACTATTTTGGGAATTGGGACAAAATGGTAATGTGTGAATTTATTGCATAGCTCCCGCGGGAAAAATAATAATAATAATAATAATAATTTATTTCCTTTTACAAAAGATCTTAAATACAACGGGGTTGAGTCCTCCTATTAAGTTAGAAACTTGTGTCAGGAGGCCTCGCTCTTCCAGAAACTAGAAACAGTTCATGTATGAAATTATACTAGTTTAATACGTAAGCTAGTTACTTAACCTAAAATACTATGTGTGTGTGTGCGTGTGTGTGTGTGTGTGTGTGTGTGTGTGTGTGTGTGTGTGTGTGTGTGTGTGTGTGTGTGTGTGTGTGTGTGTGTGTGTGTGTGTGTGTGTGTGTGTGTGTGTGTGTGTGTGTGTGTGTGTGTGTGTGTGTGTGTGTGTGTGTGTGTGTAAACGGGATGGTGATAAACATGTCAAAGGTAGCCTTTTCGTAGCTGCCTAGATTCGCAACGTGAATAATTATTGCAGAATATACTATCAACATCAGTTCTTAAGTCTTATTCTACGCGGACAAAGTCGCGGGGAGAAGCTAGTATAAAAATACTTACGACCCATTGTTGTGCTTGATGGTATTATAACGTACTCGAAATCATAATCGCATTAACCGTCTCTCTCTCTCGTTACGCAGATCTTAAATAGAAATGTTGATTTGAGCCACGCGTGCGTTTTTTGCCTTTTGATTATGGGTAATGCGGCTAGCAACCTATCACTATTTTGATTCCCTTTTCCACCTATAAGTCCACAATCATGCTAAACATGGCCTTTAGGTCTTGTTATACCTTGGGCTCTGTCTACTCCGTTAAGAATATAGAAAGACGTGATTTATGTATGTACTAGCTGTTGCCAGCGACTTCGTCTGCAAATAATTCGTTTATCGCTATCCCGTGGGAACTAAGCAATTTTTCGGGATAAAAAGTAGCCTATGTGCTATTCCAGACTTTTCTCTATCTATGTGCCGAATTTCATCCAGATCCGTTGGGCCGTTCTGGCGTGATTGAGTAACAAACAAACATCCATCCATCCATCCATCTATCCATCCATCCACACTTTCGCATTTATAATATTAGTTAGATGTTTGTATGTATTTGGGTTCTGTCCACAAGGAAGTCATTATTGACAATGTCGAGTAAAATGCACTATTACTCCTTTAGTGTTTTAACGTTTGTTTTAATGTGACAGTGGATCTATGAAATCTCATAATAAGCAGATAACGGGATACAATGGATGGATGCATAGTTCACAAATACCGATATCTTAGACCGACACAGAATATCTCAGCACACATCATCACATGTAAAATAACTAAATCTGTGAAAATATGTTTAGGTGTGAGAGTAGGTACGCGTAGTCCACATTGTTTGAAACTTTATACATTTTAACGTCTTTGTCACACTTTGAGTAACAACCTCTAAGTTGTCACATCATTTTTATGCAATAAAGAGTTTGAGTTGCCTTGTCTGTTTGAATTTGAACAAATATACTGGCTTGCATTCCCTACTGCTCCTAAACGGTAACGAGTTATGAAAATATTTAAAATGTTAAAAAATAAAGAATCCGATGTTAAACGCAACGTAGCATTTGTAAATCAATAGACTCTCTCATCACGAATAACAACAAAAACACCGAGAATTTGCAAAAGTGTGTGATTTTCCTTACTCCACACACGTAAGGAAAACGACAAAGACAACATTTTGAAGGCACTAGTCGCCTTAAAAGTCTTGTGTTACGTACAACAAGATTGGTTGGACAAATTAATAAGGTCTTAATTATATTAAACGATACTAGCTGTTGCCAGCGATTTCGTCTGCAAAGAATTCGTTTATCGCTATCCCCCGGGAACTACGCAATTTTCCGGGATAAAAAGTAGCCTATGTGCTATTCCAGACTTTTCTCTATCTATGTGCCGAATTTCATCTAGATCCGTTAGGCCGTTCTGGCGTGATTGAGTAACAAACAAACATCCATCCATCCATCCATCCATCCATCCATCCATCCATCCATCCATCCATCTATCCATCCATCCATACTTTCGCATTTATAATATTAGTTAGATTATAGAGCAAGGGTTACGATTACGACGACTTTTATCTTATCCTAATTTTTTTTTGTCATCTGTTTTCTACAGAACCGAATTAAACTTTAATTTTTGATGCTTATAGCCACCTGCCTCGATACCAAGCAGGATGGACGGAGCTCCACCACGCAAGCGCGATGAACCTCGGCTTCCGCATTCGGGTTCTACTAAATGCAGGTAAAGTAACCAGGCCTTATACTCCGAAATCCGATTTTCGAAGTTCGTTTCGTGCCGTTCCGCTCTCACTAATAGTTATTAATTTGAGAGTGAGAGGGACGGTGTGATACGAACTTCGAAAATCGGATTTCGGAGTTGCCCCCCAGGGCTTACCATGACGTAAATGCGGTTCAATTCCGAACCAAAGTTGGGTCGATCGCTGTCAGATTCATACCAGAAGTGGCAAGAATGACACCTAAATAATCTGGATTGAATCGCATTATGACGTCATGGTAAGGCAGGACGATAGGACCTGTGAAGAGGGGGAAGTCAGTCCTATAGGGTCCAGCCCGGCTAGCACGATAGCGCACAAGAGTCGCGTCGTGCGCGAGATAGATTACCCGTCTCTTTCTCGAATGAACAGTAAGACTTGTGGGCTCTCGTGCTAGTCGGGCAGTATGGCTAGCAAGCGCGCTCGCTAGCTGCGTCGCGCGCGTGATCTACCTGTCTTTTTCTTTCTGTTCGTTCTAGATAGAAACCGGCAGTCTATGTGGCGCGCGACACAGCTCTCGCGCGCTCTTGTACTAGCCGTGCTGGGGCCTTACCATGACGCCTTAATGCGACTCAATTCCGTCAGTTCAGGTTTTAGCTGTAATTTTTAGTATGGATCTGGCAGCGAGCGAACCTATACTGAATCCGAATTAAATCGCATTAAGACGTCACGACGTCGTTCTGAGAGGAGGCCTGTGCCCAGCAGTGGGACGTATATAGGCTGGAGATGATGATGATATAGGCTGGAGATGATGATGATGATGAAGACGTCACGGTAAGGCAGGGGCGCCTCGCGGTACCCTTGTAAGGCACTTAAAAAGAGGTCATCGCAAACCTTACCTGTTGGACGCTACAGCAACCAAAACCCCTAGTGTGGCGACGCTCGGGATCTTAATTTTACTTGGTTCGTATGACACAACGAATGATACACTTATTCTAATTACCCGTTAGGTACGTTATTTTTTTATGGTTCTAAGAAACTACTTATATTTTGCACTTATAGCCCAAAGTTTTTCGAATTCAACTTGATACCTCCACGAAATAAAAAAAAACAGCGAAACCCAAAATGTGCATTGTGTTTGCCACATATTGCATACATACCTACGTATTTATGATGATTATAACCTATTAGATGACGACAATGATTTGTTTTTGTAAACACAGGCCATGACCCAAACGTCTGTGATGACCGAGGAAGGACTGCCCTTGACGTCGCTGGGTACGCACACTATCGACGCAAGAAAATTGTCGAGTAAGTTTATTTTGTGTCTTAACATAATTAACTGACACGAGTATCACCGGTGGGATCACGTTATCTTCTGTGTGACCACCAGTACCCCTGGTGGGATCAGAAGCATATCTAATTTCTACTAGAGCTATCTATCGATTGACGTCGACTGTTCCAGTCTACCATGGATCAATGCCACCGATCGATGATCGATCGATTGGTGTGGCAACACCCTAAGTCAGTAACAAATTTGAATGCATGCAGTATTGTTGTGTTGCGCACGTTTTTTAATTGATGTGAATTTTGCTGACTTTGTTTCTAAATATTTTATTGAATAAGGTGTTACTTTACGGAGGTCCATTTCAATGAACACAAAATATTTACATTGCTACTCCGCTTCTTACGTGCAAGATAACCAAGCTTGTGCGAAATATATACGTTTTGCATGCAAGCCCTCCCACCACTACTACCACACAAAACGCACACAAATCCCACAAACTTAATTAATCCTATATAACACCACACAAACCCTGACGCGCGTTTCGATCCCTCTAAGCTTGGTTATCTTGCACGTAAGTAACGGAGTAGCAAGGTAAATATTTTGTGTTCATTGACTTTGTTTCTATTATGACAATTTTTTTTAATTTCCAATGTAGAATTAACTGTTCATTTCCAGCCTATCAGATGTCATCCGGATGCTAATAGAGGCTGGCGGCACCTTCAATACCATGCGAGGCATCATCGACAGCATGGATACTCCTCTCCACACGTCCGTGGAGATCAGATGCCTGCCATCCATCAGGCTGCTCTTAGATGCCGGTGCCTCTGTGGCCTGTCTTAACAGTGCTGGTTTGACACCCTTACATCTTTGTGTGAAATACAAACTAGATGAAGCTTTTAAGGTATGTATTGTAACGAGGCTGGTATAGCTCGGTACAAACCCTTACCTTTTTATTACTTAACCTTTTTTATTAAGCATATCTCGTTTTCTACTTCTTTTCAAAATTGAAACTAGATTCTTGTTTTTGATCTATTAGAGCTGCTATTTCATTCGCTCTCTAGTTGTGCCAGCGCACAGTCGTGCCTGCATTTCAAAATAAGCTCTTAGAGGATTCTGATATCCTGGTACTTAAACTCTCCCTCCGTCTTACGCCTGACGCGACTTTAACATTTTTTACCCATCCCAAAAACTGCTCAGCGCCGCTAAAGATGTTTTCACTTCGAAAAATCTCATCTAACTTATACCTACAAACAATTACAGGTACTACTAAGCCACAGATGCGAAGACCTGGTGTCGTTGGCAGAGCGAGCCAACACAAGAGACCAGGCTGGCTTCACTCTCCTCCAGGCCGCCGTTGTAGCAGACTGGCTACCAGGCGTGTGTGCAGTACTAGATGCTGGTGCTGACGTTACCTCCACCTCTAACTTACCGTTCCATCGCTACAAGAATGTTACTCTGGAAGATGATATGAACCTCGTTTATCGTTTAGAGCAGGTAAATATGAAGCAGTACAATACATTGTATTTTTCACACTACAGAAAAGGTGGCTTTTAGGTCATGTTACCCGAGGCTCTGTCTACCCCGTAAGGGATAAAGACGTGATATTGTGTATACATGTATGTAGAAAAAAAGGTATAAGTCTTGATATATATTTTTATTGAAAACACTTTTATTAGAATCGGTAACTGGAACATAGAAATCCATGACACAATAAGTCACTACCTATGTATATTCGAGGGATTTTGAATTATAACTTCCTTGTGGTGTTATTTATTTTTCTCCAACCTGCTCGGAAATGTGCGTCTTACTGTCAAAAACAGCTTCCAGGAAGGTCTCCGTTACTGGCGCAACATTAGAAAAAAAAACACAGCTGTAGCGGCCGGGAAATAGCGGAAACGGCCGGGAAATTTTCATTACTGTACAACTATTTAACTTTTTAATATTTTATGACTAAGATCATTCACCACAAACAGCCAAATGCTCGTACAATCATTATGGAACAAGTGCGTTTAAAAGTGTCGTAAATAGTTTTTTTTTTTTTACTTAATCATCAGAATCTGTGGTGGTGTCTGATTTTTTAATCCAATGTATTTTAATTTAAAAATAGCTTTATAACATTTAATTTTGCACTTTTAGTTGATTTATTACAATTTTATAGTAAACAGAAATATACTATAGAATGAAATGGCGTTATCAGAAGAAAAATGTGAAATTACAGTGTAGCTACATACTGTTGCGGGGGTAGAACATTGCGACAATTTTGTTCAATTGCATGCAAGTCAGTGGAATATTTTAACATTTTATTTTATTTCCTCGCATTATTAGAGAAAAGCACTATACATGCTTCGGCGGAAACGGCAATTCGTGGATTCGTATTTATTAACGGACTCCGCTACGCGTCGTCCGTCAAACTATATACTCATCCACGAATTGCAATTTCCCGGCCTCGGCAGTAACGTACTATTTAAGAGGATTTGTCGATAAATAGACACGTCAAGATTGTTTACCTTCCTTCTTATACGAAAAAAAAATAACGAAGCATGGGGGCAATGATATCGTGGGGGTCAGAAAAATATTAATATGTAAATAAAAATGTAATATTTGACCCCTTTCGCCTCCTTGTTAGCAAAAGTAAACATTGGCATATTTTTTATAAAATCTGTTTATTTTATTATCATTTATGTTATGTAACCTCCGTCATCCTTGTCATATTAATCAAGACTTAAAAATACATTTTACTGACGCAAAACAGAACTATAATAATGTATTTGTCTTTGCTAAATTCGATTTAACTGGTAACATGTGTTCTAATAATGTAGTAATTGAGGTAACTAGTACCTAATTTTCTCACGATCGGCGACAATTATATTTGTCAGACACCACAATGGAGTAATTAAATAGCCAACGTTTTCCAAGGGAATACACGCACAAACTGACTTATTTTTCAAACATAATGAGAAAAAACTAGTTCTAATTTACTAAATATCTAACAACCTGCTTCCAGTGGCCTGATTGATTTGAAATTCAATATTGTGGGAGTGCATACGATGACCATCCATTTTTATTAAACTGTCACTACCTAATTGATCATTTGCCATGATTAAGAGATTGCTATAAAAGAGATAATCATTGGTCGTTAAATTATACTGATGAAATTTGGGAATAAGTAAAAACCATTACAGTTCGTGAGCACTTAAATGCCATTCGGGTTTCGGGTACCATCGGCCGATTTAAATATCAAACCTATAAGAGTGAGTGAAACAGCAAGACAAAGGCGAATGGCATTCTAAGAGCTCACGGACTGTACCTTTATTGAAACAGCGTCAAACCAACTGAAAATGTTTGCCTTATTGAATGGAAGACTTTTATAAAAATATTATGATTTCAGATACACGAAACACCTTTGCATTTAGCAGCTGATCGTAGCGACCCTGAAATTCTTGAAATACTTCTAGGCACCCCAATAGAATCGGTCGACATTCTCAACAAAATCGACCAAACTCCGTTGTACATAGCGCTTCGTGGTGGGCACCTCAGTTGTGTCAAAGCTTTAGTACGCAAGGGAGCCAACATCTTCAGGGTTTCCACAGAAAACAGCAATGCATTACATGCGGCAATACAATTTGGCCACAAGGAAGTTGTAGATTTTATACTTAACTATGACGATGATGCAACTAATGCAATGATTAATTCATACGACAAGCGCGGCTATGCTCCTATACACATCGCAGCAATGAACAACCACCAAGATTGTATAAAGCAACTACATCATAGAAATGCCAGACTATCACTTAAGACTAAAGGAGAGTTTATAACAGATTGGACGCCGTTACAAATAGCTGCATCTAAAAACTGTTCTGATGTTGTTGGACTTATACTTGATCTAGATCCAACAGCAATAGACGATGTCGATGATAAAAACCGAACCGCTTTACATTTAGCTGCGGATCGTTGCCATCGTGAAGCAGTTTCAACTATTTTACGCAAAGGTGCTGTCCTGTCAAATCCTTCTGAAACTGATAAAAAACGGAAGACTGTTATAGAAACGATATCAACTAAGCTACCAAATTCAACTCAATTTTTTGAAGAAGTATTCGATGAATTCATTGTATCCAAGTTACCAGAATCAGGAGAAACAGGGTGTGAGATTAGTATAGACTATGGTGTTTTAATGAAAGACCATGGGACGAGTCAAATTAAAGTTCTAGAGGAACTAGTCAGATGTGGTCAGAAGCAGATACTAATGCATCCTCTAGTAGAAAGCCTTATCTACTTAAAATGGAAGACTTTGGTGCCATTTTTTTACGTTATTGTCGCGATTTACGCAATATTTGCGTTGACTCTAAACTTTGTTTTAATAGTTTCCTTCGGCGATAATACTAAGATGGCATATATCAGTAGCGATATGCTGTATGCTCCTCTACTTCTAGTAACTATTCAGGTAATACACTAGAAGAATGGATAGTTTAATTATTTTATTTGACTATTTCGTTAGCTTACAGTTCATTTTTTACAGGAAATTTTGTTCATATACGTAAAAAGGCATCATTATTTTCTCGGCATAGAGAATTGGGTCAAACTGGGTTCTCTAATCCTGACCACTATACTGCTATGTTCTGACCAACTTGCCTGGTTAGAAGACGAATGGCTGAGACATGTTGCGACCGGAGCCCTGTTGCTGACTTGGGCCCATATGACATATCTTTTATCAAGATTCCCGTATTGGGGTTACTACCTGTTGATGTTCAGCAAAGTTGCCCGTAATATTTTTAAGGTACTTACCTGTTTTTTTTCAGGCACGGATAAGCAGAAGTAGCTTGTTTTGGTTTTAAATTGCTGTGTAATTGGATAAAAAATTCCTTGAAATTCAATTTACGTAATTTTAGAAAATTACTGTTAGATTACATCACTTAAGTATAGTATAACTTATATTAAGTAGTGTTTTACAAAAAATACTCATTCAAAGTAAAATGAATAGCTATTCTCAACAATGCATTTGTTGCTTTTGCAAACGGTGTTCAAATACCGATCTCTTTGTGTAAATTTCAAGTGTACAGCCCAGTGAGAAGCATACTAACTTTACATTATATCGGAGACCTAGTAATAGGGGCTTGTTAGATATTCACTGGGTACAAGACTGAGTAGGTATTTTCAAAGTTTTTTTTTGTTTCAGATATTACTTACTTGCATTTTTCTGCTGATAGCGTTTTCACTGAGTTTCATGGTGCAGTATCACGCATTTCCACCATTCGACGGCGCATGGGAGTCATTCATCAAAACCATAGTGATGATGACGTCAGAGTACGACTACAAAGAGTTATTCAACGCAGATCATAAAGAGTTAACTTATTCCAAATTGGTAGTGCACGTACTTTTTGTATTATTTTTAATCTTAGTTTCTATGGTGTTTATGAACTTCATGATCGGTGTAGCTGTGAGTGACGTAGCTGATTTAAAATTGGCAGGAGACGTCCGAAGACTTAAGAAACAAGTGAAGTTCCTCAGTTCACTCGACCTCTTCGTCTTTGGAGGAGTCTTTAGAAGCTTGGTTCATAAGAAATTCCACTGTAGAAGATTTATTAAGAAAATACATATAAGACCTTGTGTTGTTAAACACTGGGAAGTTTTCTACGAGGTTCAAGCTGATGCAGATGAACCATATTATTTTGCTAAGGAGCAACCACTACCACCTCATATTCTAGATTCTATTCTTCTAAAGGTAAAGACTAAATATCAACAGAATGAACGGGAGGTTAGCAAAAAAATGTGCAGAGATCAAATGGATTTGCTTTTTAAAACCATAGTCACCGACGATAGGTATTCACTTTGTGATTTGATTGAGAACTCTAAGATTGGTAAAGGGTTAGAGATTAGGACTAAGTTTGGTGATATAATGGACAGATTAGACGCGCTGACCGTGGCTATAAATGATGTTAAAGACCAAGTTAAGGATGTAGGTAGGAATCAACAAAATGTATCAGATAAGAATACTCAGACAGATCCAACTGATGATCCGAAGAACTTTTTGCTCAAGTTAAGAAAGAAGAGTCACGCTTAATTTTCGAAATTTTGTATTAAATGTATACCTACGATTTGTTTTAAAATTTGTGGTTCGTTTATACATTCATGATTCATTAAATTCTATTCATGTATCAATGACGTCATATTATTTTTTATTTTTGCATTTTTTTTTGTCCAGACAAAGTGTGTATTATTACAGCTATGTCACTCATACTTGTTTAAATATAACTAGTTCTATCAACAAAATTTTAAGTCTTTTGTTATGAATCAAGTAAAAAATAATATTTTTAGTAAGCGGTGTTTTATTATTGGTTCAACTCTACTGAATCTGAAAAAAAAGGGTCTCTATCGTTTGCCCGAATTTCATATGCCATAAATGTATTCTTTGCCATAATGATCATTTGCCGTAACTCTTTTTTCTCTTTATTTGTTAATTATTCAGGATTGTTATGAAACAAACCTAACCTAACCTATAGAGTTCTACAGGATTGCCATTACAATGCTCCTGAAAAAATTACGGTTTCAGAGAAAACAAGGGTTATGGCAAACATTACATTATGGCATTTGAAATTCGGGCAAAAGAGGGGCTCCGATTATAAAAAAATTAATAAATTAACATTTTTGCCTAGTGTGTCACAAGATCATGACGTAATTCCAAAAATTGTATTGATATTGTTTGGTGGCAGTCAGTATGTTATGTGAGGTTACAAAACCAGTATTGAAATGTCAAATGGAATACAAGTAAGTATATACATCTGTTAGGTGGACTCAATTAAAATATACTAAAGCATCAAAAATTGCAATGTCATAGGCAATAATGTAATTGCTCTAAGCTTTTATGAGGCGTCAAGAGTCAATTTTTTACCCACGACGGAACGGAGAAGGTATATTCGTTTAGGTTGTGTGTGTGTGTGTGTGTTTGTTCGCAAACGTATTTTAATGACCAATGAACAACGACCAAGAACTATGTAAATCAAAACACAACGCGTTGTGACAGCTTGAGGCAGTGATGTGTCAAATTGGCGGATTATAGGCTGACAGTTGACAGTACGATCAGTAACAATTCTATAGAAACGCGTGTTTTTGGTTGTATCTTGTAACTTTTAATAACTTTGTGACCTAAATCCTAATCCCTATACTTAGTTCGTAAAGTATTTTGTTTTAGTTGGATTATAACATAGGTGCGGATTGAATCATGTCTTAAATTAAACACCAAATCCTTTGTTGTGATGTTTCTAAACAAGGAAAATCAAGATCAAGGTAAGTATGTTAAATACATATGTATACCTAAATATGCTACTATGACCTTCTGCACTTTAAAGCTTTATTAAACTGGCTCATTCATAATTTAATTTGTTTTTTAAATTAAAAATGTAATTTAATTTATTGTAATAAATTGTATAGCCAGAAGTAAATAGAAGTTAGACAAGTTCAGACAAAAAATAGTAATTTTGAAAACCTAGACCTCCTTCCTTTTACTTTTTTAATTATTTACCTACCATATCGGTAAATAATGAATAATTTTTTAAAGTCAAAAGTGAACAAGGCGAACGAATGACTCATGATCGGATCACATAGCAAACCGAAATAAAGAATACCTAGCCTTCAAGTTGATACAAAAAAAACTGGTTTTTACATTTATGTCCAACTGGACTGGACAACAGTGGACCGTGTTTTTTAATATTGCATATTTTAGCTTTGTATAAGTCATTTTGAAAAGTAGTACTTACCCGAACCTTCTCGAGCAGAGAATCCCGACTCCTTAATCCCGAATCTTTTACAATGGATAAGATTGACTGCAGGAGAAATAGAGTTTTACAGTTAATAAAAAACTGTGTATCTTTCTTAATCCAATTTAAATTCGATTTATATATTTTTTAGATGCGGAAAAAGGCCTGAATGACGATTTTAAGTATAAATTACCGTCATTAGCAAAATCACCTGATGCAATTCCACTAGAGACATATCGCAGGGAAGAAGAATCTGAAAACATGGAACAAGATACTCTTCTGGCGTCAAATGAATTTAATAGACTTAAAGCTGAATTTGATGAAGGAGAAGATGAACTACTAGAAAATAGAAAGATATTAAGAAACGTGAAAAAGTACAAGACGAAGATACGCACATTTTTTAACGTTGTTGGGTATGATAACATTATATACACTGGTAGATATTAATAGGTCATGTGTCGAGATATTGCTTTATTTAGTACTTAAGTTATCTAACTAACAATCACCTTCATTGATAGTTAGTTGAATGAACTTTCTTTTGTTTCTAGAGTTCTAGATTTTTAAAGAAAATGAAGCTCTTGCATAATCACTTCGTTGTTCCTCTGCCTGCCTATGTATCTGTCTGACAAATTTCAAATATTAGAAAATATACTCCCCCAGAAGCGACTTCTTAGTGATAAAAGATATGAGTAATTTACAATTAAATATTATTTACAGGGCACTTAAAAAAGGCTCTCAATCCAAATCAAATGCTCAGGTTACGATGCATAAGAAATATCAGCCCAAATGGACAGCCATACATCATGCTAGTGCTAAATGTCTCATTAACTTAATCAGAGACTTACTTAAGTCTGGTAATGATCCTAACATCACCGACGACAGAGGACGTACTGCGATAGATGTCGCTGGTATTACATTCTACCAGGGAACACATATTGACAGGTAAGACGAAGTGTTTGTTATTTTCAATGTTAATTTAACATAAGCACTTGTAGGTACATTTATGGGAGTGTCTCCCTTATTTGGCATAGCATAATAGGTATAACGTACATACAAAGCTGAAGTGGCCCAATGATGAAATTGTATTCATGTATAATGAATAATAATTAATACGCGTAGAGTGTAAATTCACATAGCGGAGCTCTATCAACCCTGTACCGTAATCGATAATGGTGGAATGGAGGAATTTTTACGCATTTTAATATGGATTCACTCATAGACACAAATCAAGTCATTTTATTATATTCAAACCGATATTGGTGATTTGGCAAATGGAAGTCATAAAAGGATGTTTTATTGAAAATGTTAACTCCGTTCTTACATCACATATTTTTTTAGTTTAGCTGAAGCTCTTCAAATTCTGCTTGAAGGAAATGGAACGTTTAATACCATGAAAGACAGGAAAGACAGCTTAGATACACCGATACATACTGCAGTGGAGCTTGGTTGCGTGGAGTCAATCAAGATATTGTTGAATGCTGGGGCTTTTGTAGCCTGCCTTAATAGTTCTGGACTGACGCCTCTCCATCTCTGCATTAAGAACAAAGAAGAAGAATGTCTAAAAGTAATGAGATTTTAAATTAAAATAACTAGATAACATTAGAATCTTGTAATAAATAAATATTCTTTAACTTTAGACAACTCTATTGCTTACTTCATATAGTAAATAAAAAATAGTGACCCAGTTAAATTTAAAAGAAGTCAATGCACGTATTACTTTAAAACAATATTTTGTTGCAGATCTTGCTAAAATACAAATGCAATGGTTTCGAAACGATATCAAAGAGAGCAAATACTAGAGACCATGCGGGTTTCACAGTTCTACAGGCTGCAGTTGCTGACGAGTGGGAAGAAGGTGTTGACGTGTTGTTAGACTGTGGAGCCGATGTCATGGCTACATCTAACTTACCTTTTGACCGATATAATAATGTCACTGTAGAAGATTTCAACAATTTCATGTACAGATTAGAACAAGTAAGAAAAGAGCTAATCAGTATAAAAGCAACAAACAATTTGTGATTAAAATTTTAATTCTAATAATTTCAGATTCATGAAACGCCAATCCATTTAGCGGCTGATGTGGGCAATCAAAACGTATTAAGAAAACTATTGAATAAAAATAAAACCGCTGTGAACAAGTACAATTTGATAGGACAAACACCATTATTCATGGCAATTCGAGGTGGACACTTGAATTGTGTTAAGACTTTACTAAGTGTGGGTGCTAATGTAATGAATGTTACCAATGAAAATCAGAACGCACTGCACATAGCAATCAATTTTGACCAGAAGAAAGTAGTTAAATTTTTACTCGATCGTGATTATGATTTCGCAAATAAAATGGTTAATTCCTTCGACAACAATGGTTATGCTCCCATTCACAGTGCTACTATGGGTAATAACGTAGATTGTATCAAGTTACTGGCAGAGAAGAATGTGTTTATGCGTTTGTTAACAAAAGGAGTTTTAATCGCCGATTGGACTCCTTTACACATCGCTGCTGCTAAAAATTTCCCGGAAGTTGCTGAAGTTATTTTAAATTACGATAAAACAGCGATTGATGACGTGGATCACAAAGGGCGTTTGCCTATGCATATAGCAGCAAGTCGTCGTAATCGTGAAGTAATGGCCATGCTTCTTCGCAAGGGTGCAGTGCTATCAAGCCAAATTGAACAAGACAAGCAAAAAGATTGTAAGAAGAAAGAAAAAGTGACAGTTCTGAAAATAATATCATCTGAACTTCCAAATCCTACACCGTTTCTGGAAGAAGTTTTTGACTCATTTATCGAACCGTATATTAATACGGACGGTCGTAGATTAATCAGTATGGACTATCGATTGTTTACTAAAGCTGACTCAGTCAGCCAAATCAAAGTTATAGAAGATCTCGTAAAATATGGCCACGAGAAACTGCTAATACACCCGTTAGTGGAAAGTCTCATTTACCTTAAGTGGAGATCACTTTCTCCTGCCTTTGGTGTAATCATATGTATACATATTTTATTTGCGCTGTTCATGTATGGGCTAATTATTGGTGATTTTCTTAATGACTACGGCACCACAGAGAATACAAGAACGAATGTACTTAATAGTGTTGTGTATCTTATTGTACCACTAGGCACAGTGGTAATTTTGTTGGTGAGTTTAAAATGGCTCAGTAAAATGATTATAACTCTCAAGCGTTCTAGTTTATTGTTATTCTTTAACAGGCTAATTTATTACACTGATTTCTTTACAGGAATTAATGTTTATGAATATACAGAGACGTCGGTATTTCTGCCAATTGGAGAATTGGACTAAACTGGGTTCCATGTTGGCTGCTATTTTATTGAGTACAGTTGATACTTCCTGGACTGAAAAAGAATGGTCGAGACACGCGGCCACAGCAGCTCTATTGCTTTCATGGGCGCAGATCATGTTTCTATTTTCAAGATTTCCGAATATGGGATTCTACATTTTGATGTTTGGTCATGTCAGCTTGAATATCTTTAAGGTTTGTGCCAAAAATTATGTTTTTCTTAAAGATATTGCTTTCAAAATACACAAACATGTATTTTATTTGTTGCAGATTCTATTTACGTTCAGTTCTCTTATATTAGCCTTTGCACTGTGTTTTATGATCCAGTATCATTCAAAAGCCCCCTTCGGGGGTCCTTGGGAAGCTTTTATCAAAACAATAGCAATGATGACTTCAGAATTTGAATATGACAATATATTTGGTAAAGATCACAACGAAGAACTATTAGATTCGAAGCCAGTCGTTCACGTGTTGTTCATCCTTTTTATCGTATTTGTTTCGATAGTATTTGTAAATTTCATGGTAGGCGTAGCAGTTAGTGATGTTAATGATTTGAAAATCGTTGGAAACATAAAACGATTGGAGAAACAAGTTGAATTTTTAAGTACGTTGGATGTTTTGGCTTTTGGTTTCGGTTTTAAATGTTGCAAAAGAATGAATTGCGCAAGCAACAACTTTATTTCTAAAAGATTTGTTAACAGTATGACAATAAAAGCTGGTGTTACTAAAAATTGGATGGTTTACTACGAAACTAAGACACATGATGAAATTATCACATTCGAAAAGGAAATATCTATTCCGTCACACATACTTGATAATATTTTTAATAAAATCAAGTCGAAGAAAGAGCATTATAAGGAAGAGGAGGATTTTAATTTATTAAGAGAGCAAGTACACTTCATGTACAACTTCACTACGAGCTTCATAGACGAATTTCTGACGAAAGAAGTGCCAGACAATTTTTATAATAAAAGAGAACTGATACGAGAGAAGAGACTTAATAAAGCTATATACCGTTTAAAGTCTGCTGATATTGATGATGTAAAAGGTTTAAAAGAAAATAATTTCAATCTAAAGCCTTGTTTAAAACACCAGAGTACACAGAAGGAACTAATAGATACAGGAATCCGTGGTCCTAAATACATACAAACTAGATTTTCAACAAAAAGATGGACGCGAAGAGATCGGATTATTAAAAGAGACCGTTTACTTCAAGAACTTAAATCAAAATTTACAGAAGAAGTATCGGTATTAAGGCAGAATCAAATAAAAAGATTCAAGAAACTTGAAAAAATGCTAAAAAAATATTAATAAAATATCTATGTATAAATTTTAATCACAGCTTGTGATATCGTTTGATTTTTTTCCTAACATAATAAGTTTTATTGAGTAAGAAAATAGTAATAGTAAGCAAGAATTTGATCCAAAATTTTGTGAGAGGATAACCAGCTGGCAAATGGAGTTTATTATCTGTAGAATCACATGAGGTGTTGCGTTTTAATTTCTGTTACCCACAGTTTTTAAGACACCAACGTGACCCGACATCCTCTTATCCCAACCTTTGACATACGAACAAGATTGAACAGCATCCTTAGGTATAATTACCTACGCCATGAGAAAAGTTACATCCCAATTGAGAATAATGTTAGCACTAAAAAGCGCTTGCAAACAGAAAACAATTCACAAAACCGTAACATTTAATCGCCGTCCCGTTTAATAAACAATGCTGACAAAGTAGCTACTATTCCTTTAATTTCTATAACCCGCCTGTTGCCCAAATAAGCGCATATTAAACTGCAGGCTTCCCCCGGGTTGGAAATATTAGAGCAAACGAAATGGGAATGCTTAAAATTTTCAGGTGGGACTTAAAATTTCATGCCCGCTTTTATACGGAGTTGTTTGGTGGGTTTGTCAAAGGGAAAGTATCAAACAAATTACAACCTAGGGATACCTTACGAGTATGTCGGGTCTAAACATACATTGGCAAAGAAATGTGGCCTTTTTGCCTTGTTTCGCGGTATTTTTGGAGCTTTCAATATTTTACCAACGACTTCTAAGAAATAAACGAATTGAAGTTCTTTTTCAAATCAATTAAAAAGGAAGAGATAAAATGCATAATAGTTCAAAATGTATAATGCTATTTTCTGTGAAACTATTAGGTATTTTTTTTTTATAGCGTGATCTATATGTAGATTGGTTTAGGTTAGGTTAAATTTAGTTTATAGTAATTCTGATAATTTGCAATTTTCTGAATAAATCGCATTATTATGTTTTGAACTATTATGTATTTCAACCCATTATACATTTTAAACTTTATGGATTTTAATACGTACCCGGCAGCCTTCTTATAACATGCCAAGAATGATTTTAAAATTTTTTGGAAATCCACAAGGAAAATGGAGATCAAGCCTGGACTTCCTGTGTCCGTCGATGGTGTATCTGACCCCAAAGGTATTGCTGACATGTTTAGAGAACACTTTAATATTGTACCTTTTTTTAATAGCTCTGCAAATGTGACCTTTGCCGTTCCCAGTCAGCCTATTGAGGTCCGTTTCAGCTCGAAAGAGATAACTAAGATTATAAAAGAAATGAAACGTGGTAAATCTCCTGGTCACGATCAGTTGAGCATTGAGCATTTACAACATGCGGGACCTCATTTACCTCACTGTGTTTTTTAATCTATTTGTCAGCCATTCTTACTTACCTACAGAATTGTCAAAAACAGTTGTGGTTCCTATTGCAAAAAATAAGACGGGTGACTTGTCGGACAGGACAGGACGAACTATAGACCCATCTCGCTGGCTACTGTTGTGGCGAAGGTGCTCGACAGTCTGCTTAATTCACATCTGACTAAAAGTTTACAACTGCATGACGCACAGTTTGGATTTCGTCCGAAACTATCAACTGAAAGTGCTATTTTGTCTTTAAAGTACACTGTCGAGTACTACGCCAGAAAGAAGACGCCTATTTATGCATGTTTCCTGGACCTATCAAAGGCCTTCGATCTGGTCAATTATGACCTACTTTGGAAAAAGCTTGACGTGATAAAGTTGCCCAGGGAACTTATTAGCATATTTAGGTGTTGGTATTCTGGTCACAAGAACAGTGTCCGTTGGGGTAACGTTTTGTCCGACGAGTACGGCCTGGAGTGCGGGGTTAGACATGGGGGGCTAACCTCACCTCAATTGTTTAACCTATATATAAATGCCCTAATAGACGAACTCAGCAGAGATTTTCTAAATAACATAAGCTATGAGACAGAGTTTGTCTAAATAACATAAGCTATGCAGATGACATGGTACTGCTGAGTCCATCGGTAGGTGGTCTGAGGAGATTGAATGGTATTTGTGAGAGGTATGCGATAGAGCACTGTTTGAAATATAATGTCACTAAAAGTGTGTACATGGTTTTTAAATCGGGAACCAGGTGTCCATCGTATGTTCCTCCCATTCTTCTTAATGGTAAGCCACTTGATAGGGTAAACAGATTTAAGTACCTTGGACACTGGGTAACCGACGACTTGCGTGATGACGCAGATATCGAAAGGGAACGCAGAGCATTGGCGATCAGAGCTAACATGATAGCGCACAGGTTCAGTCGGTGTACAGTGCAGGTTAAAATCACATTATTCAGAGCGTACCGTACATCACTTTACACGTGTAGCCTGTGGTGTAGATACACGAAACGATCGCTCAATGCTCTGCGGGTTCAGTATAACAACGCGTTCAGGGTTCTGTTGCGGCTGCCGCCCTGGTGCAGCGCGTCGGGCATGTTCGCGGACGCGCGCGTTGACGGGTTCCATGCGACGCTGCGCAAGCGATGCGCCACGGCGCTGCAGCGCCTGCGCGGCGGCGGCAACAGTCTCCTGGACGTGCTGGCCGGCAGGATGGACAGTGGCATTACCACACACTGGTCCGAACGGCATTCAAATAGGCATGCATATACTAACATAGTCATATAAGGTAATGTTTTACTAACAAGATATGGATTAATGTCTGAAATAAACAATTTTTATTTTATTTTATTTTATTTTTTTATAACGTCTTGATATTCTCATTTAAGACTAGCTCTGATGTTTCCCGCGACGTCGTCTGCGGCGAATTAGTTTATCGCGCGTCCGCGGGCACAATAGAAGTTTCCGGGACAGAACTATTTTATTCTATGCCCTGTGTTTCCATCTCCATGCCAAATTTTAACACTATCAATTGAGTATCTAGTTCACGCGTGAAAACGTAACAAAGTGACATTGGCATTTTATAATTCTAGTTAGGATTACGTTGTGGTGAAGCGACTCCTTAAGCCGCCTAGCGCATTTAAATGCTGTAATAATTTACTCCTCCTTAAGGCCGGCCACATAAATACGGAATTTTCATACGGTGTCCGTACGAAATGACGTCAATTCGTAGCCCTGTCCCGTTCCGTTATATAGCAATGTCCCGTTCGCTGACGTCGTTCCGTACGGAAACCGTGTCAAAATTCCGTGTGGGTGTATAATATGGCCGGCCTAATGGATGAGCCTAACATTTTGAAAATAATAATAATATGAATTATCAACTCTTAGGGCGTTTGTGCACTACACTGAATTTTACTGTCCGGTGTCCGATTTTTTACGGAATAGGTAAAATTCCGTGTAGTGCATAAATGCCCTTATGTATACAACATTTGTAACATAGGTCGTTTAGGTATCAGCAAAAGTTCGATATTTAAAAAAAATTCAATCGAATGGTGTTTTTTGATTTGCATTCCTTACTGTTCCTAAACCGTAAAGACTTATGAAAATATTACTATAGCTGTTGCCTGCGACTTCGTCTGCACAGAATTCATTTATCGCAATCCCGCGGAAATTTTCCGAGATAAAAAGTAACCTATGTTCTATTCTAGACTTTTCTCTATCTAAATATGTGCCGAGTTTCATCCAGATTCGTTGGGCCGTTCTGGCGTGATTGAGTAACAAACAAACATGCATCCATCCATTCATTCTTTCGCATTTATAACATTATTTAGATTTAAACGTTAAAAAATAAAGAATACGATGTAATAAATAGACTTTCTCATCACGAATAACAACAAAAACACCGAAAATTTGCAAAAGTGTGTTGATTTTCTTTACTCACTCAAGAGAGGCAAAAACAAATGTTGAATGCGCTAGTCGCCTTAACTCGTCATCTAGATCCTGAGATTGCAGGACCAGTAGCAGACTAATCTGCCCCAAGCTCTGAATTTAATCCCCCAATCTGCTGCCAGGGAAGCTCTGGTTAACTAAAGCTGCATTAATAATAATGGAGACTATCTGTTGCGCGATGTTATGAAATTTTGTTCCGTGTTTACTTTGGGTAGTTGTATTTTTAACATAGGTTTCTCTGCTCAGTTTTCTTATTACGAGTACAAATTAAATAATCGTTTTGTTTGATTAAAGAATATTCATTGACGAGCAAATATAACGGGGCACCTTTCATACAAAGTTCTGTGCAAAGAGACTCTTTATTATACTCATGAGCATATTAAATTCGATATAGGTACAGTCACCAGCATAAATAAGTGATCACTTTTGTACCTTGTCACTTTAAAGTCATGCTTGAAAAACCATACGAAATCATGTAACGACTGAAAGCGACAAGGTACAAAAATGATCACTTATTTATGCTGGTAACTGTACCTACTTAACAAAATTTCATTTTTTCACAAGCAAGAGATAGAATTTAGAGTGACCAATTTCCAGTGACAGAATTGACATGAATGAAGTACCTACTAAATATCAACGAAATCCCTGACCCAATCTGGAACCCTGTTATAGTAAATGTCGTAGTGGCGTTACATGGAATTGTCAAAAAATATCATAGGGCATTAACTGAGAGAACGTTCTAGCTGTAGATCAGGAATCAATGTGTTCGATAATACATAATGGAAAACTCAAATGATAATTGGATTGGATAGTCAAACGACGTCAACAAAAAAAGTTCCAAAATATTAATACATCACCTGTTTTATTGTGTTTTAAGATACCTCAGATGGAATCACTGAGTCATTCTGATAATTAGTAGCGCGTCAAAATTCACTTAAGTACAAGAGGTGTAGCAACCATTAAACGAAGTATGAAATCCAAAAATAAATAGTCAAAATAGATTCTTCGTACAAGGCTACCAAGATAAAAGGATTCAAACGATAAAAGCCGCACCAAGTGCTAGTATGAGTGCATTTTTCCATTACCACCTCTGGCTAACCTCGATACTCCGTTCCAAAAATAGGTAAGTAGCTTGAATTTTCCGACCACGCGAAACTACTCTGCCGTTCTAATTCAAAAATGACGCTATAACAGTTGCACAGGTTTTGAGAAATGGACGATTTACTTTTTCATTTACGTCCTAAAATTTAATGAAAATTTATTTAAAATATCAAAAAAAATTGTATTGTTAAAAAAGTAAAAATTGATTTTTTGGACATTATGCCCTTAAGAATTAGGACGGCCTTATTACAGATGTGTGTGAAAGTCTGAAATAGTATTATCATTAAAATTCCCTACTAGATTTTTAGTCTGTTAGGTTTTCATCCAAAACAAATCACTGATATCTAGTATTGGCTACGCTATCTACTAATGCATAATCTCAGTACTACCTTTCAATTCTAAGACATAACCATAACTCCAACTTATTTCAACTTTGGCTAGCCGACTTGTCTGTACAAGTCGGCTACATCGACGATTTAGTTGTAAAAGTCAAACCGTTTAACTTGTAGATAACAAAGTTTTCTATAACAGAAATAGTTGTTTCGTTTGTCATTGTGTCTCCATCTTAATGTTTAATATCTCAAACTAGGTTGGACACAATAAAAATGAAGCTGGCAGCCCACAAAACTCGCGACTGATGTAAATTGATTCAAGCGGAGCTTTGGACTCGTATAAATGCAAGCTTTCAGAGCCGCAGTACAGTAGTTAAGAACAGTAAAACTGTGTGATATTCTAAACGTCTAAACAAACATCTAGACAATCATGCTCAAGACAATAATAAATTGACCTGCAGGAGTTGTTATGACATAGGTAATCACTACATAGTATAAAGCTAAGTCGCTTTCCGCTGTCTGTTTTGTCCCTATGTATGCTTAGATCTTTAAAACTATGCAATGGATTATGATGCAGTTTTTTGACGTGATAACGTCTTATAAATCAATGAACGCCGGCTGCACTCACGAAAAAGCATGACTCATTATTTTACGTTCCGCGTGACGTCAGAGTGTGCAAGTGAGAGCGCGGAACAAGCGATAGAGAGGCACGATCGGCCCAAGCAACGGCTTGTAATTTATCGTAATCACGTAAAACTATCGTCCGTAAACCGACTTCATAGACAACCCGTTTTCAATAAATAAAGTGATTCAACAGGTAAGTTTATAATCACGTAATGTCATAGGTATACATTCATGCATAATATAGTAGAGAAACACTGATTACACCCGTGCAAAGCCGGTGCGGGTCGCTAGTATAGATATAAGTGTAACTAATTATCCCTCGGGACTTAATCTACTTATTAATTACGTTCACAAAAGGCGGGTAGTTGGAAAAATTGGCTTGGTAAAGCAGTTGTGATACCTTGCAGTCTATTCATGACCACGGCCGCTGCATCGCGGCTGAAACGTGGAAGTAATTAAATAATAAGGTGAAAGTTAATAATAAGATAAGGTAGCCTAATAAGGTCCCGAATGGTAACTATAGTTAGGAGTGAAAACAGCGGAAGTTTGTAACAACGTCGAGACCAGTAAGTGTACATTTTCTGTCACAGAACACGTCTCGACCGCGTTTGCGTTAAAATGTCAAATACTAGTGAGCCTCTAGTGTAAGTTTACACACGAACAAACGTCTCGAACGCGTTCACGTGAACGTCTCAATTACTATGGAAAAATTGGCAGCGCCACTGGCGGCTCGAAACGGCAACAAACTGTTCCCATAGTATTTGACATTTTAACGCAAACGCGGTCGAGACGTGTTCTGTGACTGAAAACTTACACTAAGCATACTGAGCCTCTAGTGTAAGTTTCAGGCACGACAAACGTCTCGAAAACGTTCGCGTTAACGTTTCAATTACTATGAGAAAATGAACAGCGCCACAAGCGGAACGAAACGACAACTAAAATTTCTCATAGTATTTGACGTTTTAGCGCAAACGCGGTCGAGACGTATTTTGTGACCGGAAACCTACACTAAGCATACTGCCAATTTTGAGACGTTTACGTGAACGCGTTCGAGACGTTTGTTCGTGTGAAAACTTAAACTAGAGGCACACGGCGGCCACGACGTACAAAATCCGCGTTCTGAAATGAATACAGGCACGACGTCGTCTGTACACGCGTCAATGTGTGCGTAAGATACACAGGGCTGTCTATCGCAAAAACCTAGTACTATAAGTACTACCAATGACATAAATATACTAAAGATATGGCTTAGATGTGTGCAAATAAATGTACTTAATCGTTATCTATTTATTTAAACTTACTTAAAATGTGTCTGTCTGTGTATTTAAGCATTATTATTTTCAATTACAATAGATGTACGACAACAAACTTAAGCGAATGATTCTGTAGTAATTTCATGTATTAATCGCGATAATTTCAGAAAGCATTAATTTTCTTATGTTTTATAAAATGAAGTAGGTAGGATAGGTTCCCGAACTTGTGACGTGCGGCCGACATACATCGCGTCGCGAGCCCTACTAGTTGCCAGCAGCTTTCCGGCAGACTGCGCTTGAGGGGTGGGGTAACTCGAATAGGTGCGGGGCGGAGCGTGGCCATTCTGTACGTTAGTACTATTATATATTCTGTGCTAGAGGCTCAGTGTCCATGGGTCGTGGTGCTCGTTTACTATCTGGTGAACTACTTGCTCGTTTTCCTTCCTTGTCGAAAAAAAGTGGTACTTATTGTGATGGCATGTGAGTCTCATTATACGTTTTAACAATAAGTTTAGTGCCATAATGTAAAATCACCTGTACATACATTAAAATTGCTTCAATTATTTACACTGACAATATCAATAATGCATATAGAGTTATTTTAAGTGTTGCCTTTTATATGTTTCACAGCGTCTCTCTTCTAAATATTCTTGCTATATTTTGAAGTGTCAATAATTGCCAATTTATTCGGAAACACAAACATAAAGGTAGACAAAAACTCGCGTCTTCAATATAATGACAATAATTGCCAAGTATCGTTTAAAATGGCTGACAGGGGTATTGAAGCGTGAACCTTCGCGAATGTATCTGATGTTGATTTTTTACTGCTCAATGGAATTATATTCATATTTTTGATAAATGCTTAACGATAGGTTGAAGTTGTATTATACAAAATTGACTTTGGATTAGATCGATGACGAAACAACTGAGACTATACTTCATTTAATTTAGGATGAGAAACCACAATAATGTTATATTGCGGCTCGTGAACTGTAATCTCTTTACGATTTGTACCAGAGTAACAATTGACGCCACAAATAAAGTGGCATTAAAATAATTTTATTTTGCGGCTGCCAAACTATTGCACTGTACTGTTTGCTAGGTAAGAAATAGTTGACCAGCCGCAATATAATGTTATTGTGGTTTCTCATTCTAAATTAAATGAAGTATAGACGAGACAGAACAGATTTGACAGCTGTCGGCACCGCTTGTTCCCCGAACATAACTATTTTACATTACCACTTACCATGACGTCTTAAGTAATGCGATTCAGAGCCTCTAGTGTAAGTTTACTCATATAAAAACGTCTCGAACGCGTTCACGTAAACGTCTCAATTACTATGGAAAATTTGGCAGCGCCACTTGCGGATCGAAACGGCAACAAACTGTTCTCATAGTATTTGACATTTTAACGCAAACGCTTTCGAGACAGTGTTCTGTGACCGAAAACCTACACTAAGCATACAG
Source organism: Pandemis heparana (assembly GCA_963854515.1). NCBI lineage: Eukaryota > Metazoa > Arthropoda > Insecta > Lepidoptera > Tortricidae > Pandemis > Pandemis heparana. The sequence continues at coordinate 6,229,763 of OY978028.1, forward strand.
TTTAGGTTCACTCGCTATCAGAGTCATACTAAAAGAGACAGCTAAAACTTGAACTGAATTAGGACGTCATGGTAAGGCCCCTGGACATTCTAAGGTAAAATAAAGAACAAACCTAAATTAATCCAAATTAATCATCCTACTGTTAGACTGATTTCTGAACGTTGCCTTGTAGCCTAATGCTATAGTCTGTGGTTTGACGGACAGAGCTCCCTGCGTGGCCTCTTCCCGCGATGGTCGTATTAGAAATGGCGTTGTATTAATATCTTGGAAATAATTATATTCTTGAATACCGGTGACCAGTGCTTTTGTTCAGTTTAACACTACATTGGTTTTACTAGTGCCGGTTATGTAACTTGTTATGTACTGGGAACAAGCTGTCGGCGCGCGTCGATGAAAAATGAGCAATACTACTTTCAATCAGTAGGCTTATTCTAACTCGCTCGCGATCGCCATCGTGTTCATTTTGACAGTTCTTGTATGAATGTGACAGCTAGCTGATTCCGATGCCAATTGCCAGCCCATACATGAACTGTCAAAATGAAAACGATGGCGATTGCGAGCGAGTTAGACAATAAGCCTACAGGAATGCCACTCGGATTTCTCAGGCTCACAGCGTAGCATAACAATTTTTGATTGAGCTATATACGCTTTGCAATTGACCCATACACCATGTACAGTCGAGGGTATAAATATCAATACAACCATTCATCGACCTTATTGTTTGTAGCATAAAGGTGTATAGATGTTTTTGACGTATTGGTAACGTACATATATTTATGGCTTTGGCTGTAAGTATTACTTTTAATTCCTGAACTGTAGAGTTCAATTATAAAAGTAACACTGACAATTCCGAATAATCACAGTATACATATAGCGTTGAAGCGATTCCATAATGACAGTCAAATTGCACGTGACAGTAATAATTATTAGTGATGGGCCGACTACGGCTTTTGCCGACTACCTGACTACCCGACTAGTCGGCCGACTATTCGGCATTGCCGATCATTGTGTGCGCTCGTCAACTCGCTTTATTTCTGCAGCCATTCCGATCAAATTGTCCGCCTTCGGCTAATTGACAGCACTTGCGCATGCCTATGGGTCGAATGGTCATTTTGCTACAATTTGATTTCAACTTAGGTACCATGTTTTTGTAAAAAATTCTAAGTATTTTCTACCTTGCTTACAATCATTGCTTTCGAAGACATTTCATTTAGTCACCGTGGTTTCATTTATGCGCCCTTCAAAAAAAAATAACAACCGACTAGTCGTCATTTTTTGCCGAATAGTCGCCGACTATTCGCCAACTACAAATACTTAATGCCGAAAAGTCGGTTTCGCCGACTAGTCGGCAAGTAGTCGGCCCATCTCAAATAAATATGATTGAGCGCTAAACTTGAACTGTTTCGGTTATTAGAAAAATAACGGAATCAAAGTAAAATGCGCTGCAATTTTGGAATTTAAAATAGCACCGATAATTTGCTATACACTGTCCTAGTGGCAATAATACCCGCCATCACCGTTCTGATGACGACACTTTAGGTTTTAAGGAAAATGACGTCATTCTACGGAATAGGGCTCTTCAAAATTATGTTAACTGTTAGGTACTTAATAAGCTCGAGAGAGTGAGAATGTGCTCGAATTACATTTTTAATAAGGCACTCAAGTTGAAAAGATCAAGCTTCGGCGGAAAGATACTTTTACAAAATATGACCAAGTTCTTGTTATGCCTGAAAGTGAATAAGTTTAATAAGTTTTCCTTAAAACAACTTGAGATATTTTGGAAAAGTGCAAGTTTAGTGCTGCAATAACTCAATTTGATGGATAGATTAGTTAAGAGGCTGACAACCCCTAATTTTGTTGAAATTGATGTTATTTAAGCACTTTTTAAAGAAAAACTACACACAAAAAATATATATATGTTAATTTTCATCATATTTCAAAGACGCTGGACGGACTCGATACATAATTGAACAAAATCGGCTCGATAGAAAATAATTGCAAAGATTGGTCTTAAAATCATCATTAAACGGTTCTATGTCTTTATTTTTTCGACATATGGGTCTGTAATTAAAAACATGAAGTCAATATATTCATACCTAAACGGCTAACGAGTCATATTTCACAAATAATCCATACTTTTTATTATTTTTTATTAGGTACTTCTGTCTTATTTGCAAGATTTTAGACGCGCACCAAGCTGCCGGAAAAGTTTCTTCTCTTTCACTAACAGGCACGCGAACCGTATCTGTGAAGAGTGGCGCTGTTCAAGGTCATTTGCTGTTGACAGCGCCTTAAGATGGTGTTCAGTTAAATAAACTGCACCTAACTACTACTGAATTCTTTCAAATTAATATAATGTACATACATATACATACATAAATCACGTCTTTATCCATCGCATATTATTAGCGGGGCTTTACATGAACAAAGATGTGGAAATAAAAGTCGGTACATACCTACTGTTAAAACAATTACTGTGACCGTTGCTTTTGCGTGCATCTCGCTAAATTATATCTTGCTCCAGTGCAGTCAACAGTATTTTTAATTGCTTAATGTTTTTAGCATTTACTCGCACATTAAAAATAATAATACAAGTCCTCAACTTTATACCATTAAAAAGAAAACTGTCATTAAAAGTGGCCTTCAGGTTTTCTTACCCCGGGCTCCGCCTACCCCGTTAGGGATAGTGATGTAATTTATGTATGTCGCCAGATTTGTATTCAGCTTCATCACCAGCCTATACACGTCCCACTGCTGGGCACAGGCCTCCTCTCAGAATGAGAGGGCTTGGGCTATAGTTCCCACGCGTGCCCAGTGCGGATTGGGAACTTCACACACACCATTGAATTGCTTCGCAGTTGTGTGCAGGTTTCCTCACGATGTTTTCCTTCACGGAAAAGCTCATGGTAAATTTCAAATGAGATATCGCACATAAATTCTGAAAAACTCAGAGGTGCGAGCCCGGGATTCGAACCCTCGACCCTCTGCTTGAGACGCCACAGGTCAAACCACTAGGCTATCACGGCTTTTCAGCTTAGTTAAAAATAAAACCGGCCAGGAGCGAGTCGCGTCGCGTTTACATTCAAGCGTTCAATTCAATTTTTGAAGTGAAAAGTTCTTTAGGATGGTTAAAAAATGTCTCTCGCGTCAGGCGTAAGACAGAGGGAGAGTTTAAGTAGATACCACGATATCAGATCCTCTAAGAGCATATTTTGAAATAAGAATGAATCGCGTTCGATTTTTGAAGTGTTTTTTTGTTGAGTCGTGGAGCAAAAGTACTAGGGCACCAACACATTGTTAAAGGTCTGTCAATATAGATAATACGTACGTTTTTTGTGTAAACGGCCAGTACGGTATGCGTTTTGAGCGTCATGGAGGTAACAACATTAAAATCTGCTGTTTTCACTTCTGCCGGCACTCCTGGAGTGCTACCCGTCGCTTTTTTTCTTTTGAAATCCTGAAGTTGTAGCGAGTTTATCCTAAATTGTCACAAGATACTTAGATGAAATTAAAAGTTCTTAGCGTCGGCCATTTTGAGCACGATTGGAACAAGTCCTTACTTTGGAACTCGTAACCATAACTTAATCAGCTTCCGAAATTGTTCCAGAATTCCTTTTCGCAAAGCAAAATTTCGGCTGATAGCGAATACCGAGTTAGAAAGTACTTTTGTCACAAAGTTTTTGCGGCATCGAAATAAGCGGCATCGGGTTCGTTGTAATTATTTTCGATATTTGATTTCGTGTTTGAACTGGGCCACATCAATGTGCTTACGAATTTAAATTGCAAATGGATGCCTAACTTTATGCCGAATTCATATGATAAATGTTATAATGTTTTTGTTTGTTGAACGCAATTTAATGTTTCGAATCGGGACGAGGGAGTCGTTCGCTTATCTTAACGATCGTCGACAATATGTGGGATTATTTTGAACATTTTTAGCGCGTAATAGGTAGAAGGTTTATTGAAAAAGAAACAAATCATTACAAAAAACAGTCAAAACATAAAAATAACTTAAACCTAGCTAAAACTAATTTTAAATTGAATATAAAAAAAATCTCCCAATTCGCCGCCCATAGAGGTGCCGAGAAGGCTGGCAACATTGCAATGCTTATGCGTAATAGGTACCTACCTCAAAAGGAAAATCTAAACTTCAGAAGGTACTTAACGGCAAATGAGCATCATCATCCGTTATCCACATAATTTATTAACCAAGCAATTTTCTTGCCTCAAAATCAAAAAAATCGAATTAGATTCCTAAAGTAAACACTATAACACGTGAAAATAATACGTTGTTCTACCCCTGTTATCGGGATTGCGACAGTCAGAAATAATACACAATTAACCCAGCTGTTTCATCAATCTTTCAAGTTTCCACATATTATAATCGTCTAGGATAAAATGGCGCCTAATACGCACTTGTTGTTTAATCTCCTATTTTATCTTCGCATTCTTCTTTGCTCACAAGGAATTCCCTTATGACAGGAACTAACTCGAAACGTAAGATGATATCATCGAGGAAAAGGCTCGGAATTGTGTTTATTATTGAACAGAAAGGTTTCAGTTCCAATGTAAATGTCAACTGTCATCCACTTGTATCCAGAAGCGTGTAATATGATATGAGGGCGACATTGACAAAATAGAAGTTTTGGGTATTGCACAGACCTGTATTGCCGTAGATGACATAAGTAAGGTGAAATAAGCGGATTTTTGAAAGTGTAATTATTATAAACCCTAGATGCACCGCCACGTATAAAATGTCCGCCAAAACTTGTCTTAAAAGTACATTCCAAAGATAATGCCAGTCGCAAATGCCAAATGATAATTCAACCACATTTCATAATATTATTCGAAATACGACTGTATAACACAAACATTACAGTTTTATTTCAAATGCACGTGTCCGGAATATACGAAATTATTAAAATTTAAACTGACAGCACGTCGTAAATCATATTGACAGCTTGGCCAGAGAGTGCTTGGACAGATTCTAAGCACTCTCTGCTCGGGACGAGTTTTGAGCGCTCATGGTGAATCTAGGGTTTCTAATATCATTGTTTACGTGGCATACGTTTTAGTACCACCTACGTACATTCGATTCACTTACAGTGGTCAGATTGTCTTGAAAATTGGCATGGATAGGATAATTACGCCAGTTGGATGAAAATAATATGATTTGTCAGCGAAGGGTATTTTTATTTATTTATTTATTTATTGATAAAAACACATGCAAGTTTCACACTACAAAACCAAAACACTCACACATTAATTAAATAAACATAAAATTAATACCTATGTGTCAAAAGGGAAATATTACATTAAAAATTACATTGAAATTATATTAAACTTACTTTTGTATGATATACATTTTAAAATAACACTGTCATAAATCCATTCATACGAGAGCTGGGGCCTTACCATGACGTCCTATTCCGACTCAGTTCAAGTTTTAGCCGTCACTTTTAGTATGAATCTGACAGCGAGCGAACCCAAACTGAATCGCACTAAGACGTCATGGTAAGGCCCCTGGACCACGATTTTTGGAAGCTCATCACTCGAGGTGTTAATATCTGTGTATTGTTACAAAACTACATCTCAAAGTAATTTTTTTTATCGTTGACAAGCTTATTTAGAGCCGTAGTTTTCTTATTACAAATTCAGTGGTATTTTTACATTATGTGTCAAGAATCGGGCCCCAGTGGTGTGATCCGTGTGATTCTCCAAACCAGTGGTTGTCGTTCAACTATTTTTCTAGCAAGCATAACACATAACTCAGCACATAACTGAGCATATAACTCAGTTGCACTATTCATACCCATGTGACCGAAGCCATCTTTTTTGTTACCACTGAACAGAGATTTATCCCTTTGGAGGTAACTAGCCACAGTTTAAACAAACGTTTTTTAACCACAAGCTAGGTCAGCTTGCGTCATCTATTCAAGTATAGGTCCGTGTGTTATTGGCATTCTGCCTGTATGATATTATGTATGATGATATTGATGATGTAGAGTTAAATTGCGACGCAAAAAAAGACAGGCCAATGTGCGTTCTGCAGTATTTTTTTTTCTTTCTTTCAAGTCTGTTAACGACCCATCTGAAAAGTTTCCGGTCTTTGCAGCATCTAATTGGTGATTTTATTGGCCGCTACACTAAGCATAGGCTGTCTCGTAGGTAACCAAAACAAGTCTTAGTTTTAAGAAATATGCGAACCGTAACAATTTTAATCCCAAAAGAAGCCAAACAGGTCAAAAAAATTTGAATAAAAAAAAATAAAGTCATTTAGGTGCTTATTTTCCGTTGAACACAAGATTATTACCTAAATACGTCCATTCAGCACTTTTGCTACATTAAAGATAAGAAAGTTTAAGAGCATTCGACGATTAAGTTTTCACGATTTCACGTTCCCTGAGGAGAGATTAAATTTAGCAGAATTGCAAAGTTCAAGGATGCTCTAGAAACAGAACGTGTTTTCCGTAAAACGGACAACACACCAGAAAACAGCTTGTGGACTTGGACTGAAAGACAATACATGTTTCAGTAACCTATTTTTAACGTGTGTTTAGCGTGGGAACTATAGCCCAAACCCTCCAATACACGGAGGAGGCCTATGCCATGAGGCACGCCAAATTACGCGACAATTTAATAAATAAACGTCAATAACAACAACAACAACGTGTACTTATTGAAATTGTAGCGAATTTGGAATAAAAAGGCTTATAAATAAATAAATAAATAAATAAAAACCTATTTTTAAACCCCCGACGCTAAAAGAGGGGTGTTTTAAGTTTGACGTCAATGTCTCATTCTGTGCGTGTGAGTCTGTCTGTCTGTGGCATTGTAGTTCTCAAGCGGATGGAACCATTCAAAAGCCAGTTTCCTTGCGGTGATACTTAGCTAAGTTTTGTAAAAATCGGTACAAAAGCTTTAATAGCATCACTTCTTTTTCCAAATGACGTAAGCCATTTGGTTCACTAACGTTTGACCTAAAAATTATTGACAAAATGATCATTTGACAAACTTTAAATACTTGTCTGATAAACCGTAAACTTTTTTAAAAACTTATAAAACAAATTTAATCTAACCTAATGTGAGCCACGAATAAAGGTTTTTAGATTTTTAAAAAAGGTCACTGTTAATTAGATATTTAAATTTTGTCAAATGATCATTTTGTAAAATGATGCTTTTGTCAATAATTTTTAGGTCAAATGGAAGGACACCAAGCCATTTTATTTACGCATGATTATCGACTTATGCGAGGTGATTTCACCATCCAAGCTGCCATCCAGGTGGGAGTTAGTAAAATGGCGGGTTGGTAAAACGGAACTATCACATCACATCCCAGGCCAAGTAAAACAGTTCGTGTTTTTGTTGGACCCAGTTGGCTTTCCCAGATCACGTAACTACGAGTGCTCTATGCTTTGAGTTCTCACGATCTGTTTAAATAACAGTGCTTAGCTTTAGGTATGTATTAACTAGCTTCTGCCCGTGACTTCATCTGCGTAGAATTATACATTATAAACATTCCTCTTAAATGACTTTATCTATTTAAAAAAACCGGCCAAGTGCGAGTCGGAATCGCGCACTGAGGGCTCCGTACAAATTCGCTAAGTTATTATAAAATCCAGTGTTAGCAGAGCCCTGCTTTTAAGCAAAATGTAGGCAGTGTGAGGTCACTTTATATTGGTTATTTAGACAGACAAATATTAAATAAAATAAAAACTACTTACTAGATCTCGTTCAAACCAATTTTGGGTGGAAGTTTGTATGGTAATGTACGTTATATATTTTTTTTAATTTTATCATTCTCTTATTTTAGAAGTTACAGGAGGGGACACATTTTATGACTTTGGAAGTGTCTCTCGCGCAAACTATTCAGTTTAGAAAAAAAAGATACTAAAAACCTCAATATCATTTTTGAAGACCTATCCATAGATCCCCACACGTATGGGTTTGATGAAAACAATTTTTTTCAGTTTCAGTTCTAAGTATGGGGAACCCCCAAAATTAATTGTTTTTTTTTTGTGTGAAAATCTCAATGCGGTTCACAGAATACATCTACTTACCAAGTTTCAACAGTGTAGCTCTTATAGTTTCGGAGAAAAGTGGCTGTGACATACGGATGGACAGACAGACAGACAGACATGACGAATCTATAAGGGTTCCGTTTTTGCCATTTGGCTACGGAACCCTAAAAAACCGCATCAAAATCCATTGCGTAGTTAGATATGCTTTTTATTTAATTACTTATTTAATGTCCCACTACTAAGCAGCAACATTTTACTATTCGCGCTAAAAAAACAACGCCAAAATCGAATCGTTTCCAAGATAACAAAATGGGAAATAAACTTCAGAATCCAAACGAGGTACATTAAAACGATCTTTACAATTAGAAAGTTAGTTAATGAATGCAATCAGACGAAGTTAAACTGCAGTCGAGGAATGGGACTTTTCGTTACCCTCCCCAACTTTCAGTGGACATTTGACTTTAAATCGTCGCTTTTGGCATAGCTTCATTATTGTCAAGCTAGTGCACTATGAGATAATACGAATTGTAATCATCAAATGTAAAAAAAATGATTAGAAAACGAAAAAAGAACAATGCAACACAGAAGTGTCAGGCGTTAAAAAGATTCCAACCAACTGACCGACTCTTTTTTTCGGTTTTGGTTAAATGGGGAATACCTATTGAGCATAAACAGAATCGTATGTTCCTATGAAATGAATCAAGAATTTTAGTTCTTGATTTTTTTTTTGATCCGGATTCGATTCCCGGCTAGCTTTACTTTTCAGATTTTTCTGTGTTCTGATTTTAAATCTGAAAATTAAATCGTAAAAAATCGTCAAAGCTATCAGTTACCGCATCGTTGTATATTTTGACAATCATAGTCTACTCCTTTTTTGAAGTCAGTCAAAAACTCTCTATCTGAAATTTAAAAAACAACACGTTTAATTCTAGGTTCTTTATAACACTTTTATATTAGTTTCAATTCAATGCTATCAACAGAATTGATAACAAACAATATAATCAGATTTTGCGACTGGATCATTCCGGTTGCCAATGGAAACGGATTGTTTTGTTATTGAATTTCACGATTTTACTAACTGAAACAAAACTATGAAATGAAATTATTTATTTCGCAAGAACATACAGGTGTTACAGATATTATAATAAGTAAGTTTACCTATTATGTTACAGGATGCAGAGACTTCGCTGCACAACTAAGTTCTGTAGCTCTGAGCACTCTTGAACACCCCAGGGTCCTTCTACTTCAGACTGCAGCGAAACGGAGAACGGCTTGTGCAAATATCCCATCTCCAGGGAACCTGACTTCGGAATTAATTGTTAAAAGTTAGTTTGACTAGTACTAATTACAGTTTTATTGACTAGTCTGTTCCTATTCGTTTTGTACAAACTGGAGGATAAATTAAACTGTAGATGTATCATCATCATCATCGTGCCTTTCTTCACGTATCCATTACCGGTGAACCCTGTTAGCTCTGGCGAAATCAAATTTTGTTTTGAAGGTTACCGAAGTGTACAGTATAACCAGGGGGTGTACACTCCGCAGTTTAGGTACGATTAACCGGCACTCCTGCCGGGCAGGATATTGGCAGTAGGTTGCCGCTCGCCTCGCACGCTGGTATGGTGCGTTATTTATGTGTTACTTTAGTTACCTAGCAACGAACAATGACTACTACAACCCTAATAAGTTCGGGGTGACGTCGAGAACGGCCATGATTGAAACGGTTAAACTAAAAGAAGCGCTCTCGCGTAGTAATACATTTTATTTTTGCGGGAAATGTGATGGAGTGGGGCTGTAGGATAAATTAGGATAAATTCCAAATTACTAATTTTACATTTTGGTCACTTCTTCAGTCAATAAGCTCAATAATCTTTGTAAGTAAAATCAACTCTTTTTAATGTTTGGCATAATGACACAACTAAAAAAAAAAAATTTTTTTTTGAGAAACAAGCTGGCACTTTTGCAGGTCTGACAGAATACCAGCTCTGCAGCTATTCGTAGTTGCAGTCCATGCTGAGTCAGCGCCTATTCCCCACAACATCACATGGCTCTTTAATATTCAAAATTATTTGCTTTCTCTTTTTTTATTTGGTTAGGTATTCTAATGTTAATTTTAGATATCTTTTGGAATCATGTTGCATGTTATTTTTTAAGTTGTTTTTACTTTTGTTAATTACCAATGCTGTTTTAGACCATGTATGTCTTGTGGTGATTAAAGTTTTTATCTATCTATCTATTTATCTATCTATTATCGCTGTAGGTAAATGTATCAAGAGCGAGCGTTATTGTGCTTTATGTGTACGCGGCTACAGTATTTATTTATTTAATCGATTTCAGACAGAGAGCCTTGTGGTATAACTGACCCACGGAGTTGTGGGTTTGTGTAGGAAGGCTTAGGACGGTCTATTTGTAAAGGCTTCGTTGCCTTCGAAACGGAGTTTTTTCAAAAACGTCAGCTGCTAATTTATTTCTAATAATTCGATTCGCTTAAAATTAGGTTAAACATAGGGAAAGTGGTCACCATTTTAGATTTCAATTTTTACTTTATGATTTTGTCAAATTTAGCTAGTTCAAGTTCATGTAAGTACCCAATTAGTGTAAAGTAGCAAATATTATATTTTAGTTTGTTACAAAAAAGTTCGAAACTATTATGTCAAAATGTTAAAGGGTTATAGCCATTTTTCAACTATAAGATATTTGTACGAATGGTGACCACTTTCCCCTTAATTTGTATTACAAAAGATGTAACAAAATCAGCCAGCTTTGACGTAGGTAAAGTAATTAAGAGCGTGGATCCCTACTGAGCTGGCAACGTCGCATTTTTGGTGATTTTTGCGATTATTTCACAGAAAATGAATGAAAGTTTCAAATGTCCGTCTGTAGTGCACTTCGTTTTTAGTGTATTAATGTGTCCAATGCAATGATTAATCATGATGGACTTTTATTTTCGTATTAAAGGGATAATATACTATATCTCATCTAATAAGAAAATAAAAGTCCATCACGATCAATTATTGCATTAGACACATTAATACACCAAAAACGAAGTGCACTACAGACGGACATTTGAAACTTTCATTCATTTTCTGTGAAATAATCGCAATAAATCACCAAAAATGCGACGTTGCCAGTTCAGTAAGGACGCACCCTCTTAAAATTGTACTTTTTTTAGGGATACCAATCTACGAGTAATAGACCATTTATCGAATTCATAGTAGGTACAATAAAATAGAGAAGCTCGGTTTCATAAAAAAAATCTCTATTAATACAATAAGCTTTACTCAAGTTTCAAGGCACAAATCAAATAACAAAATGCCCCCGAAACAATGAAGACCCGCAATCTGCAAAATGTATCAACGTTAATGTAAAATGACATTACATAAATGAGTTTGATTCACAGAAACCTTAGACGTCGTTTGGGGAAGCCAATTCAAGGGGGCATCGCGACTTGGAGTCGAAATACGATTGGCTTGTGTCCATTGCGGCTTTTAGTCTCCACACCGTATCATGGTAAGACCGACCGGACATCGTTCCAACACGAACAAAAGCATTATTTAAATTTATTGAATCAGGCGTTGCTGTAAGGTCCACTTCAATAAACAAATAACATCTCGCGTGCAAAATAGCCAAGCTTCTGCGAAATATTGATTCCTTTCCTTTTCTTCTTAGGGATAAATTCGCCTTTGTACTATCTTCTGTGTACTTCTGTATTTTTAATTTTTTTATGTGCAACACAACACACAAACATACATATTTTTTTACATGCAAGCCCACTCTAATCTGCTGTCAGATAAAACATAGGTACATAAATCCCACAAACCTAACTTTACTATCCCCTACACCACACGATTTAGTTATGACTTGCTTGTACCTACTTGTAACTTCATCTAGAAAGTTTTGGAAAATTCATTCGTATTTACCTCCACATTTTCAATGTTACGTACATTACATGAAACGCGACAACCTTTCAAGTTTATTTCAAGGAGTTTATTCTGTGCTTTGGCTGTCAGTACTTTTTTGTAGGTACACACTCTTTTTTTATTCAATCTCAGCGATCAATGGATATCGCAAGCAATTTGAACCCAAAATTATGTCGTCAGATGCTTATAGATTCCTCCCAACCCGAGTGGCACCTTCTGTTTGATTTTATGATGGCTTCGTAATAAAGCCTTTTGCCATTAGTACTAAAAGCATCGTAAATTATATGCTTTATCTCTCCTACTTGACGAGACCGATAGCGTTTCTTCGCAAAATTTTCGTGTTTTATGTATATGTTTGGCAAAAGGTTATTGCGGGTCTAGTCGTTAAAAATGTAAGAAGGGTCGTTGATATAAGTAAGCGGGCACTATATACCATGTCCATGATAAGGAGTTAGTACTAGAAAACTCAGAAAGCACGCGATTGGTCAGCGATATGAGACACAAAATAGTCAAATACCCATCGGACAAGGTTTACATGGTGGCCAAAGATCAGTCAACATCTGGTAGTCGTAAAAAAAGGGCCGTAAGTAATATTCTTAGTGCTTCTTTTTAGTGTAAACAGGGTATAGATATGAGGAGATACTCCATGCTGAACCTAGGTAATTTTCTCGACTACTGCAGTTATAAGATTAACAAGAATGTAATGAATTCGAAGTAACGTAAAGCAAACCCGGACTGAATACAATTTATTGAAAAAATATGAAAGGCCAGATGAGAGTAATGTATACTTGTAATGGACGGAGGATGTAAAAGGGAGTTCTCGACGTAAAGTGTATAAAGTAAGGACTTCGGATTAAATAAAAAGAAAGAAAGAAAAAGTTTATTTATGTCAGTCACAGAAATGAGCAAAGAAAGAAAGAAATAAAGAATATACGAATGTAGATATTTTTATTCTTGACGCACAAAACAATACTGCGAAATTAAATATACTTATACGAAAATAGTAAATAATTATAAAATATACTACCTATGTTTTTCGTTGCAAACAAAAATATAAGTTTAATAAGAGTACCCCACACACTACCTAATAGGTACATCATCTCCAGCCTATATACGTCCCACTGCTGGGCACAGGCCTCCTCTCAGACTGAGAGGGCTTGGGCTATAGTTCCCACGCGGGCCCAGTGCGGATTGGGAACTTCACACACACCATTGAATTGCTTCGCAGTTGTGTGCAGGTTTCCTCAAGATGTTTTTCCTTCACCGAAAAGCTCATGGTAAATTTCAAATGAGATATCGCACATAAATTCCGAAAAACTCAGAGGTGCGAGCCCGGGATTCGAATCCACGACTTGCTTGAGAGGCCACAGATCAATATAGGAGCATCACTTGCCACATATTTTATACTTATTATTATGGATAGGTACTTAAATGATGATGATAATGAACCAAATGTTTCAGTCTCTGTCATAAAAACGTCAAGACATATTATATTTAAAAGAACAAGAAAGAGAAGAAAAGAAAAGAAAGAAGAAGAGCGGAAGAAAAGAAAAGGAAGAAGTAAAGAAGAAAATAAAAAGAAAAAGAAAAGAGAAAGAGATACAGAGAAGAAGATAATCTGGAAGAGATCCCTTTGAGGGATAAGTTCGCCTTTGTACATCTATTTGTCTCATTATCTGTGAAATTAGGTAATGTGTTTTATGTACGTACAATAAAAAGTTTTTACCTAATAATATATTATACTTACCCATACTTATTATTATATTTGGTGATTTAGGTATCGCAATTCTTTTGACTTACGGGTCTACAATTAAAATTACAATTTAAATGTCATGTTCACAATAAAGAGTTATACATCTAACTAATATTATAAATGCGAAAGTATGGATGGATGGATAGATGGATGGATGGATGGATGGATGGATGTTTGTTTGTTACTCAATCACGCCAGAACGGCTCAACGGATCTCGATGAAATTCGGCACATAGATAGAGAAAAGTCTGGAATAGCACATAGGCTACTTTTTATCCCGGAAAATTGCGTAGTTCCCGCGGGATAGCGATAAACGAATTCTTTGCAGACGAAGTCGCTGGCAACAGCTAGTACATACATATTTCTTTTAACTTTTTACTTTTACATTCTATACCACCGTCGCGTCGTTTGCAAGCCGAGTAATAGGTATCAGCATTTCGTTTTCATTTATCAATAAGGAAACGTAAACCCCATTTATATTTAATACGGTTTCGGGTTAGAACTCAGTCAGCGTTTTTGTAATAAATACTCCGTAAAACCGTAAAAGTAAACAGAAAAAATCAAGAAGTGAATACCTTGATTCATTTCATACTTCCTATCATATTTGAAAAACAGCGCCTTCACTCGTCCCTGGTGAGCAGTAGGGGAGAGTGGGTAGGATTCGTACACATTTTTTTGTAAGTCACATAAAAAAATAACTGTTTACAATTTCATAATAAATTCAATGCTGCTATATACCTCACTTATCTAGCTTTAATAATAATTAAGTGCCTTTTGGATATTAAGCAGCATGGCGATGATACGGTGATTTTTCTCAAAAATGGGAAACGTACGAAACTGCCCCACACGTGGGGTAGTTTCGTACATGCTGTAGGGTACATTCGTACATAGTGGGGAACCTTCGTACAATCAAAGAAAAAACCATTTATTCAATGTAATATTATCATTTCTTGAGGTCCAATTTAACACTAAATCAGCCATTATGTGGTAACAATTAACGATTATTATTTTTTAAACAAGTACTTGAGGACTAATAATAACTACTTATTTGTAGTAACAAAAAACTCGTGATTAATTTTTCTCTTATTAATAGATAAATAATTAATCAACATTATAAATCGTACCGTTACAGTAACAAGTCTTAGTTTTAGGTAATAATAGATGCAACCGACATTAATAATAATAATAATATAGCCCTTTTATTTCAAATTCGCTAAAATTTCAGTACAATATAGTCTTTTTTAATTTATTTTTTTATAAATTACTTATCGCTTAATTCGGCGTGCCTCATGGCAAAGGCCTCCTCCGTTTATTGGAGGGTCTGGGCTATATATTTCCCTACGCGGGCCCAGTGCGACATAATATACAGGGTGTATCAGATACCCCCTAACAATAATCAACTGGGGTATATAACCATAGCTACAGAAGCTAAAAGAAATATTTTTAAAAAAATTGGAGTAATTTTTTTTATATTTTCTATAGGAATGGTAGTATTAACTGTAATCATTCCTATAGAAAACATAAAAAAAAATTAACTCCAATTTTTTTTTTTAATATTTTTTTTAGCTTCTATAGCTATGGTTATATACCCCAGTTGGTTATTGTTAGGGGCTATCTGATACACCCTGTATATCCGACATTATATACGCTTAGGGCCATATTCAGCGGAACACGCAGGGTCAATAAGAGAGAGTTATAGTTAGTTAGTTAGTTATAAGAGGTAAACGAAGATGCAAGTCAGCTATAGAAGATATCTTTTATCACTGACTTGCATCTTCGTTTACCTCATCCGATTTTGTCCCTTTTTTACATATACCTACTCGCGGCATAATGGTTCTGAAATAATAATAATAATATTCATGGAATAAGATCTTTTTAGTTACGCAGTTCAAAGTGGGGAGCATTCGTACTGTACGAATCTGCCCCACTGACAACTGTACGAAGGTAACCCAACCCAACAATTTAACAAATAAATTTGAAATAAAATTAACCGTTCTAGATATCCCAAAATGGCTGTTTACATATAAAACCTCGATATCAAATCATAAACTATATTGATCAGTTTATCTAATTCGAGCAAAACTTATAAGATTTAAACGTGTTTCAAGGTGAATACAAAATCAGTTTTCCTGGAGCGAAAACATGAATGAACTTGTCGTGTCGAAGCCGGCGGCCGCACTGTTGCGCCGCCCCGCAGGTAGCGTATGCGCATGAGTGGGAGTTACCCACACAAACGTAAACACGCCACTGTATTCAATAGCGGAGATATCACCACTGTACGAATGCTCCCGGTGTACGAATCCTACCCACTCTCCACATGTTCCACGGGAGGTTGTAATTGTGTCGTACAGACACAAATCATTCAAACAGATGACGCTTGGCGACAAAATATTCGCATAGTAAGAAGGTCACGTGACATGCTATGAGTGGTGTAGGGGTATAGCACGCGTCACGAAATGACGATAGGACCCGGGTTCGATTCCCGGCCATAGCTTTACTTTTCGGATTTTTATGTGTTCTAATTTGATTTATGATTTAAATGAATTTTTTCACAAATGATTTATTCTGTATATAATAAAATAATAATAAAATATAAGTTTATTTACTAAAAAGTTTCACAGAATTAAACATGTTACCTATGACCTTCACACTAGACTGAGCCTGTTTCGCGAGGTCCATTCGTTACAGTTAATTGTTAACATTGATGGTCCAACACTGTTCACATGCAAGATGGCGACTACATAGGTGAATAAAACTAGGATTCCTAAATGTGGGATGGCCGTTCCACTAATAAAACACGTAAAATAGGTGAATATAATACTTAAACTAACAAATGACAAATAGGCCAGTGAAATTTTCAGTGTCGTTTAGAAATTAAATACCTACTCCGTATAATGTAAGATATTAAGAGGGTGCATCCATGCTGAGCTCGCAACGTCGCATTTTTGGTGATTTTTTGCGATTATTTCACGGAAATTGAATGAAAGTATCAAATATCCGTCTGTAGTGCACTTCGTTTTTAGTGTATTAATATGTGTAATGCAATGATTAATGGTGATGGACTTTTATTTTCGTGTTAAAGGGATAAAATACTATATCTCGTTTAGTAAGAAAATAAAAGTCCATCACGATGAATTATTGCATTAGACACATTAATACACTAAAAACGAAGTGCACTACAGACAGATATTTGATACTTTCATTCATTTTCTGTGAAATAATCGCAAAAAATCACCAAAAATGCGACGTTGCGAGCTCAGCACGGATGCACCCTCTTAAGCTACTCAAAAGAAAATAGAGTTCTAAGTGCACATCTAGCACAAGTGCGCGCAAGAGTTGTGTCGTCTTCTTCTTACAGAGGCCTTACCATTCGTTTTAATGCGATCCAGTTCCGACTCAGTTCAGGTTTCAGCTGTAATTTTTTTTTTTTTTATGTGAATAGGAGGAAGGCAAACGAGCAAGTGGGTCACCTGGTGGTAAGCGATCACCACTGCCCATAGACACCCGCAACCCCGGAGGGATTGCAGATGCGTTGCCAAACCTGAGGACTTAGATGAAATGCCTCTTGTGCCCGTAATTTCCCCGGCTGTCTTACTCTCCACACCGGAACACAGCAGTGCAAGCACTGCTGCTTAGCGGCAGGATTAGCGAGTAAGATGGTGGTAGCGATCCGGACGGACCTTGCACAAGGCCCTACCACCCGCATTTTAGCTTGGATCTGATATCGAGCGAACCTAAACTGAATCGAAATTGAATCCCACTAAGGCGTCATGGTAAGGCCTCTTTTCGTTAAAAGAGACAAGTAAGTAGTCCATCTCTCGCGCGACACAGCTCTAGAATAATGTGTTTTTATCATTTCTTAATTAAAATTGGGTTTTATTTATAGTTTATAGGTAATTTAAATGGTCTGAGAGCAAAGAACAAAAACAAACATAGCATGTACCAGTTACTCTTTCCGCGCAGATGGTAAAAGTACATCGAGGAATTGGCGAAAATCTTAAGAATCATTTGTCATTGGCGATGCAGCTAACAATCCATCGCTATTTTGATTACACTTTCTACCTATATGCTCACAATAATGCTAAACGTGGTCTTTAGGTTTTGTTACGCTAGGCTCTGCCTACCCCGTAAGGGAATGCGTTAAGATAAACGAAATTACTTTGTATTTTTATTTGGGCTACAGTCAACTGGGGTGACTTTGATTTACGGGGCGACTTTAAAAAGTAGTTTTAATGACAAAACCATTATTTTTTATTTGCGTTTACTGCTTCCAATCAATGTCTTCGTCGATCGCCTTTGCGTCTATACGCCAAACATTCACCGGATATGGATAATATCGATTTTATAGTAATTTTAAAACCATCAAAGTAGCCCCAAAATTACCAAAGTCACCCCAGTTGACGGTACCTAATTTTCACGAAATCTATATAGCACACTTTCCAATTTTCTATCAGTGAAAGAGAAAATTTTACCTGCAAGATTAGTGAAAACAAATGGTTACCTACAAAAGGTTTTAATAACTAATCAAAAATAACACTTCTAAAATTGCAAAGAAAACTGTCATTTTTCAGCAAATTGCTCTCTTTTTTGTAAATTGTTTTTCTTTTTTCTTTTTCCCTATCCCCTTGTCCACTTTAATTCCCCAGCTTTTAATTTTAAGTTAATAACGTAATTAAAGCTTCTAAAGAAATTTCGCATCAGACAAGTTGTACAGTAGGAATAATTTGGTTTTAACAATCTCTTTTTTTTAATTTTCATCTATTTCAGTTTACTTCAATTCTTTTCTTCTTCTTGACTTTTTACTATAATTTAAGAGGTAGGATCCGTTAACAACTGAACGTTGCTATATTTTATACCTAGGAAAAAAAATACTGAAAATCTTTGCTTCCATAATAGTCGTAGAGAAACTGCTTATGGAAGCAGTAAGATGGGAGAAAACTGTTTTTCATCTCTCATACTCTGAAAGTAGGTCATTGATTATCTGGATATAGGGTTGAAAGTGACTCATCGCGACCCTTGGGTTGAAAGTATTTTTTTTTTCTAGCTAATCCAAATGAGGTACATAGCAATGGAAATACGTATACAGCCATGTAATACGTTAAAAAATAATAATCTATACTAATAGTTCCTTTTTAATTGTAAAAGGCAAATAATCTTAAAATAACATTCCCGCTACATATAAGCTTATGCAAGCGTATACAACAAGAATTAGTAGAAATTATTACGTTCGGTAATTTCTTTAGCTTGAAATATTTAAGTCGACAATTAATTGATAGCAACCTCCGTGTCTGCAAGTTTCAAAAAAAACTAGCCGGCCGCCATTGGTGCGCAGAAGAAATGCGCAATGCGCGCAAATCGCGCAATAGAAAAAAGAGCGGGAAGAGAATGACAAACGTAACAAATATTAAATGCGACCATGCGACGTTAGTGAAATTTAAATTTCCTCATATTCGAAATGAAAAGTAGAGAGTTCAACTCGGATGAAATTACCCATTTCACCCTCGAACTATTGGCACCCTCACTTCGTTCGGGTGCCAGAAATATCTCAGGTGAAATGCGTATATTTCAACCCTTGTTTATCAATCTACTATTGAAATAGAGAGAGGAAAATTAGGAATACATTTGACAAATTATCTAAACTAAGATAAGATAAATACATGATCTGTTTTTTTTATTGATTTAAATTGTTAATTACTAAGGTGCTAAATCATAGTCAAAACTGTGAAAAGTGACAAAAATAATACTTTTCTGTAGAAAATTTTATTGAACTGGTGCAATTATCCTGTTGTACTACCAACCAACTTTTTAATCAGCAACCACCATTATTTATAATTTATTTTGCAGCTGGCCTACTGTTTCTAGCCCTCGATGAATGTGTCAGGTTCCAAATTAATTACCTGCAAATGGAATGGTTTCAAAGACCTTTGTCCTAAGATTAGAAGCGAAAAGATAAACAAAATTATTAAGAAATACGTGGACGCGGTTTTAAGTTGTTGAAACAGTGTACCTGAAGGTAAAGATTAACCGCTCTATAGGCTTCTGCTAACTAAACAATCGTTTGTCCTTGTCTGTCACATTGACATTTACCTTTCACAGATAAGGACAAACGACTGCTAAGTTAGCAGAAGACTGTAGAGCGTTTATGAATAAGGGGGTAAAGTTCCTCCGGTAAAACAACATTGTAAGGTATTTACATTCTTACTTGTCCTATTTGGTAAACAAAATTCTAACCTCAATGTGCAAATTTTTGTGAAGAATAAGGTGTATTATGTTATCAAATAAACCTGAGGCTATATTTTGTTCATAATTTTGCTGATATTTTATCTCCAGTCCCTTTATTTACGATGAAATACTTAAAAAATAACAAAAATTAGACTTTTTGAGGTTAGAATTTTGTTTACCAAATAGGACAGGTAAGAATGAAAATACCTTACAGTACCCGGCTATAAACCTCACTTCGGTCTTTAAAAAGAGACAATATAGGCGTCTAGTGGTGGTCGTTATTACAACGTTATTATAACGTAATGCATTATTTTCACGCAACGAACAACACATTATCGAATCGTCAACTATACTGTTATCATTATTCGTTGTCTGTTGTCAACGCGCACTGTTGCCGCACTTGGCGTAAGCTCGCATCGCAATCGCAATTCAAATAACTGACTTTTGGTATCATTATTAGCTGTTGCTGTTTGTTGTCAGTCAGTACAATAACAAACAAGGTAACAGAGCGTTGTTTTGCTTTTGTTCCCATACGTTTTTATTACGCTGCGATCGCAACGAAATAAGTATAACAATTATTTAACAATAAGTTCATTATCGTTTTGTAAAACAGCAATATAACAAGATAACAGACAACAGTTTACAACAGCTATTTGAGAATAACACAACACTGTTATTCATTATTGCAAAACAGCCGTTATTGCCACCACTATTGGCATCACGTAAGTTAGAGCGAGACGACGCTCTACGAAGCCGAAATTAGCCGAGACGATGTGCAATCTTTATGGCGGGGTACTGTTTAATTTACTAGCTGTTGCCCGCAACTTCGTCGCAACACCTCTACTCAAAGCACGAGAGCGCGCAAAAGCTGTATCCCGCGAGATAGACCACCCGTCTCTTTCTAGGATGAACAATAAGAAAAAGATGGGTAGTATCTCGCGCCTGGCACTTCCAACAGTTACCGTCATATTTCAACCAAATTACTCAAAACCAACAAATTATATACCTCTTTCTCGTGAAATTTTCTATTGGTGAAAAGTGCACGAAAAACCGTTGAGTAATTTTTACTTTATCGTCAACTAGCGACCCGCCCCGGCTTCGCACGGTATATTATGCATGTATAATACATATAAACCTTCCTCTTGATTCACTCTATCTATTAAAAAAAACCTCATCAAAATCCGTTGCGTAGTTTTAAAGATTTAATCATACATAGGGATATAGGGACATAAGGACAGAGAAAGCGACTTTGTTTTACACTATGTAGTGATAGACCGACAGACAGAAGTGGCGGGAGGACTTTGTTTTATAATAATGCAGACTATGCAGTGACAGGTCAATTTTATTGACAGTTATTTCACTACACTGGTAAGGATAGGATATCGCTAGGTTTTCTTTTTATAAAATACTGTCCGGCCTTGTGATGTTATACAAACATTATTTTGACACTAACTGTAAGGTGCAATGTAATTGGTTCTATGTTGCTAAATATTTTTTACGAAGTAAATTGCATTTAAAATCTATTGTTTCTACTTCAATGAATAAGCTGTTCGTTATACCGGTTAAGTAAGTAAGAAACACTTAAGAAAATAATTTGGTTTAGCATACAAATTGCATAGCTTTGCCTTAAGAGGCTGACAACACCTAATTTTGTTGAAATTGATGTTATTTAAACACTTTTTTAAGAAAAACTGCACACAAAAAAAATACAAAAAAAATATAATGTTAATTTTCATCATATTTCAAACACGCTAGACGGGCTCGATACATAATTGAACAAAATCGGCTCGATAGAAAATAATTGCAAAGATTGGTCTTAAAATCACCATTAAACGGTTCTATGTCTTTATTTTTTCGACGTATGGGTCTGCAATTAAAAACATGAAGTCAACATATTCACACCTACACGGCTAACGAGTCATATTTCACAAATAATCCATACTTTTGTTTATTTCTTATGATTTGTGTCTTATTTGCAAGATTTTAGACGCGCGCCAAGCTGCCGGAATAGTTTCTTCTCTTTCACTAACAGGCACGTGAACCGTATGTGTGAAGAGTGGCGCTGCTCCAGGTCATTTGCTGTTGACAGCGCCTTAACGAGAAACCCGACATGGTGCCACTAAAGCTGGAAAAAAGGAAATCATTATTAGGGATTATTTTACACTGGACTGTAAAGTATTTAGAAATAAATAAATATAAATATCATGGTACAAATTACACCAATTATTGACCCAGTCCCAAACTAATCAAAGCTTGTACTATGGGTACCAGGCAACAGATAAATACTTATATAATTTAGATAAATACATACTATTAAATATATACTCGTACAACATCCATGACTCGGGCACAAAAATTCGTATTCATCATACAAATTTCTGTCCCTACCGGGATTCGGATCCGGGACCTCTAGCTTCAATAGTCAGGGTCACTAAACCACTAGGCTATCCGGTCGTCAATGTATGCATAGGTACGCAAAAGTAGAGATCTTTTCATAATAAATTTCAAACATTGCTTTGTTTGCATTTCCATTGTTTGAAAGGGTTCCAAATCGCTACAATGGACTGAGATAGTTGTATAGACAACTTTTTGACTTGAGGCTGTGTCTTTCTGGGCTTTTGCGGCCACAGTAACGTCTGTTGGCAACACCAAAAATAAAAATGGTAGTTTTTATTTTTTATCTAAGTGCGGCAACACTAACGCCCAAGAGGAAGACCTACTTCTTGCTTCACCATGCTCTCTGTAAACGTTCTATTTTGCAATTAAAATTAATTTTATACTTATCAAGGCCTCGTCATTAAATATAAAAATCAGTGCAATACAAATCACAGTCTGAGCTACAACGTCTACGGTTGGCAGAGATGTAAAATAAGTAATTAATAATGAGGTTGTGTGTAGAGGTTTTCATTAGTAGTTAAATAATAATTGAAAATTCCGAAAAGATTACGAGTAATTTCGAGGTTCTTTTATAAATAACATTGATAATCAATCGAAAAAGAAACCTTGTTTTTGTATCGAATCGAACACAACAAATTAGGGATGTTTAATGGAAGAATACAGAAGATTTAAATGATTGATGGAATATTTTGAAAATGATATTTCTTTCTAATTGGCGAACGTTTTTAATATAATTTTTAAAAAGAAAAATACTTATCCGAAGTTAAAAAAAGGAATAACTAATTGGTGCCTGCTTCTTCGTTCACCTAGACATCTTTTTTAGAATATCTGATTCTTAATTCAATTCAAATTTCTCATTACAATTTCGAAAAAACAAAGCCTATTATCAACATGAAACTACCGTGAGACTCACACATAATTACAACACAACGGATAACTCACGTATAAAAGCCGAAGAATTGCAGAGCGTTGGCGCGCAGTGTTCGTTTCGCTGCCGCCGGGGCGAGCGCTCCCTGATGAAGGGCTTCGAAATAGTCCGAAACAATTGTCGGAGCAATTCTTCGGCTTTTTGTTGTGTTGTAATTAAAGCCTATTATGTTGCTCTCTGCTAAGTTTAAAGTACTATTGAATATTTTTGGAAAATACGTGCACACATTTTCAAGATTAGCGCGAAAAGACAGACGACAAAAAAACGAAGATCTGGAACCAACTTCCTGCTGCAACATTCCCTGAGCGGTACAATTTAGGGATCTTTAAAAAGCGAGCTTTCCTGTTCTTGAAAGGGTCGGCAACGCACCTGTGATTCCCCAAGTCTTGCAGGTGATCGCATGGGCGATGGTGATTACTTTCCATCAGGTGACCCGTCTGCTCGTTTTCCCCCTCTTATATACAAAAAAAAAAAAACTAAAAACCATTCCAACGCATTCTATCAAGGTTTCTAATGCCTACAGCAGTTTTTCTTAAAGGTCGTCGATTTCTACTATGTATTTAACTATACATACGCAGTACTTATACATAAAACGGTACAAACAATTCTAAACAACGCAGAATCATTTAGCCATTGTTAGCAAGCATTCTCACATACCTGCCGCCATATTAACGTAGATTAAATAATGAAAATGGCTCGTGCTTTGTGAAAAGCAGGTGCCGGAAGCAAGGAGTGAGTAACAGGAGGTAGCAACTTCCGGTTTTAACGGAAGCGACGTCATTTGCACGCACCCGTGTGTTACGGTATCTGGGTTAGGTTGGCAACACTGCTTTAACTTAGTGCGTGAAAATTAGCTTTTGTTTTGCAATGTTGGTAGTTACTAATGATATCGTTGGTATTTTACTGAATCAGGCGTTATTTTGCGGAGGTACATTTCAATGAACAAAAAATATTTGCCTTGTTACTCCGCTACTTACGTGCAAGATAACCAAGCCTGTGCGAAATATATGTAGGTTTATTATGTTTTTCATGCAATTTCGCTCATGCTTGGCTATCTTATCTTGCACGTAAGTAGCGGTACTAATTTAAATATTTTATATTTTTCATTGAAATCGTTGACGGTAATTTTTTTTTATTTATACATAGTTGGTTTCGTTCATAGTAAAATTATCAATAATTCGTCATAAAATAAACCTTAAAAATACTAATTTAAAAATTGCAATTAATTTGTGGTGCTACTGGTGCATATTTTCATTAAATGTTTAGGTACGCCTAGAACGATGATAGATCGGTGTTTTTATGTTGTTTTTTTTATACGGCTAGGAAAGAAAACGAGCAAGTGGATCACCTGATGGTAAGTAAAGACCACTGCTCTTCGACATCAGCAACATCAGAGGATTGCAGAAGCGTTTCCAGCCTAGGACTAAAATAGAATACAAAGAACACAATATATTTACCTTGCTACTCCGCTACTTACGTGTAAGATAACCAAGCTTGTGCGAAATATATACGTTTCCCGTGTTTACGTGTCCCGTAGAGGGATCGAAACGCGCGTCAGTGTTTGTGTGGTGATAGGATTAATTAAGTTTGTGGGATTTGTGTGCGATTTGTGTGGCAGTAGTGATGGGAGGGCTTGCATGCAAAACGTATATATTTCGCACAAGCTTGGTTATCTTGCACGTAAGTAGCGGAGTAGCAAGGTAAATATTTTATGTTCATTGAAATGGACCTCCGCAAATTAACGCCTGATTCAATAAAATAGAATACCTTCATATTTGTATTCATCTAATAAGTTATCTCTACGAATAACGCATTTTTTGTGGCGTGAGACATTTGTGACAATTGTTGCATAGATTATACAATACAATACAATACAATAACTCTTTATTGAACACCACATATTACAATCAAAACAGAAAAAAGGTATACAGAAGTAATAAGATAACAATAGGCGGCCTTATCGCTACAGAGCGATCTCTACCAGGCAACCATAACGGACCGGAGAAAAGAACAAAAAAATAAGTAAGCTATTAAAATCCTCTAAACTCTCTTCTCAGTGTCGTCTTAATAACTTCTGAATTTTCTGTAAGTTTCAACATTAGGTATTTAAAGCATCGCCGTCCCGAGTAAATTCACTTAAGATGAACGTAATCTTGAATAATGTCATGGATCTTAAGCCATTTTGAAATAATCCTGGCTTCTTATAAATAATGGGCTCCAAAATATAAATACGACCAGAATACCTGAGTGGTGAACAGTGATATTTTCTACTATAAATACAGGGTAACAAAAGCCCAAGATAATTCACTCATAAATTATTTGCACATAAATTCCGAAAAACTCAGAGGTGCGAAACCCGATTTGAACGCACGACGCTCTGTTTGAGAGGCCACAGGTCCAACCACTAGGCTACCACAGCTTTTTTTACAGAGACAGCTTAGTGGAACTAAATTTTATCCCTGTTTAATTTTGAGTAGGTAAGCACGGTAATAGTGGTAGACGCAGTGTTGGCAGGCCTCCCACTAGTGGCCTGACGACATCGTGAAAGTTGCGGAAAACCGGTGGATGCAGGTGGCAAGTTGTCGTTCATTGTGGTGTGCTAAGGGGGAGGCCTTTGTTCAACAGTGGACGTTCTGGCTGATGATGATATTGATGATGATGACGGTAATAGTAATTTCGGATATAACAATCAAATTAAGTTTAATCGTGAACATCACTTCATTGCGCCGTCTGATTAATTGGATCCAATTACTTATCTACTTTAAATTTTATCGCTCCTCTTTTTAATTTAATTGACGAACGGCCGGCAATTTCGATTAATATTTCGGCCGAATAAAATTAAATTGGCATCGACTTTAGTAGTTTACGGTCGAAATTTTCCGAGCTTTTATATATTAATTCTGAAATGTGTTAATAGTAATTAAGGTAGTTGGTCCTTGTGCGGGATTTTTCCGGGTCGCTACCATCATCTTACTCGCCAATCCTGCCGCCAAGCAGCAGTGCTTACGCCGCTGTGTTTCAATGTGGAGAGTATGATATACGATGAAGTTTGGCATACGATCTCTAAGCTTTATGGTAAATCCAATCAAGTTTACGATAATGTGCTCCGTCTGCGATGAATTCGCTTATCGCTATCCCGCGGGAACTATGCTAGTTTTCGGGATAAAAACTATTCTATGTCCTTCTCCAGGACTGTAATTATATTATTATCTGTACCAAATTTCAATAAAATCGGATTAGCCGTTTTGCTATGAAAGAGCAACAAACATCGAAACATCCAAACTTATAAACTTTCGACTTTATACCTAATATTAGTGTAGTAAGATGTTTGAATTTTTGTGTAGGTGTATTATTATTATTATTTTATTGCTTTATTTGTTTAGGTTTAAGTTAGGGTCATTGCTCTTTTAGCTTTTTAGTATGTCTACTCTCTATACGCTGGTTTCTGTCCTGTCAATCGTTCGACGGTTAGCTGGAAGATATCCCTTTGAGGGATAAGTTCGCCTTTGTACATCTGTGTACTCCTGTACAATTAATGTGTTGTAATCTAACTAATATTATAAATGCGAAAGTATGGATGGATGGATGGATGGATGGATGTTTGTTTTTTACTCAATCATGCCAAAACGGCAAAACGGATCTGGATGAAATTCGGCACATAGATAGAGAAAAGTGTGGATTAGCACGTAGGCTACTTTTTATCCCGGAAAATTGCGTAGTTCCCGCAGGATAGCGATAAACGAATTCTTTGCAGACGAAGTCGCTGGCAACAGCTAGTGCACAATAAAGAGTTATACACAAACATACATACATAACATTACAGTGGGTGTACCTCAAAACACAGACAGATCATGTGGCCATGATGTCTATCAACACTATTCACTTTTGACGTGCATTTTGGTAGCGGCATTTAGAATCGCATGGATGCACAAAATGATACGTTGCACGGTACATAGGTTTAACGTTGTAGATAGGGTTATTTTTGCTGTCTGAGTATTATTTATTACGGCTGTAATCTAACTAATATTATAAATGCGAAAGTGTGGAGGATGGATGGCTGGATGTTTGTTTGTTACTCAATCACGCCAGAACGGCCCAACGGATCTGGATGAAATTCGGCACATAGATAGAGATAAGTCTGGAATAGCACATAGGCCACTATTTATCCCGGAAAATTGTGTAGTTCCCGAGGGATAGCGATAAACGAATCCTTTGCAGACGAAGTCGCAGGCAACAGCTAGTACTTAAATAAATAAATGAGTAAAATGAGTAAAATGAGTATTTAGTGTGTTTGTTTGCATTTTGATTTATATATTCCATAGCGATGAAACTAGTCGTCAATTTGGATTGATCAATGTTGTTCGACGTATTACGTTGGTGACATAAACGAAAAGTATACTATACGATAAGAACAAGATTTATTAGCAAAGTTTCGGTTGATATTGAATATTTGAGAAGTTTTGCTAGAGAAGCAACTGGCACATTTTTTTTGTGCCTAGTCTTACGAGTTTTTCCTTACTTAGGTTTTATTTTAAATCTTATTAATATAATTTTAAGTACCTACTTAGTACTTACTTAGGTTTATTTTAAATCTTATTAATATAATTTTAATTACCTTCCTAAGTCCTAGTTTTTCATTGCCATGACTGTTATCTTAATCATTCATCATTCTGTCATTTTTTTGTGACATAATGTTCTTATGGTTTACTTTTTTTTTATCTTATCCTTTTTTGAACTTAAAACATTTGACCAAAACAAACAAACAGACTTTTAAGTTAATTAAAAGCTTACACTTATCAAAAAGTTGTGAATCCTACCAAAAACTGTGTACCGTGTGCTATGTGGTATGTTACTGACACACTTTGAAGTCGGTGCCAAACGCAAATGCAGTTTCGATTCCTCGAATGACGCCGGTCGTTCGCTTGATGCATCAAAGCCACCGTCCCTATTAGAAAAAAATCCTATTTGCCATTGTGTTGTTTCACATGTCCTTTTTTAACCGACTACAAAAAAGGAGGTATTAGTTTTTTTTTTATATGTTCACCGATCCAGTTTGTACCTACTTAGGGCATGCTAAGGGGACCCCGTGACCTAGAGTTTTGTGTGACTGTCTGTCCGTCCGTCAGTCACGTGGCTCGTTTGCAAGACATGACCTTAGAATGCTCTCCTGTTACTTTCTGGGCTGTATTTTCTGCTTTTACTGTTGACAGGCTTGAAATTGTCATAGAATTTCACTATGGCCGCTATGACGTCAAATATAATACAAGTACTGACTCCAAATGAGACACCATATAGCAAACAATACTGCTATACATTGGGTAGCAAAAATAACGCGTCACTTTTCATACAAAGTTCTACGGAAAGTGACCAGTTATTATTACTCGTGAGAATAGAAGGATTAGGCCATGCCATGATAAGTTTGCTGATTCTTCCCTTACCGAGTTTAGGCTAGTAATAGTTTTTAATAAATTGCGTCGTTCTGCCTTAGCAAAAAAAGTAAATGTGCGAAACTTTTTATTACTCTTTGTCTGATAATTAGACTTAAAGAAATAGCTATTGACTTCTTGACAATGAAGTATTCTCTGATGTAAAAAGTAAGAACACACATTGCCATTAAATTATCTGAGGCAGATTATCATTTTCTTTTTCTGTAGATATTAGTAAAACGAATGCATCCCTGCAAAATTTGTTTGAAAAACACTTTTGTTACGGCCTTAAGTAAATTAAGACATCCTTAAGACAAAAAGCCAGTCTGTGTTAATAACCATCAAGCTACGAACAATATCAATAACACATATTAATATGACTTATCCATTTATTAGAGGTTAGTTCCCCTAATGACGGTAAAGGGTCTGCTACCAGATACATTTCGTAATAAAGGACGCTCAAGGAAAAAAGTGCCTTTATTTTCTCTTGCTAGTGGGAATAATGTTGTTGAGAAATTCTCTCACTTCAGTCGTGCTCTGTTGCTCTGGTGTGAAGCGTTATAGTTCATCTCTTACACTAATACGTATGTTTTACGGTGCAACTAATTAGGTAGTGATGTGTTGGTGTATAGAGCAATGGGATAACTAAGGTGGTTTGAACCGGTTTATAAAGCTATTATTTGTTTGAAGCCTTTATAAATTGAAACATGCTGTTTATTATAAGAGTTTTTAATGATTCACGGTTCACATCCTGTTTATAATATTTCGAATGCTGTTTATTTCTATATGCATTAGCTTATTTGATACAACTTGGATACAACACTACGTAATTTTAATCACGTCATCCTAAAAACGCTTCTTGGCATCTTCTCTTAGACCTCTGGTTAGAGGGCAATTTGGTTTTACAAAATATTGTCGCCTTATGATAAGCAAGTCATCGGGTAGTTACAGAGACGAAAGTATCTTAATTTAAGAAACAAAGTAACTGACGCTGACATCCACGTCTGGCCAAATGCGAACTAGGGTCTAAAAATAAATAACTGCCGTCTCTTAGAGCGTAAGTAAGTAATCCTTGAAGAACAATTGTTGACATGTGCTTAGCCAGTTAATTTTAGAAAAGGATATAGGATAAAAGGTATTTATTTTTAACCGTAGCATTTTCGTGTTGTTTTCCTGATAGTACGTCAGCGTCTCATACGATTTGTCTATGTCGAGGGACCGGCGGGATAGTGTTACTGAGGTGTCAATATAACTATACATATATATTATATAGAGTCTCGAGTATGTAATGGAATATAACTGGGGGAAAGGCTACAATAGACGAATCTATTTCCACTCAGATTTGCCGTTCAGACCGAAGGAAGAGCGTCGGAAGTTGTATTTATGTATCAGCACTATTGTCAGTGCGTCGATAACGTGATGCAAAACATGGATGACGTCATGACGAATTAGAGTGGGCACCCTTGTTAAAATCTCGGCTGCGTTGGCGTAAGATAAAAAACCGTCCGTAACACCCGGAGTTACGCACCAAAGTATTAGGTATAATACTAAAAGTTTTTAATTTCTTTCAGTTATCACGATTGTTGAGTTTCCAGGTTATTTCCGTATCCGGTGAATAGTAAATAATATCTAATATCTATTTGTAATGGACTCGAACAAATTGGTTCACAAAACCGATGCCGCGGTGTTAGCTATCGAAATAAACAAAACTTTACGTAAATATTTATTCGCACTAAAGTTCTGCTATTAATATTTCACTCCGCATATCGGCACCATAGATCTAAATTAAAATTATTATTGCAATTTATTCAATAATATTATGGTGTATAATATAAATGTGGTGATTCTTAGCCGTGTTTGATAAAAATCGGTCCGTAGTTTGAAGAGTATTTGTTAATTTATTAATGCGTTTAATAATTTTATTAATGTCCTTTAATTTTCTGATTAAGTTAAATAACGATTATCCTTAGCTTGTTGATTTTCACAGTTAAAAAACACCCATTACCGCATGCAACTTTGTTACCCACTTATTACCCCACACCCATACATCTGATACTTGTAAATGAGTCGGCGACTCGGGCGCAGTTTCCACAGCCATTTATATTCATAAGCCCGAGTCCATCTCCGCGCAGATTAGATGATGCACTGCGCTATCAGGTCTCTGTCTTCGTAACAAAAGTCTACATTTCGCTGCTCCAATAATTAAAAGATGCCAAGTTTCAATTTTCTCGAATTGAAATTTCAACATCGTCATAAAGAAGAAGAGGTATGAATTTAAATTTGAGAATAGTGAAGCATAGAACCTTATGATATTGGGGCAGCGATTTTACAAGATTAGTTTTAATTTTAGTTTATTTACTCGTATTTATAATATATGTTTTTGATTAAACAATTTATTCACACCTACCACTGCCAGTCATAAAAACATCTCGAACGCGTTAGGGTTAACATTTTTAACGCTAATGCGTTCGAGATGTATTTATTGATCGAAAACAACGGTAGGTAGGTGTGAATAAAATCTTTTAGCAAAAACCTGTACGAGCCGCTCTTATGGATAACACGCAAGTAACGACAAGGGTTCTCTATTGATTTGCCGAAAATTTTAGTGTCGAATTTCACTTCCCAACCAACGTTTGGCCGAATTTCATTTTGCCGAATCATCAAATGGCAACTTGTTAAAATGATTAGTTTCATTTCCCAACCTCACGATTGCCAACTCAACGTTTTTTTTTTTTTTACATGGACACTTATTAAAATGACATTTTTTTATATAGCCAAATGGTACTACGTAACCATTAGTCAAAAATAAGACATTCTAAGGTAAAATAAAGACTATTTATAAATTAAAACAAACATTTTCGCGGCTAAGCCGCACCTAAACCTAAATTAATCCAAATTAATCATAAGACTTTTTCGGCCTAGTGTAACATTTGCCATGTGAAAGATATTCCAAAAGTTTAAAATCAAAATGATATACGTCTTTATGAAAATTCGGCCAAATGAGAGGTTGGCATACAAAAATTTGCCAATTGTCAGTATTGTCAAAGTGAACATTCGGTGAAACGTTGGTTGCCAAATGAAATTCGATCAAAAAAAATTCTTATACCTGTCAGAAAACAGGTCAACTTACGACTGATTGCCAAGCACAGTCAGTGATGACTTCGCGAGATCGCACCCCTGCATGCCAGGTAAGTTTGAGTCATGGATGTAGTATCTATTTAAGTATGTATTTATAAAGATGTTTGATGATGATGTTTTATGATGTAATTTTTATTGAATGAATAAATAATCTAATCTAATCTAATCTAAGTATAATTATTATTTACTAGCTGTCGCCCGCGACTTCGTCTGCAAAGTATTCGTTTATAGCGATCCCGCGGGAATTTTCTGGGATAAAAAGTAACCTATATGTGCTATTCCAGACTTTTTTCTATCTATGTGCCGAATTTCATCCAGATTCGTTGGGCCGTTATGGCGTGATTGAGTAACAAACAAATAAACATCCATCCATTACAACTTTCGCATTTATAATATTAGTTAGATTAGATTTACCTCCGCATCGTAGTAAAGGCGTAGTCTACTCTTACATCTGCTGCTGTATCTGCTTTTATGAAACAAAAAGAAAATAAATACAACGATACAATATTACTGTATTACTTTGGAAATTAGTATTCTGATCATGAGAATTGGCTTATTACAATTAGATAACACATGCACAGCTGGTTCAGCTGTTTTAGCGGGATTGAGTAAAAAACATGTTAAAATCCAAACTTTATTTTTTTAATCTGTACAATTTTCGGTGACAGAAACCTATGTCTTTAATTAACTCGGAGGTGGTCGCGAACGAAACATGACAAGGAATATTTTATAAAATATTGCAAAAATAATTTACAACCACATTTAATAGACAAGCAATAGTACATTTCGATGCTAGTGCGGAAAGTATGTCATTACTTCACGAGTCTCGAGATATCTTGCCACGAGCCGTGAGGCGAGTTGGCAAGACTCGAGACGAGTGAAGAATGACATTTCCGCGCGTGTATCGAACGACGATTTTCAATACAGTTGCGAAAAAAAATACAACACAGAATAATTTGAAATAACTAATTCACAACACTTTGTCAACTAATGTCACTAACACTAAGCTTAACTTTAACAAAATGCTGTTAATTGAGCAAACCGGTAGGTTCAGTCCACAAATCTCGTCATTCGCGCTTTTCATTTCAAGTAAACAAAATAAAACTCACTTAACATCAAAAATCTCTTTCCCGCCTCTCAGCCGCTCCAGTTCTACGGGCCGACTCCCTCCCAGTCTCTCACCTCGACTGCTTTAACCTCCGAGCGCCGCCATGACAGTCTGCTTTACCGACTCTACCCAGGCGTATCGCCCGCGTTTACTCAACAACAGTTTGGAATTTGTCCGACAGATGGCGTTTAAGCTACAACTCATTTAACAGATTATATTAATTGTAATGTCAATACAATAAAATTATCTCTGCTTCAGTTAATCTTCAACATATATAACACTTTACTATTATCTTAGTATCATTATGTTCGATTATTTATTTGAATTGTATAAACACAACTACTGTTTCCTTTAGAACCTTAAAAACCATGGTTGCAGTTGGAAAAACGCCTCCTAATTGACAGGCGTTTCGGCAGCTAAAATTCCGTTCCATTCAGACACCTTAATAAGAACTGTTTTTAGGAATTCAATATTTTATATTAATAATGATGAAAGGCTAGTAATAAAATATAAAATCTCAATATTTTGATATTTTTACATCAATAATAAGTTTTTATTTTTATTACGTCTTGGAAAGACTAGCATTATTAATAACTCTTTGGTAAGTAGTCGTGAATTGGAACAAATACAAATTAAAAAAAATGGAAAAGTAAATCGCACTAGTGCGCAAAAATGAACTTTTCGCACGCAAAACAGCCAAAAAAAGGACATTTTTGAGCAACTGTATTGAAAAAACTATTTTCATACGTCTCTAAAATAGGTACATTAGTAATCCTACTAATATTATAAATGCGAAAGTTTGTGACTATATGTGCGTGAGCGAGTGAGTGTGTATGTTTGTTCCATTTTCACGCTGAAACGACTAGACGGATTTGCATCAAAATTTGGAACGGAGATAGCTGGCAACATACATTAAAACATAAGCTACTTTTTATCCCGGAAAATTGCATAGTTCCCGCGCGATAGCGATCAATATTTCAATTGCTAAATCTACGCGGACTAAGTCGCGGGCAGAAGCAATTGTATAAAATCATTAAATTTCATTTAATTTTATTAAGAAGATTATTGACCTCGATTTTCCTTAACAGCGTTAACATTAATCTGAAAATAATTGCACTAAGAAAATGAGTTAAATTCGTATTCAACTCCGCACAAGTTCAACATTAACTTTCCTAATTGTTAGCTTTAAAGGCAATTTCGTACAGTATTATTTCAAGAGACCGACTTCGGAAAAGTTAGCAAATAGAATCTTGGCAGTGGTTTAATGATCATTATTCTAATAATAACCTCTGTTTAATATTTCAGTTGAAATGTTATTTTGGATACGTTTTAGAAAGCTTAAATAAAAGTATATCAAAATACTCGTACGCATAGCTACTAATACGTTAATGTAAAAATAAGTACCTAATCATGTAAGCCTGAATTAAAGGCGGCAATGTCTTGAATGAAAGGTACTTATTTTCAAATAAAACTACTGTATAATTAATGGTGAAATAAAACTATAGAAATTCTAGCTGTAACTACAGAGAAAATTGTTACTGGAATGTAATAAAAAAATGTCCTCGAAAGGGTTCATTTAGGTATTTTATTTTATAAAGTAAAAACAGAAACATTTTCCTTTCCCTTTCCTTTCACTATCCCTTTTAGGGATAAGTTCGCCTTTCTGCATTTGTGTTGTCCTGTTGGTAGGTATTCACCTTTTTCATGCCTGTGTTTTATGTCTAATAAAGAGTTAGACATACATACATACATTTTCTATTGAAAATTAGCCGCGATTAACATAAAATGTCATAATAGCATTATATATGATCTCCCCATTTATAACCCGTATAACATATTATTAGGCACCTACCAACGCCATTGATCTTGATTTTTTTTAATATAAATGGGGGTAAACGAGCAGACGGGTCACCTGATGGAAAGTGATCACCATCGCTCAGGGACACCTGCAAGACTTGGGGAATAATTGAAAACTATTATAGTAAAGACAGAGTTTGCCAAATGGCAAAGTTTAGCCGGTTTAAACTACGTCTTACTCATAATCGACAAGCAAAAATTGGGTTACTTCCAATAGAAAGTTGTATAAAAAGTGACTCGTTGTTTTGCTCGCGAGTATAGTTTGTTTGGTCGCACTTGTGTTCATGCTTGTGTGCATGATTGTGTTTATGCTCTATTTCTGTGTCTTTCAAAAGAGAATAAATGTCTTCTTTCTTTCTTTCTTTCTTTCTTTCTTTCTTTCATGCAACTGCAAAGCGCGGCCAGAAGTAGTTAAGTAAACCCGCTTCACTGACCTTACTTAATATTCTGTTAAGTCTGATAAGTTGCAAAGTTATAGCTTACAAGTAGCTTCGTCGTCTTCTTACGGCGTAAAAGATGGCTATGTCATTGCTATAGAACGGCGCTTGTTAAGCGCTTTTTATTAAGTTCTAGCTGCTAAGCAGTGTTTAATATTTCCATTTTGTGTCGTGGCAACACTGAAGCGTATTTTTTTGCGGATTTTACATAATATAATGGCTAGAGAGTTTGCATTTAGGAAATGAGGAAATGACAAATTTGTAACTTTTTTAACCACGTATTTTGGAAATTTCACTACTGGCTGTCTGGTTCCAACTAAAATGGCAACAACGGTACTTAAGTTTATAATCTAGTTCTTTTTTCTCAGCATCGGCGTCACAGAGAAAATTGTAGGAAAACCACGAATATTATTTTCTGGGCAGCTACGACCGCTTACACTTGTTTATCGCTACAACTATGCAATTTTCTGGGATAAAAAGTAGCCTATGTGTTAATCTGAGATACCAGCTATCTCTTTTCCAAATTTTATCCAAATCCGTCCAGTCGTTTCAGCGTGAAGAAGGATCAAACATACACACATCTTCACATCCATCCATCCTCACTCACAAACTTTCGCATAAATAATATTAGTAGGATAGCTTACTAAATAGTATGTTAATTAACATTATAAATGTGAAAGTTTGTGAGTGAGGATGGATGGATGTGACGTTGTGTGTATGTTTGTTCCTTCTTCACGCTGAAACGACTTGACGGATTTTAATAAAATTTGGAAGGAAGAAAGCTGGTACCCCTGATTAACACATAGACTCATACCCCCTTATTCATTAAAGATCTATAGGCCTCTGCTAACTTAGTAATCGTTTGTTCTTATCTGTGAAAGGTAAATGTCAATGTGACAGATAAGGATTACTACTAAGTTAACAGAGGCATATAGAGCGTTTATGAATAAGGGGGATAGGCTATAACACATCTTATCCCATTTTGCTATGCCTCAATGAAATTACTCTAATGAGTTAGAATTATTACAATGTTAATGTACTTCTTCGAACGAACTTTGTTACAACATTACACGCGTGTACGGCGCTTAACAATATTTTGGGTAAGTTACCGAACTTGGCTCTTCAGAGTTAATAATCTGCATAAGAAATTATACCACATAATTTTGAAGTGCTTACTTGAATTGTAGATTGAGATTACGTTCATAATGAGCTTGGATCGCATCGCACTTCTGGATTTTGAGATCGAAAATTTTAAAAAATTAATTTTTTTTACATATTTTGGAAATTTTGGATTATTTTTGCTCAAAATAAAAAATGGTACAGTTTCTCATAACGTACAATAAAAGAATTCAAGTTTCCTCAATTTGACAGTAATTTTTGTTGTTGTTTTTGTTACCTTCACCAATACGTCAAGACCATGACTGACTGTGTGGCTTTACAATATATATATATATCATTTTTTCATGTATAGTTACAATTAATCATCATTAATCAACATCATGGTGTAAATTTTACTTTCAACATTTTCCACAGTATACGACTACAAGCAAGCTGCGGTAGTAAAAAACCGGCCAAGTGCGTGTCGGACTCGCGCACAGAGGATTCCGTGCAAATTCGAGAAGTTATTATAAAATCCAGCGTTAACAGAGCTCTGCTCCTAAAACAAATGTATGCAGTGTGATGATGATGACATTTAATATTGGTTACTTACATAGACAGACTGTCACCATCTGTGAAACTTTTCACTGTCTAGCTATCACGGTTCATTAGATACAGCCTGGTGACATACGGAGAGATATACTTTACAGACTGACGGACAGCGAAGTTTTAATAAATCCCGTTTTTGGTTACGGGACCCTAAAAATGAGTAAGTACCTAATTATGCAACATACATACATACATATCGTCACGCCTCTTTCCCACAGGGGTATGCAGAGACTACTTTGTTCCACTTGCTACGATCCTGAAATACCTCTTTCGCTTCATCCACATTCATCAATCTCTTCATACATGCTCGTCGGTTTCGGGTACTCTTGACCTGGCCTTTCTCCAAAACGTCCCCAATTTGATCACGGAACGTCCGCCTAGGCTTTCCCCTCCCAACGCACCCATGCACACTCCCCAAGCATTCATTCTCACTCATAATTATACAAGCTGTGGTGTAATCTACATCACCGCATAAAAAGATGCGAACTACAACTTGAATTTGCGAAATCCAATTTAATGCAAGAACATGCACAAAGTTACTCTTATAGACTATGGCCCCTAACACATTGGCCAGTCTTGAACAAGTTTGCAGGCAACTGTGTACAGTGTACTATGTGTACATAGAGCTCCAAGGAATTTAATACAGCCATGGAGAAAATAATCAATTAGAGTGGTAAAAAGGGCTATTGTGGCAACACATCTGTCTTTTTCAACGTATACCATACTAACACTGTGTACTACTCAAACTGCCTCCAACTTATTTCTCTGACTGATTGGTTGTCTGGAAGAGATCGCTACTAAGCGATAAGACCGCCTATTGTATACTTTGTTCTTTGTTTCTGTAATGGTTTTTACTGATTTGTGGTGTTCAATAAAGAGTAATTGTATTATAAATATTGTAACACAAAAAAATTGTTTTTCCTCTGTCTTCTACATGGAACAAACTCATTTAGTTAATTAGGGTTTCGATTATTATATTTGCTTTTTGTTTATATTAAAACCAGCTTCTGCCCGTGACTTCGTCTGCGTAGAATTTATACAATATATGTAATATAAATCTTCCTCTTGAATCACTCTATCTATTCAAAATACATAACTGCATCAAAATCCGTTGCGGGGTTTTAAATATCTAAGCATACATCCCTATGTATGCTTAGATCTTTAAAACCCCGCAACGGACACAAGGACAAGACAGCGGAAAGCTACTTTGTTTTATTCTAAGGTATGTTAGTGATTAATCGAGTTTTATTCACTATTCCGCACGACTAAACGTTAACTATTTATATCGATCATAATACCTGCTTTTTCAACCTTATTTACCTTTTTGGCCTTCGGCCGGCTACTCAGAGGAGTTAAGTAATTAAATCTCCAGTTTAGGCTTGGCGTAATTTTATCTCATATTAATTGTAAGACGTTTCCAATCTATTACGTTGTTTGCTCTATGTATACAGTAATATCGCTAGTGTAAAGGTTTAAGATTTACAAGATCTATGAGTGTTTTTCATCAAACTCGACGCCCGCACTGGGCGATTGCGGGGTATGAAGCGACGTGCGGGCGCGGCGCACACCCACCCTCCCTCCTGCCGCTTACGCGCGTAAACTGGGGGGTTACCATGCCGTCTTTATGCGATTCAGTTTAGGTTCGGTCGCTGTCAGATTCATACTAAAAGTGACAGGTAAAACCTGAACTGACTCGGAATGGAGTCGTATATTAAGACGTCATGGTAAGGCCCCTGTAGGTACTGTACGATAGTACTTAAAAAGACCTTGGGGTCTGACTTGTTGTCTATCTCCCTGTTGTGGGTTTGATACTTAAATCGACCCTTTCTTCCTCGCAGAAAACCAAGTTAGCTATTCAGCATCCAAGAAGGAAGAAATTTTCTCCCCAGATAACTGGTTTTTTAACGGGAAAGATTTGTTCCCCGTACATAACTATCCTCTCTCTCTAGAGAGAATGGATGTAGAGAGGATGGATGAAAGAAGATTAACTAAACAGATTTATATGGGGAGTGTGAATAGGTGCGTTGGGAGAGGAAGGCCTAGACGGACGTTCCATGATCAAATTGGGGACGTTTTGGAAAAAGGCCAGGTCAAGAGTACCCGAAA
This sequence comes from Pandemis heparana, assembly GCA_963854515.1. Classification (NCBI taxonomy): domain Eukaryota; kingdom Metazoa; phylum Arthropoda; class Insecta; order Lepidoptera; family Tortricidae; genus Pandemis; species Pandemis heparana. The sequence continues at coordinate 6,268,782 of OY978028.1, forward strand.
CCGACGAGCATGTATGAAGAGATTGATGAATGTGGATAAAGCGAAAGAGGTATGTCAGGATCGTAGCAAGTGGAACAAAGTAGTCTCTGCCTACCCCTGTGGGAAAAGAGGCGTGACGATATGTATGTATGTACATAACTATAAGGTAAAATAAAGGCTATTTCTTAATTAAAACAAACATGTTCGCGGCTTAGCGGTGGTTTAGCCACCCCCGGCGCACCTAAACCTAAATTAATCCAAATTAATCATCCTACATTAGTTTTACCAGTGACGGTTACGTAACTTGGTTATCGTGCAGGAAAAAATCTTTCCTGTTCTGTTAGAAGAAAATTTGTTCCGTCTTGGCTGCTGGGTAGCTAACTTGGTTATCTAAGAGGATGATAAGTAGGTAATCGACCGACGATGGAAGCCGAAACCCGTCATTCTAGGAGGTCACGAACCGCTGCTTTGAAATTTAAAAGAAATGTAACTAAAATAATTTATTCCACGAACAAGTTCTATACTTTTTCGCATTCCTAAATCCGAGTAAATTCAAGGATTCCAAACATAATTACTACCCTACTAGTAATTGGAAGTACTCGTAACACTAGACTAACATGTTTAATACACAGGAGTGCACAAACGCAGGAATCCTGTTACCTAATCCCGGCAATTGCTCAATTAGGCTGTATAGTGGACATTGTAAGCCGTTACGTCTCTATTAAGCAGCTATAGACCATTTGAGAGGAATTCCGGTAGAATCTTGCCCCGCTATATCGCTAAATTTTATCGGTCGTTTCGTGGCGCGCATAGTTGCATTACGCAGCCTTTTTCGTATTAAATTAACTGTTGTTTCGTTTTATGTTTATTAGTTCTGGAAAAAGGGTTTGAAAAGGTTTAATAGTGACTATTAATAGCTGTTTAAGTATCTGCTAAACAGTTATTAGAGGTATTTTTCTTTGGAAAGCGAAGGAAAGGAAAGCTTTGAAACTTACTTTGCACGACGTGAAAATTCAATAAAAAAATTAATGGAGAGCTTTCCAAATTTTAGCGATCATGCTCTTGACGAAATACATAGAAGTGATATAACAATACTTCTATTCCGATAAAAAAAATTATATAAATTATAATGTCACATGTAAGGTCTTTTCATTCTTAACTACTATTTAGTAAACAAATTTCTAACCTCAAAACGTGTCATTTTTGTAATTTTTTAACTATTTCACTATTTCATCGTAAATAAAGGAACTGGAGATAAAATATCAGCAAATTTATGTATAAAATATTGCCTCAGGTTTATTTGATAACATAAATAATACACCTTATTCTTTACAATAATTTGTTAATTGGGGTTAGAATTTTATTTACCAAATAGGACAATTAAGAATGAAAAAACTTTAAGTTGTAGGTATTATTGTCTGTTCCGGTGTCTGTACGTAGTAACATTTTGAAAGTTAATTAAGAAAATTGCTTTTGAAAATCTGAAAAGTAAATATGTTCTAAAGATAACAGTTGCCAGAAATTGTTGTTACAAACAGGAATTCTAATATTTGACGCTAACAAGGGGTAAGTAATTAAACTAATTACTTCTCGACACTTTCCCGGTAATTGGGGCTTATTATGCGGAACGAAATATTTTCATACCAATTAAATTTTGTGTAACAATCAATTTCCGCAAACCTTACGAAAATTTGTAAGTACCTACCTATGTCTGTGGTATGGACAGATGTGGGTGAAAATTGACGGTATAAACGGTAAAGTGAAGCTTCGTGAGTTCGCACATACTTAATAAAGAACAATGTGAATTGTGATTCAGTTTAGGTTCGCTCGCTGTCAGATCCAATAGTAAAAATGACAGCTAAAACGCGAACTGAGTCGGAATTGAATACCATTAAAACCGCTCGTTCAAAATGTCAATGTTCTTGGCAAAGATGGTCTTTCCGAATGCGCTGGTAGTTTAAAAAAAAAGACATGTATGTAAAAGAGCCCTTGGCGGCCTGTTTGCTAAATAAACTTTACCTTAACTTTTACCTTTTTTTACTTTTTACTTTTGAGTTTTGTCAGCCATACAAAAGCAGTCACATGCACATTAGTGTGGGACTAAATTACTAAGAAAAGTTTATTTCGTCACCGAAGTGTATTTAATTAATGTTACATATTTACATATCGAAATCGTACCGCAGACTGAATCCTCAACATCTTTCATACGTAACCTTATTCTTTAAATCGAATATTCACTCTCTCACTCGTAGTATCGTTCGTCACCTTCACACCCTCTTACGTGCTATTCCACAATACATTCGCTTAAGAAAGTCCACAGTTCGACAGCTAATTAATATGCAGAAATTAGCTTATTACAGATGTACTTATTATGCTTATTGCATGAGTGGAACCAACAGTGGCAATCGGCTAATTAAGTTCAAACAACGACCTCGTTTGCATTTTGGCCCCCCGTCGCGGATAATCGCGTTAGCTGAATTATGGAGGGTGTGGCTAAACTCTAAGAATGTAGCGGTAGAGCAGGCGGGAGCGAGTTATTGTGAAATTAATATGAACCGGAAATCAATTATACATATAATTATGTTCAAACTGGATATCTGCACATTATGTTTATGAATAATACTCATAATTAATGATGCAGATCTCTAAGTAGTTTCAGCGTCCCCGATTGTATCACTTCGCAATCTGTCGAAAAATGTACAATAATCAGAATCAGAATCAGAAATGTTTATTATCATAGCTGTTACATAATTAACACTTTGCACAACATACAGATATCAAAAAGTACAGGCATGACTCGTCATTGTGGACAAAAATTTAGTAATGAACTATTTCTTGATATAAGCATTGTAAATTGAAGTCGTCATTTAGAAACACGAATGAAAATTCAAAGCTAGCACGATTCAGTCATTTCCAGTTTGCATAATTTGGTTCACTCGCCTAAGTAGGTAACATAGTGGTTAAGAGTGTGCATCCGTGCTGAGCTCGCAACGTCGCATTTTTGGTGATTTTTTGCGATTATTTCACAGAAATTGAATGAAAGTATCAAATATCCGTCTGTAGTGCACTTCCTTTTTAGTGTATTAATGTGTCTGATGCAATAATTCATCGTGATGGACTTTTATTTTCTTATTAAACGAGATATAGTATTTTATCGCTTTAATACGAAAATAAAAGTCCATCACCATTAATCATTGCATTGGACACATTAATACACTAAAAACGAAGTGCACTACAGACAGATATTTGATACTTTCATTTAATTTCTGTGAAATAATCGCAAAAAATCACCAAAAATGCGATGTTGCGAGCTCAGCACGGATGCACCCTCCTTAATAATTAAATGAAGAAACAAAACCGTGTTTCGTACGTATTGCATAACTAGCTGTTGCCAGCGACTTCGTCTGCAAAGAATAAAATTCGTTTATCGCTATCCCGCGGGAACTACGCAATTTTCCGGGATAAAAAGTAGCCTATGTGCTATTCCAGACTTTTTTCTATCTATGTGCCGAATTTCATCCAGATCCGTTGGGCTGTTCTGGCGTGATTGAGTAACAAACAAACATCCATCCATCCATCCAGCTATCCATCTATCCATCCATCCATACTTTCACATTTATAATATTAGTTAGATTGTTTGCTATTATTGGGAGCGGTTCACAATACATAATAATCGATAATCGCGTTCGGACTGGTTTAGGTTAGAATTTTCCGAGAACATTGCATCACAATAATAATGTATATAGAGTGCGTGAGCTCTTTGAAAGCTATTCAACGGGTGCCACCGGTCGACTCAAGTATCAAACCTATACGTAAGAGTGAGTGAGACAGTAAGACAAACCCGAATGGCATTCTAAGAGCTCTCTTTTGATTTATGCATTTCGATCTAAATGTACCTACTCAAACTGTCTCCAACTTATTTCTCTGCCTTATTAGTTGTCTGAATGAGAGATCGCTACTATGAGATAAGACCGCCTATTGTAATACTTTGTTATTTGTTTCTGTATTGTTTTGTACTGATTTGTGGTGTTCAATAAAGAGTATTTGTATTGTATTTTATTTTTATCCGCACTCGTTTATTATTATTTGTTAAATTTAAGACGAAAAATCGTAAAGTATCTACCTTGTACCACATTCCCTTTAGATACCTTGTTCATGCATTGTAGTGCGGCGCGGAACAACAGTTTCAGTGTTGCTTTTTCACGTCACCTCATATTTTGGGGAGAGTTCTATATGATGTTCGAATAAAAATAATTGTACAGTGAAATTTAATTCCTGGTCCATCGAGAAACCTCTTCACATAAAACGACATAGTGACATCGCATAAATTTACTTAACAAGGAAAATCGTTACGACGCTTACTATAAAAAGGTTCCATGGTGGGTTAAGAATTAAATCCCTTGACTGTACTAGCCAGTGCCCGCGATTTCGTCCGCGTAGAATTCAAATTTTTATCAGGCAGCGTGACTCTTAAAGCTTCTAACAATTATGGTTATATTTCAATCAATTACCGCATTTTGTGTCTTACAGCATTAAGTATAATAATATTGTTTTCACATCTCATTGTATCAATATTCCAAACAAGTTTTACTACTTACTTACTCCTCTCAATGTAAATATCAAATTTTCAATAAGTTTAACACTTTAAACTTAGAACAATTCGTTACGCAGAATCGTAAGTTTGAACCTAAATTGATACCTCCGATAGTAAGTTTGATGCGGGACTTACTAATACTACACAGAGCTAATGTTTGTGAGTTTAGATGAAGGAGGAATCTGCGTAACTTTGCATCCAATTTTTAAAATTCCTTCACCAGTACAATGCTACATTATCCGAGTAACATACACACACACGCACACAAATCATGTAGGTATATATCCTTTACGCAGTAGACAGAGCCTAAGCTAAAAAGACTTAAAGGCCATGTTTAGCACGATTGTGGTCGTATAGTATTCTTATTCTTATTCTCATTCTCATTCTCATTCTCATTCTCATTCTCATTCTTATTCTTATTCTTATGGGTGAAAAAGAAGAATCAAAATTGTGATGACTTGGTTTAAGCCCTAAGATTATCGCCCATTCCCTCGATGCGCTTTTACAATCTGCGCGGGACGAGAAGCAACTGGTACATTCTATTTTTTCATAGGTAAGTAATTATAGGCTTATTTTTATCCCAACCAAGCGCACAATATTACCAAGTGTTACCAAAATAAAGTTAAAATTTTTGGACACTAAAATAGACACAAACCATGAAGTTAAAAGGTTAAACGAATCCTACTAATATTATAAATATATATATAAATCGTTTAACCTTTTAACTTCATGGTTTGTGTCTATTTTAGTGTCCAAAAACTTTAACTTTAATTTGGTAACACTATGTTTGTTCCTTCTTCACGCTAAAACGACTGGACGGATTTGGATAAAATGTGGAACGAAGATAGCTGGTACCTTAGATTAAAACATAGGCTACTTTTTATCCCGAAAAATTGCATAGTTCCCTCGGGATAGCGATAAACATATCAACGGGCAGAAGCTAGTCCGCAATATGGGCCAGTTAACGTTTGTACATACATGATGTTAATAGATATATAGTAATAAATTTACACCGCCATAACTTTGGTGACAATAAAGCGATTGTAGTGCAAGGGTGTAGGTACTAAAGTCGTTTTATTGTGTAAGCATCGTCAAAATGAATACTTATTATTTAACGTGACTGTACGTGTCTTGTAGTTGTAGTGGTTCACTAAAATAGATTGAAATCGATGGATGTGGAAGTTTGTGTCTATTACCCAACTTACGGCATAGTACCTTCTGAGATATAACTCTCTCTTTCCGAAAATTTTATACAATAAATTATAATTCTTAAGAACACCACAAATCAGTAGATACTAGCATTTCAGAAATAAAGAACAAGGTAGACAATCGCTTAGGCGATCTCTACCAGACAACGAATACGAAAAAAAAACGAAACTAGCATTCTCTGTCTGAATGCTGAGCGGCAACCTTTTAGGTGTGTGTTTTCATTTTATGGTTATTTTTGTACGGTTTTTGTTTTATATAATATTGCACCAAATAAACCTTTTTCTTTCTTTCTTTCAAAATTTTATCTTTCATACCTGCATAGGTACATACCCTCACGCCTCTTTCCCATAGGGGTAGGCTCTACTCTGTTCCACTAGGTACGATCCTGACATACCTTTTTCGCTTCATCCACATTCATCAATCCCTTCGTACATGCTCGACGGTTTAGTCTTTACCTGACCTTTTGTCTTTTGGTGTTTGGTCTTCTGTTTAATTTAATTAAAAATATTATAAGAGATGACCAGAACATTTTAAAACACAAAATTCCTAGTCTTACATTCATTTATTTTAATACTAGGTACGCTACTTATCTACGGTTTTTACGGGAATTGTTTACGGTCAGCAGCAGAAGTGTGGCACAAAATAATGTACACTCGACCCTATTCCCAAGGTAATAAGAGTGCGTGTTTTAATTTAAGCCTTTGTACTGCTCAGTACTTTTGTTGCAGACCGTACTTTAATCCTGAAACGTAGGATTAATGAAGAGCTCTTATTCGAGTAAAGACTAATAAAAACAATGACCTCGGCTTACGAGGCAGAAAATAAGATACTATTTAATTTTGCGGTTAAAAAACAAAACAATTTTCGTTCCAGAAGGCAAAAAATAACAAAGGCTTACTTGCTTGAAATAAATTTTCAAGAAATAGCGTAGGGTTAACTCAGTAAGTATTTTATTTGTATGACAAAACTAGTGCCTACGCCAAATCTTGGGATTAGGTTGTCAAAGCGGACCCCAGGCTCACTGAGCCGTGGCAAATGCCGGGAAAACGCTAGGAAGATGATGAAATATGAGTCCAAAAAAAAATCTAAGCGAAAGAAGTCGCGGACAAAAGCTAGTTTTGAAACACGGCTACTTTTCCGATCTAATTTTATGCATCTCTTCCAATTTTTTTCGCATTTTTAAAACTAAATTGAATTCAACATTCTTGATAAAATACCATTTAAAAAATATCAATGCACCCCGTATTGCTTTGCTCAATAAGTGCCTCTTACTTCGCAGTCCAATCTACTAAATGGGCTAACGCTGAAATATAATGTCAGACGGAGAAACGAGACACCAATCTCTCTACTGGATTATACATGACATTGTGACATCAAAGAAAAACTATATACTTACCCTAAAATTATGGAATTAATTCTGAGCCGCAATAAATTTCTTATTCTTAGGATAAAGAAGAATTTAGCCATGTAATTCCATTTCGTACTAGTACTCGCTTCTTCAAGATCTTTTTTGATGACTTCTAAGAAATTAATAAAACTTTATCTTGGCTTAAAGGATTTTTAAATTTGTTTCGGACTAAAACTCCGAAAAAAACATTTTCAGAGTTAAACAAACCATTTGCTTTTTATGAGATTTATAACAAAATATCTCACGTTTCAGTAGTATCTGAAAATTGGTAGAAATGCAATTCTTATAATATTTCACTGTCAGAGACAATAAACGAGAGAATTCAGTACAGTAATCGCCATAAAAATGAAGTTCTAACTGCATATGTATATTGTGTGTATGCTCTTATATTTGTGTGTCTTACAAAATGAATAAATGTCTTCTTTCTTCTTTCTTTCTTTCTTTCTTATATGCTGTATGTTATTTTTCCCTTTGTTATCTTCAGCCTATAAGTCTGTTATTTGTGAAATATTGTGTAAAATAAATAATAATAATAATTATTATTATTATTATAGTTTGACATAATTTTTGTAGCGCTGGGCCTGCTGGCTAGGACTCCCGCAACGAATTGTGGGTTCACCTTGCCATTTCACTCCATTAGTTGGATATTAGCCAACGGTTAACTAAATTTAACCGTTTTTACCCAGGGTGCACCGGCCTAAGCGTTATCTCTCCCCCCCGTGAGGCTAAGAGTCTCTGATACAAGGGAACTGTAACGCTAGAGCTCTCAAGGAAGTTCCCGACCTCGCCCCTCATTGTTAAAGTATCTTTGGTGTAACTCATACTAAGACTGTTGAAACGTCACTGTCAGCCGTTGGAGCCAGCTTCCCCCATCTTGTAAAAGTAGTGATGTGCCTGATGCGATACATAAACATAGAATAGATAATAACAGGGTAGAAGGGAATCTCTTTTGACCGCGTCCAAAACGCCGCCATTTATATACCTACTTCCCCCTTCACGTCGTTACGCCCCTCTGTCGTCCAGGCGTATTGCTAGGGTGGCTTACCGTTAAATATTATACTTACGTCTAAAGATAATATAAAAGAAGAAAGGAAAAGGTTTATTTGGTGCAATATAAATCGCAAAAATATAAGTTTTTATTTACTTTGAAATCATTATTTTATTCTAGTTTTACAAGATATGAAATTTATAAATCATTAGGTACGTACCTATATATCATATTAAGGAAGAAGTTATTACAAGTGCCATACCAAATGAAGCCATTTAAGATGATTTAAGTAAGTACTACTTACCTACAAATATAAAATAAAATACATACAGGGACGGATCGCGCAAAAATGCCAAACGCGCGTGCGGCGACGCCGGCCGTGGCAGCCTGACTGAGCCGCTCGTTTAACAAGTACTGTAAATCGTGACCTTGAGTCCGGCCGGAGCGGGAGATTCCGTTCTACTATGTTCTTACTTATTCTATGACATAAAGCAAAATAAATTATTTATTTCATTTCACTTCATTTCATACATACATAATCACGTTTTTTTTTCCTTACGGATAGGTCACGCTTAGCATGATTATGGGCGTATAGATGGAAAGGTGAATTAAAATAGTGATGGGTTGCTAGCCGACGCCTATAATGTAATTCCTAATATTTTCGCCCATACTCTCTATGGGCTTTTACCATAATATGCAGGCAGAGAAGCAACTGGTGGAGTCCGGATGGTACGAAGCAACAGTGACTTATCTCCAGATATAGTACTCTCTCAGTATTCATCGCACACCTAGGTAAGGAAAGCAATTTCCCGGGAGCCAGGACTAGACGCTTTTCAAATGACTTATTTAAATTTCACATCTACCGTTAAATTTCACGTTTTCGCAAGTTTTCGCTGCACAGAAGTTAATTTCGTAAATTATTTATGACAAACTTTGCATGAAAGACAAACATGTCTCCGTTAGAGCTTTGAGCATTTCGGATTTTACTTTTAAATTGCGCTGACTTTAATTTCATTAGGGTTAAGGGTTACTGTTGCTATTTATTTATTTGGTTGAGAAAGAAACATGTCTATTCTGGGTTTTATAAGCAACTAGCTTCTGCCCGCGACTTCGGCCGCGTAGAATTACCAATTGACGAGTTTATCGCTATCCCGCGGGAACTATTAAATTTTCCGGGAAAAAAAGTAGCCTATGTTTCAATCTAGGGTACCAGCTATCTGGGTTCCAAATTTTTTCCAAATCCGTGCAGTCGTTTTAGCGTGAAGAAGGAACAAACATACACACTCACTCACATCGTCACAAACTTTCGCATTTATAATACTAGCTTCTTCCCGCGACTTCGTCCGCATAGAATTACTTATTGACACGTTGATCGCTATCCCGCGGGAACTTTGAAATTTTCCGGGATAAAAAGTAGCCTGTGTTAGTGTAGGGTACCAGCTATCCCCGTTCCAAATTTATCCAAATACGTCCAGTCGTTTCAGCGTGAAGAAGGAACAAACATACACACTCACATCGTCACATCCATCCATCCTCACAAACTTTCGCTTTTTTATAATATTAGTAGCATTAGTAAGAATATGCACTCTAACTGTATCTATGCCTTCAAATCTTTTTTTGTGTCAGACAGAAAGTGGCACGGTTTATTGGGTGGTGATGATGATGTAAATTTTTTGGCATTATGTAATGTTTGCTCGAATGGTAAAACAAATTCCAAGTAGCCCATGGCCGAATTAAAAGATTTTTCCAAAATATTCTCCATTTCGATAAAAATTAAATAATAAAATTCTTTTACCAAACGAACAAAAATATTATAACGACACGAAGGGCACCTTCCTGTTTTTAAGCTAACGCAATACGTATGTTTTTATCCCACTTCATTATTTGCCAACGGTCAAGCCTCTCCCTAATTGAGTAAAACCTTCAATCAAAACAAACCCTTTACTCCCTATGATATATCCGTCCCTATTTCCCATAAGAGTCCATTGATGTCACGGAAATGGAACTGATTTCGACCCATTCAGCACGAGGCAGGGGAAATTCAAGGAAAAATAACAATGCTGATGCAATAACAGACTTTAAATATTCACTGTTAATAACATTATAAGATTAATTCTCTTCTTAAACTTAAGAGCTAGGCTCTTGTCGGTGGAGCAATTTCCATGTGGTCCTTTCCAGGGCCTTTTTTTCGATTTCCTGATACGTCACGACTTCTACTCTCTCTTTCACCCGGTCCATAAATGCTCTTCTAGGCCTTCTTTTCTTCCGCTTCCCTTCAACCTAAAGGAAGTAAGATGTGTATTATTATCAATTTCTATTTATATCGGTAGATGAAGTGGCAATGGGCAGGCCATGTAACTCGGAGAACAGATACTCGTAGTCGTTGGGGCCGAAAGGTTCTCGAGTGGAGACCGCGGATCAACAAGCGCAGCATAGGACCTCCACCCACGAGGTGGACGGATGACCTAGTTAAAGTCGCGAGTTCACTGTGGATGCAAGCCGCTTCCAACCCAGCCCAATGGAGGCCTATGGGGGAAGCCTAGGTAATGTCCAACATTGGACGTCTTGCGGCTGATATGGTATGATAGTACCAAACATTTTTTCACATATTTCTTTTTTTTTTGACAATTTCTGTTTATTTTTCGAACATCAACAATTTTATTATCGCTATCCCGTGGGAACTACGCAATTTTCCGGGATAAAAAGTAGCCTATGTGCTATTCCAGACTTTTCTCTATCTATGTGCCGAATTTCATCCAGATCCGTTGGGCCGTTCTGGCGTGATTAAGTAACAAACAAACATCCATCCATCCATCCATCCATCCATACTTTCGCATTTATAATATGAGTTAGATTTATTGTATTGTACGCCATAAGTTTGGTAGACTATAGATGGATCAAAATTTTATTGATTTTTTTTTATTTTTTTTTTATTTTATTAATATTTTTTTTTTTTTATTTATTTTTTTATTTTTTTTTCTACCTTATATTTTATACCTACAGTCGGACAATAAAGATTTTAATATTTTGTATTTTGTAAAAAATTATACATATAGCCTATCCAAATACAACCGTTTAGCTGAAAGGGTAGGGGGGACACTTAACTCTTAACGTTACCTAATAATCCTAATAATTATCTACTAATTTTAAAGCAATTTCGCAAACAGCTCCCTGAATCGAAAAATGGTTTTCCCACAGCAACTGATAAAATATTTTTGAACGACCTATCCGACGACAACTTAAACTATGGGGAAAAAACGAGAAAAAAACATCCCATTACATGTCGGGGAGGTAAAATCCCTAAAAAAATTATTCAAGATTTATTTTACCACTTTGTTGGCGTAATTAAATATACACTCATGCCAAATTACATCTTTCTACAATTTCAGCTTTAAGAATCCCTGAGCTAAGCCGCGAAGCTATAAGGGATCCTTGTTTACTGCAGAACCCTAAAAACAATTAAAAACATCATCATACCCTAACCTGTTTGAACAAAATATACGTTTACGTTCAACGCTGCTTTTTTACACAATATACATTAAAGAGTAAACCATAACGCGTGAGTAACGAACGAAATTCGATTGACTGACTTTTTGGCTTCAATTGAATGAGAGAGATCTCATAAAATTAACTTTGTTGGTTGAAATTTGATAACCTTTTTATGAGTGGGAAAAAGCTTTTACGCTTTGATGTTTGCGTACTGAGGCGACTCATTATTATGTATCTTTTTGAAGAGTCACGTGAGAATGAATCCTATTTCACTCTTAATATCATTTTAGGTTAGGCCTCCTCCGTGTATTAGAGGGTTTGGGCTATAGTTCCCACGCGCGTCCAGTGCGGATTGGGAACTTCTTCACACCATTGAATTTCTTCGCAGATGTTTGCAGGTTTCCTCACGATGATTTCCTTCACCGAAAAACTCATGGCTCAGGCCTATGCCATGAGGCACGCCGAATTTCGCGACAATTTAATAATTAAATAAAAAATAAACGACAATAACACCAACAACAACAACATGTACTTACTGAAATTGTAAAGAATTCGGAATAAAAAGGCTTATAAATAATTAAATAAAATCATTTTAGGTTGAAAAATGTGATCATTCAGATGCATTACTAACAAGAAATCCAATTAATCCAACTAAGCAAAATAGTAAAGCTACGCACAAGACGATTCGTAGTTGTTTGTCACAGAAGTCTTTAGTCTTTATTTAATCTAAAGATATACCCAAACGACATTCTACCCACATTTAATCTACTTCATTGCGAAATATTGGTGTATTAATGTATTATTAAACGTGGGAGTTATAAATCGATACCACGAGTATTCCTGCTTGAGAAGTACACTTGTCGTCGAGTGGTTACTTTGTGAACTACGAATTGAGGTAATTAACTGTTCTGTTTCAAGATACTAACCGCAAAAAAAAATTACAACTATTATATTATTTTATACCACATTAGTGGCAATCAAGCGTACTGGGGCCTTACCATGACGTCCTACTTCCGACACAGTTCAAGTTTTAACTGTCACTTTTAGTATGAATCTGACAGCGAGCGAACCTAAACTGAATCGCATTAAGACGCCATGGTAAGGCCTGCCTGTAAGCCTAGCAGACTAGCCGTATTTTTCTTACTGCTCGTTCTAGAAAGAGACGGGTATTATCTCTCGCACACGATACGGCTCTCGCGCGGCAGGGAGTTCGTTTAGCAGCTGGAGCGGGAGGAAATTCCTCCGAAACTTATCTGTGTAGACTTTAGTCGTTTCCGTGTAGGCGATGTAAACAAGAGGCGGGCTATTCTGAAAATAAATTTTTGAAGCTCTTACTTACCCGCTCACTCTCAAATTAACGACTGTTAGTGTGAGCAGGAAGACACGAAACGAGCTTCGAAAATCGAACTGGTTGTATAAGGCTTGCTTATAGCCTAGTTCTACGGTACGGTGTTAGTGCTACGATGTCATCTTCGCTACGAAAACGAAATGCTACGCTCGTAGCAGTCACGTAGTACACGCTACGAAATTAAGGCTTACGGGGGTGCGATCAATGTACCTCCCGAAGTGTAGAGCTTGGAATAATAATTCGTATGCATGTGTACAAGTTAATAATTTAATACAAGTTAATTAATGGGCAGGGTCGCATATTTGATTTCGGCATTTATACAGTCCTTCCTCCTGGAGCGCTTGCCTGGCAGTGAGGAAGGACTACGAATTAGTCCGAAACATGTTGTTACTAGACATTTTACGTGAGTTATCCGCTTGTGTAACTAGATCTCCTAAATATGTCTAATCATTCCGATGCTTTGTTTAAATTTTATTATGTTTAATTAACCTTTGATAGTCTCCTTCGAAAACAGACAAGGCAAGGAAATTAATAAACGCATTGAAAATGCTTGGAGGAGCTACTGGTCCATGAAAGTACTAATGAAGGGCAAACTTCCCTTAACTCTAAAGCGCAAGCTCGTCGACATGTGTATTCTGCCTATCCTAACCTACGGCGCCCAGACCTGGTCTTTGACTGAGGCCCAAAAGTCCAAACTCAAGGTTTGCCAACGAGCCATGGAACGCAGCATCCTAGGTGTTCGAATAACTGATAGAATCAGAAACACCGATCTGCGCTCCATGACTCGAATTGTCGATGTAGGGGTAAAAACCGCAAAACTCAAGTGGGACTGGGCGGGACATGTCTGCCGAATGCATCCGGATCGCTGGGCTAAAATTACCACCGACTGGGCTCCATGCGACGGGCACCGGAGCAGAGGCAGACCAAAAAGGAGATGGCGGGACGATTTGGAGACTTTTGAGCCGGACTGGGAAAGCCATGCAACAGGAGATTGGTGGAAAGAGAAAGGGGAGGCCTTTGCCCAGCAGTGGGACACCAAATAGGCTACTAAAAAAAAAAAAAAAAAACCTTTGACAATGTTTTCAATTTAAAAGAAAAAGTTTTTTTTGTGGACCGTAGGTACGTCCCTGAAGCGTAACAAGCTCAATTAATCTCACCAGGACTTCCTATTGGTAAGACAAAAAGAAAGTAACATCTTTAGGTTACATAAGCTACATTATCACTAGGTACATATAGTGAGGAGCAAAAATAACGGGTCAGTCTCCATACAGCTGTGTATGGGAAGTGTCTCTTTTTATTTGCTCGTCAGTGTAGTATAAAACTAAGTCGGTTTCCGCTGTCTCTGTTTATGATGCGGGGTTTTTTAATAGATAGAGTGATTCAAGGGAAATGTCTACGCAGATGAAGTGGCGGGCAGAAGCTAGTTAATTTATAAAAAAACCAGTTCACTGAATGGCAAGTCAGCACCCATGAACATTAAAGACAACAGAGGCTTGCCTGGTTCACATTATTTCAGTAGCATTCCAGTCCAGCGACCCAAACCAGTGATGGAATGCTACTGGAATAATGTGAACTGACTCTGGAATCCACTGGAATGTACCCATTCCAGTGATCAATCCAATCCAATCCAGTGACTGGAGAGACCGTCTACTTTTTCATTCCAGCTCACCCAATCCAGCACCACACTCCACACCGGAACACTGCAATGTAAGCATTACTGCTCAGCGGCAGCATTAGCGAGTAACGTTTCTACATGGGGAATGATAATTTTTACAGATATCATCATCATCATATCAGCCGAAAGACGTCCACTGCTGGACATAGGCCTCCCCCAAGGCTCTCCACTCGGACCGGTCCTGTGCCTTCCGCATCCACCGCGATCCCGCGATCCTGATCAGGTCGTCGCTCCATCTTGTTGGAGGCCTACCAACAGCTCGTCTCCCGGTCCGCGGACGCCATTCGAGAACCTTCTGACCCCATCGGCCATCGGTCCTGCGAGCAATGTGCCCCGCCCACTGCCACTTCAGTTTCGCAATTCTTTGGGCTATGTCGGTCACCTTAGTTCTACTGCGGATATCATCATTTCTGATTCTATCTCGCAGAGAAACCCCGAGCATAGCCCTCTCCATAGCCCTCTGAGTGACCTTGAGCTTCCTCATGAGGACTCATGTGCCCACAGATATGGCACCTTCAATTTAGTATACTTGTCTCATTCGTCATCATCATCTTCAGCTACATCAGTTCTGCGAGCCACGTGACCTTCCCACTGCCACTTCCGAGTTCGATCCGAACCCGTGGAAATATAGTCCGTCTAGTCAACGGTCCGTCGTAGCTGTATAACTATTTCTATGGTAATTTACGCACTAATCCGATGACGGAAAGTAAGAAATCGGATGACGGAGATCGGATCTAAAGTCGTCGCAATTTAAAAGGCCCGTTTTGACAGTTCACGCCCATGAAGTTCTAAATTTTTTACCGATCGAAATGTTCTGAAGGTAATTGCATTTTTCATTGATGGGTATCGCTCACTCAGCGAAGGCTGTGCATAACGAATTTTTCATATTGTCCACAGACTATTAATAATCGGTTAAGGAAAAAATAAATCGATCAAGATAATTTTTTTTAAGGCCGACTCGCACTTGGTCGTTTTATTTATTTTATTTAGACCAATTAATTACTGAATTTCACCAGCTGTGTAGTGATATTTACTGAAAATTATGACCTTGGAGCTCAAAGCCGTTAACAATGGCAGTACTGATTTCTATAGAATGGCTCGTCTTCATCATCTGAAGAAAATGATTGACTGATGATTCACTTTTTCTCGGTTTTTTTTTGTGATTGAGTGAATGTTATTGTAATCAAAATATTAAATGAAAGAAAGTTGACTTTTTGTAACATTGTATCATTTCAAAATACCTATAATATCAATTTAAGTTAAATTTTCTAATCAGAACTTTAATCCAATGCACTTTACAAGACATATTCAAATCGATCAAATACTCATGCAAACTTGAATCGATTTATCGTGAGTATCGAGTACAGAGTCATATAGTTACATCACTAGTTACGTCGGGAAGACAAATGTCAAAACGGGCCTTTTATTTTGCGACGACTTTAGTGCGTAAATTACTATTATAAATAGTTCTACGGCTACGACGGACCGTTGACGGACCATATTTTCACGGGTTCGGATTCGGATCGGATTCGGATCAGACGTAGTGCGAATCCGCTCTTAAGCCGAATTTACATTATGCAACTAATTTCGTGCAACTAGCATTACACTGCGGCGTTTGATTAATCACTTTTGAAGCGTTAGGTTATCGGCCGAGCAATGTAATGCTACTTGCACGACATTAGTTGCGTAATGTAAATTCAGCTTTAGTGTAGCAATCTTTCGGGCTAAGTCGGTCACCTTTTCTTCTGTGGGTCTGTGCTTGTCTCATTATATTCGGGCAATTAAACAATAAAATTGAAAAGGCCTAACCTTTCAATCCCACTCGCGTACCTCGGACAAAGGAATGGATTTTTCCTCGTCCGATATTGAAATATCCGATGCATTTTTGCTACGGGCGTCCATTTCCTTCCCTTTCTCTCGCCGATTGCAGACCTGCGAGTCGCTCAATTTTATTTTGCCTTTGTTGAACTAAAATACGGTTTGAAGTGAGATTGCTTTAAGAATTAACTGTAAGCATTGAGAGACGGTTCTGTGTCGACTTTTTATTGATATACATAGAAAAATTAAGCGTTTATTTGGTACCAACACTACTTTTATCTGCCGATCAGTAGTTAGACGTATGGTATTTTCATTCTTAGCTGTCCTATTTGGTAAACAAAATTCTAACCTCAATGTGCAATTTTTTTGTAAAGAGTTAGGGGTATTATGTTATCAAATAAACCTTAAGGTAATATTTTGTACATCATTTTGCTGATATTTTATCTCCAGTTCCTTTATTTACGACGAAATAGTTAAAAAATAACAAAAATGAGACGTTTTGAGGTTAGAATTTTGTTTACCAAATAGGAAAATACCTTAAGCATTCTGAGATCACTGCTCACAGAACAGTATATTTCAAATAAACAAACAATGAGGACCGACAAAATAAATGTGTAATGTTTTGTTGTCAAAAACAATGCTTACTCGTTAGGACTCTGCTTTAAAACGATGCAGCGTCATTCCACACTTGTGAAACAAGAACTACACGAGCATTATAACGACTCGACTGCAAATTAGGCGCACTCGCTGGCAAAGGATAAAGCTCTCGTCTGTTTACATTTCAGGATTTAAACACCCTGTTGCTAAAATATTTGAACACGTTGAATTTTCTGTAATTACATCAGAGTTACTTCGTTTAAAAAATCAAATATACGCTCACATTTTAGCCCTCCATTTTAAAATAGCAATAGCAAAAAATATATTTGAACCACCGTTCGCACTTTTTTATATAAATCTAGAACTTTGGAACAGTAAGTCAGAATTTTTGGATTTCCCTGCCTCAAATTCTAGAATATAATCGCGAACGAACGGCTTTTGAAAAAAATGCGGTGCAAAATCGAAATAACATTGTTAAATTTCATCCATATTTTCACAGGGCTTGGATGTTTTTTGACATTATTTATGTAGGCTGCTTCGGAGAACGGTAACGTAAAAATATTTTGTTAAAGCGTGTGCGTGTTTGAAAATGCTTTCAAATAAATTCAGCTTTTCAGTAACTTCTGCATTTTAAAGACATGTTTTTTTAAGACTCCGGCAAGGCGAGGGGTTACAAGAAGGAAGGAACAATCGTTTATGTATTTATTCATCTGTGCATTTCAGGGTTCAATTCTCTTTTAATTATTCTACTAATATTATAAATGCAAAAGTTTGTTGAGGACGTGAGTAATTAAGTGAGTGTGTATGTTTGTTCCTTTTTTACGCTGACACAACTAGTGGTGGCAATAACGGCTGTTTTGCAATAATGAATAACAGTGTTGTGTTATTCTTAAATAGCTGTTATTGTAAACTATTGTCTGTTATCCTGTTATATTGCTATTTTACAAAACGATAATAAACTTATTATTAAATAATTGTTATACTTATTTCGTCGCGATCGCAGCGTACTAAAAACGTATAGGAACAAAAGCAAAACAACACTCTGTTACCTTTTTTGTTATCGTACTGACTGACAACAAACAGCAACAGCTAATAATGATACCAAAAGTCAGTTATTTGAATTACGATTGCGATGCGAGCTCGCGCGTATAGCGCTATCTCTCGCACACACCTACTTGATTTGTTGCGCACTCGCTTGCGCTTCTATGCCAAGTACGGCAACAGTGCGCGTATGACAACGTTGACAACAGACAACGAATAATGATAACAGGATAGTTGACGATTCGATAATGTGTTGTTCGTTGCGTGCAAATAATACATTACGTTATCTGCTGTTGTAATAACGACCACCACTAGACACAACTTGACCGGAGATAACTGGTACCCTACATTAAAACATAAGCTACTTTTTATCCCGAAAAATTGCATAGTTCCCGCGGAATAGCGTTAAATATGTCAGAGGTCGTAGCTGCCTAGAGTCGCTACGTAAATAATTATTGCAGAATATACTATCAAGATTAGATCATAAGTCTAACTATGCGGACGTAGCCACGGGCTGAAGCTAGTAATGTTATAAAGCCAAGCTGTTTATGTAATACAGAATAGCCTAACTGGCTATATGTAACTTTGGCTGATTATTTACAGTCAAAAGCATCAATACACAAACACACAGACCTTTTTATGTTTTACTAGCTGTTGCCAGCGACTTCGTCTGCAAAGAATTCGTTTATCGCTATCCCGCGGGAAATACGCAATTTTCCGGGATAAAAAGTAGCCTATGTGCTATTCCAGACTTTTCTCTATCTATGTGCCGAATTTCATCCAGATTCGTTGGACCGTTCTGGCGTGATTGAGTAACAAAGAAACATCCATCCATCCATCTATCCATACTTTCGCATTTATAATATTAGTTAGATTGGGAGTATACAGAAAAGTCGCTACTGACTGACTCATCAACGCCCTGCCCAAGCTTTTGGAACTAGAAAGCTAAAATTCTTCATCCATAATCTATCATACTTAAAATATTTGAACTGAAGATTATTTTATGTAGCATAAACTTGTATTAAGGCCAGATTTTTAAAAATTCTCACGTGATAGGGAATTTTGTAACGGGAACGAAGCCGCGAGCGTAAACATCTCTATTCACAACATTTCTATTCGTGTGATAAACTAAATGCGCAAAATTAATTTACAAAGGTCAGGACTGCGTCAAAGTGAATTCAAAATTAATATCGAAATCATCGCATTTCAAGGCACAAACGCGAACGTTTCCTATACGCGTCAAAGTGCCCCAACTTCCCCCGTTCCGTCATAATTTATGCTTGAAGTTTGTTTTATTGGCCCAGAGCCACTTTGTCACATATTAAATATATCGAATATTTATGCAGCTAAGTTTTGAGTGTGATTCACGTGTTGGTTAGTGGGTAGACTGGGGAAAGTTGGGGTTGGCATTTGTTTTAAGTATTAAGCTTTTGTCTTTGTTATATATGTATAGCATCAGCTGGGGCCTTACCATGACGTCTTAATGCGATTCAGTTTAGGTTCGCTCGCTGTCAGATTCATACTAAAAGTGACAGCTAATACTTGAACTGAGTCGGAATTAAAACGTGATGGAAAGTAAGATAAAGTAGAGAAATAAGAGTCCAGAGGAAAACCTACTTGTTAATAAAATGCTTAGGATCTAATTGTTTTTTTATTTATAACCGCATAAAACCTTGTATATTTCGTTATGTAACATCAGCCAAATATGCAGCATGCTTACGTAAGATTGACAATCCTTTGCGCGTCATAATAAATAAAATGATGTTGAGACGGGGCTGACGACTTGTAGTTTGACTTAAGCTACATTTTCATTTCATAAGAGGTTAGATGACGAGTAATAGATTAATAGATTAGAATATAGGTACTTATTTGGACGACCGTATGCACGTACATACATATTTTATAAATATTGATCCATCGCTGGAGAGATCTCTCTATTATGGCCTCTCACCATAAAGGGTTATTGTTACATGAATTGGTGGTAATTGGTAATGTTGGTTAGGTAGGTATATATAACATAATATTATTATAATCAGAATTTCGGAAACAGCTCCAACGATTTTCATGGCATTTGTATTAAGGGGCTTTCGGGGACGACAAATCAATCTAGCTAGGTTTAGTGGTGGCAATAACGGCTGTTTTGCAATAATGAATAACAGTGTTGTGTTATTCTTAAATAGCTGTTATTATAAACTGTTGTCTGTTATCCTGTTATATTGCTGTTTTACAAAACGATAATGAACTTATTATTAAATAATTGTTATAGTTATTTCGTTGCGATCGCAGCGTAATAAAAACGTACGGGAACAAAAGTGCGGCAACAGTGCAACAATGAACAACGTTGACAACAGACAACGAATAATGATAACAGGATAGTTGACGATTCGATAATGTGTTGTTCGTTGCGTGCAAATAATGCATTACGTTATCTGCTGTTGTAATAACGACCACAACTAGCTAGGTCGTCCAGTGTTGTCCAGTGTTTCATTTTTGAAAACGTACCAAAAAAGTATATACCGAGGATAAAGTGGTCATCCAGGTACTAAAAATTAATTCCAACAACGTTTTTATTCTGTTACTGTACTATGGTCTAGAAGCAGTCTTTATTTTAAAAGCTTTTTAATTCAGATAGTAGATTCCCGCGGGAAAACCTTTTACCGCGCGGTGTCATTACCTCTCACTTTATGTGTCATACTTTAATGTCTATTAAAATGCTAATTTAATGCCATACAGAGAGTTAGCTCAGCTGCGGCCCCGACCATCAGAAAAACGATCCGTTTAAATTAATTTACAGTTTTACAGTTTAGGTTTTACGGCAACACGGCATTGAATCTACATTTTCTGTTATATAACTTGATTCTTACTTCTAACTTTCGAAGAATATCAAGAGCTTTGTGTTTAATTTTACCTATTCCTAAACTAAGTACCTATGATTTTTTCAATTTTGTTTAAAACGAGAGCACAAAATACCATATTATAATATAATCATCAATAATAATTACAATACAAAGCTATTATTACATTGATAGGTAATTTAAAATTATTGTTGTGTATTTTTTAACTTTGAACAAAAAATGAATTATTACATTGAAGTATTTAACAAACTCAAAAGATGACCCACTCGGACTGTTTTAAAAATAAACTAGTGTTTTGAATTTAACACACGAACGATTCTAAGCGTTTTCAGATGCGGTGGTGCGGAAAATAAACCGAGGAGTTGGGTCGGACATAAATTTACTTAGCGCCGAGTAGTTCGTGAATTCAATAGGTAGCTGGACTACTCTAGCCGGTAGATAAATATTGTTCATCTAACTGCAGATATGACACATAAGAACCAATATTTTTTGCGATGAAAAGCTTACAATTGCATGTATGAGGGATTGAATTTTGCACTACAATGCTGCAAGGTTCAGTTTGCCTTTCAGTCGAGCTTTCAGTGGACAATTGTTAAGTGCTTTAGTAGTTTATCAATTACAGTAACATTATGGTAACGCGTTTTAAAAACGCTCTCTATTTTAGTGTCTTCTTCTTCTTCTTCTTTTATTTGTGGCGTTACAAGTCGTTTTAGCGACGACAACTTCGCCAATGTCAGGGTAAAATTTTATTATAAAATCTTGTGACAAAATCAACAAAATGTCGGCAACGTTGTACGGTAATATGGTCAAAGACCCCCCTCCCCCCCTGTCGGGCTCTTAGCCAACGGTCAATGATATCCCTCAGATACTGCCAGGAAATTATTAGCCGTTGCCCAGGGTGCACCGGACCAAGCACTGCTCTTCCCCCCGGACGGATCCAGAAACGAACAGCAGCTCCTGACCACACGTGGAGGTAACCCGACACGCACCCCTATTTTAGTGTCTGAATCCAACTTACATTTGGTCAACAAAATCATGATAAAGTGCGGGTAGTTTGAAAAATTCGCACGGGTAATCGAACTTGGTAGGGTTAATTTAATTTTTTTGTAAAATAAGCGTTTCTCGCGTAATCTAAAATTACTATAACAATTTCGCTTCGCTACTATTGGCGCGTAACGACAGCAAACTTATCTCTTATTAATTAGAATTTGATATTTCAACGTGAACGGTTTCCAGGAATTCGTTGTTTTTCGTTGTATTTTTTATAAAATTTTCTCTTTCTGAAGCCTTATCATGACGTCTTGATGCGATTCAATTCTGATTCAGTTTAGGTTCGCTCGCAATCAGATCCATACTAAAGTCGTCACAAAATAAAAGGCCCGTTTTGACATTTGTCTTCCCGACGTAACAAGTGATGTAACCATAAATGACTCGGTACTCGATACTCACGATAAATCGATTCAAGTTTGCATGAGTATTTGATCGTTTTTAATATGTATTGTAAAGTGCATTGGATTAAAGTTCTGATTAGAAAATTTAACTCAAATTGATATTATAGGTATTTTGAAATGATACCTACAATGTTACGAAAAGTCAACTTTCTTTCGTTTAATATTTTCATTACAATAACATTCACTCAATCACAAAAAAAAACGAGAAAAAGTGAATCATCAGTGAATCATTTTCTTCAGATGATGAAGACGAGCCATTCTATAGAAATCAGTGCTGCCATTGTTTACGGCTTTGTGCTCCAAGGTCATAATTTTCAGTAAATATCACTACACAGCTGGTGAAATTCAGTAATTAATTGGTCTAAATAAAATAAATAAAACGGGCCAAGTGCGAGTCGGCTTTAAAAAAAATTATCTTGAACGATTTATTTTTTCCTTAACCGATTATTAATAGTCTGGACAATATGAAAAAATCGTTATAAATGCACAGCACTTCGCTGAGTGAGCGATACCCATCAATGAAAAATGCAATTACCTTCAGAACATTTCGATCGGTAAAAAATTTAGAACTTCATGGGCGTGAACTGTCAAAACGGGCCTTTTAAATTGCGACGACTTTAAAAAGGACAGTTAAAACTTGAAGAGTCGGAATGGAATCGCATTAAGTCGTCATGGTAAGGCCCCTGCTCGCAGCGTGCTCGCAAGCCACGTCCACACTAGTGTTTTAGTTTTTGGTTACTGTTAAATACGTACAGTTACGATTACGGCTCGCAAATGAGTACGTGGTTAAGCTCCCGATGTCAACAACAACAACAACAACACATACAATACCTCTATACACGTACAATGTCTCTCTTCTCTCTCTGTGTATGCGTGTGTGTGTGTGTGTGTTGTGTCCTCTTGTCCAATATGAATACTAACATAGTCATAAGTTATTACTAACTAGCTGTTGCCAGCGACTTCGTCTGCAAATAATTCGTTTATCGCTATCCCGCGGGAACTACGCAATTTTCCGGGATAAAAAGTAGCCTATGTGCTATTCCAGACTTTTTTCTATCTATGTGTCAAATTTCACCCAGATCCGTTGGGCCGTTCTGTCGTGATTGAGTAACAAACAAACATCCCATCCATCCATCCATCCTTCCATCCATACTTTCGCATTTATATTATTAGTTGGATAATAATTGGATTGGACTCGGTGGAGCGAGGATCTTCGCAAGGCGGCTGGCAAGAGCTGGATGAGAGTGGCCGAGGATCGTGCTCAGTGGCGTGCCATGGGAGAGGCCTATGTCCAGCAGTGGACGAATATAGGCTGATGATGGTGATGATGATGATGAATAATTGGATATTTGTCGTCTGAATAAATAAATTTTATTATTATATTTCTTAATAGTCAATGAAGCTTAAAACATTGTAACAGTTGCAGTTATTTCGATTTGTGATGCTGATCATTAGTGAAATTAGCATTGCCCCGTCCGAATGATTTACGTCGGTCCAAACTTTGAATAGTAATGGCGGATGCCTGTGCCAAACGTAATAATTATGAAATGAACTACACGCAGATGATGTAGGAACACTATCATATAAGAATAAAATTAAATAGTAGTAATAGTGGTTACTAATGTGCATTTTTTTTTTCTTGAAACTAAAGCGACCTCAAATGCTAATCAAAGTAGAATAACAAAATCACTTTTGATTAATTTTAAATAAAGTCAAAATTAAGACCTTAATGCTGAAAAATTGATAAAAAAAGATCAAAATCGGTGAAGACATCTCCAGAAGTATAAAATAGAAGAATCTAATAGGTAGCACCATTATTAATTTGACGTTGCTTCCAGAAAATCCTCAGGAACAACGCTTTCTGCCAAGCATGCCAGTCTGGAAGATGGAATGCCCTTTTTTAGGGTTCCGTAACCAAAGGGTACAAACGGGACCATATTACTGACTCCACTGTCCGTCTGTCTGTCTGTCTGTCACCAAGCTGTATCTCATGAAATTTTCACAGATGATGTTGTATTTCTGTTGCTGCTATATCAACAAAATACAAAAAATCTAACTTTGTCTTTGTCTGTTTATGTAACCATCCAAGATAAACTGACGTCATACTGAATACATTTTGCTCAAGAGAAAGGGCTAACACGGACTACGGATCCCGGAT
Source organism: Pandemis heparana (assembly GCA_963854515.1). NCBI lineage: Eukaryota > Metazoa > Arthropoda > Insecta > Lepidoptera > Tortricidae > Pandemis > Pandemis heparana. The sequence goes on from OY978028.1 coordinate 6,293,392, forward strand.
TTTAAAGCGATTATTATACTTACCTACTACGAGTTGATTGGTGGTACATTATTTATCGAAGGAGATTATCGTTTTATTTTAAAATGATAATGTCCCACTATAAATAGCCTACAAATTGTATAAAATAGTGACCCTTCCCATATCCACGCTAATAAAGCATTTCGCAAGTTCATGTGTGCGTGTTGTAGAACTCTTCAATGCAAATTGCTGCTAAATTCGGTTCATGATAGCAACATAAGGATTCAATGTTGCCAAGATTGCAGATAATCAATTTCTGATCTCTTGGCTTCGATTCAAGCCAGTAATAGGTACGGGCGCTCGTGATTTTTATGTCTGAATAATTCGTAAAGATTTTCAAATTGTTCTACTAATAATGAATAGCAATAAGACTAGGATTGGAGCTGAAATGAAATGAAATGAAATAATTTATTATGCTTAGAAAATGGTGTTGTAGTTAATTGTAGGTACAGTGACATGTCTAACCAAATACATGGCATGCAAAATATTATCTTTGGTTGGTTGGTCTGGAAATGGTACCGGTACCGCATGCCCTAGTTGGTAGGTTTTGTGAGGTGATGGATGCTCGTCCGTCCTCTTGTATCTGATTTTTATTTGTATGTTTTATTTCTGTATTTTTGCCATTTTTTTTTGGTATTACTTAGTGCCATAGTCCATAGTTCTTCTGTTATACTTTGTAAGTTTTTATAAATAAATAAAAATAAATCTTCTGACAGTTGACTATCTGACAGTTGTTATTCCATATACTTACGTCGAATCACTACATAGTATAATATAAAACAAAGTCGATTTCCGTCGGTTTTCTGTCTGCGCGAGTCTGACTCACACTGGCCGGTTTTTTTTATACATTTGGGACACTTTCTGTTAACCCAAAGTACTATTACAATTTATTTCGAATAAACATCCTACTAGCTAACATTATATCATTACAACAACGTCCCAATTTCTGTCACGTATTTCCCAATAGGTATGTAAAATTTCCCGGTAGCATTACCTCAATAAAATTTGCCTCCGAATACTCTAAGTGCTTACAACGAAATTACGATAATGTACGCGTGGGTATGAAAATGGGAATAATCGGGATATTGTTACCGTTGTTATTGTGACGTAACTTTTTAAGACGGCAAACGTCTTCAAAAGTTGTCAGACAAAGAGCTACCAAAAGAGGAACACGGAAGCTAGAAAACTGCGAGCATGTCAGATACATAGCGAGGAGTGTATGCTAAAAGAGAAGTGTTTTAGTAGTGTAAGCCTCAAGTCGCATGTTTATCGTCTTCGCCTTAGGCTCGAGCGACAAGTTCATGTGATCTGAGACAAGCCGTGGTAGCCAGTTGGTTTGACCTGTAGCCTCTTAAGCAGAGGGAAGTGAGTTCGAATCCAGCTCTCGCACCTCTGAGTTTTTCGGAAATTATGTGCGAAATTACATTTGAAATTTACCATGAGCTTTACGGTGAAGGAAAACATCGTGCGCACATCTACGAAGCAAATTTATTTTATTCTGAAAAAATGACATTCTGCCAAGTTGCCGTCAAGTCTTTCCGAATGCGCTGGTAGATTCAAATAAATACATGTAAAAGAGCCCTGAGCCCTTAGCGGCCTATTTGCTAAATCAACTTTTGAATTATTATTTTTTTGGTATTTAGACGATGCTGATGATGATGATGATGATGATGATCAGGATGTTTTAGTGACGGGGAAGAGTTTGCTTTAGCTAAGAAATAAAGCGGTGGATGCAGGTGGCGACTTGTCGTTCAGTATGGTGTGCTAAGGGGGAGGCCTTTGTTCAACAGTGGACGTCTTCAGGCTGATGATGATGATGATGATGATGAAGAAATAAAGAAACCATTGAAAGTGCAGTTTAGTTTTTTTTTTGGACAAAAATCAATTTATTAACTTTACACATGCACGTTTATTATTTATGTAGGTATGTGTATTTATTGATGAAAATTGAATTGTTCAGTAGATTTGGACGAGTGATTCTATGATCTGATCCGTTTTCCCTTTCAAGGTTTACCAAAGCAAAAGCAGAGTAAATATATATTCAGGATTCAGCAATTTTTAAAAAGGTAATGTTAGTTCTAACTATACCTAACTAGCCAGAGAAAAGAACCCTCGTTTCGGTTTAGTTTTCTCCAATAAATTATACTTTCACCTGTCCGTCTGTCGCTAGAGTGTGTGGCCATTAATATAAACGCTTAGATAAATAAACCGACTGGAGATGACAATGATGAGCGTGTCGCTCTCCCGAAGTGCACGATCATAGGAACTAGCAATCCCAAGACAGTTCCTGATAGCCGGCTTTTGAAGGACCGAAATGGTAGCTACTGGAAATAGACTGTATAACGAGTGAATGTAGATGGAAACACCTTCTAATGTATTAGTATTTAATTATTTAAAGGTAAACGAATGACAGGATTATAAATACAATGGTGGCACAAGGCCGACTAACTTGACGGTACATATATACATTTACAAGTATTAAAAATAAAAAGGGTAACACACCAGCCAGTAGCCACCATTCTAACTCCTCTATTCTTCTTTTGAAGATACAAAATCTCTTTTGTCGAAGGCTATGTGTCGTAAGCTGAACGTGCATGAAAGTCAGGTTAGTGTTTGATATTAAATTTCGTTGTTCACGTGGGAAAAATGCCTATAAAATTTGTACTATCGAAGTGAATCTTAGGTTTAGGTTTAGAGATTATTTATTCTCATTAAGAATCTTACAATTCACTTATTATGAGAACTTAAAATTAAATATGTTTGTATCTTCTACATGAAATCAATTTATTTTTGCCTGGGTTTGAATCACGGTAATCATACGTCATCATTGTGATAATAGCCTCCTTGCGCCATGGACATATCTTAATGTCTATGATGTTTCTGTTACTAATGTCATTCTATCAACAACTATGTCTCTTTACCATGTCCTATTTTATTATTGAATAAAGCCAATATTCTATTTGGTTTTATCTGAACTCGTATCAATTTATTCAATAATAATTTTTTCGTGTCGCCAAAAATGACTGAAGGAAAAGAAAACTCATCTATGTCACGCTATTTGCGCCCCGAACGGTTTGACGTGGAACCTTCGATGACAGGTTCAGACCTTAAATGGGCCCACTGGAAATATTCATTCGAGAATTTCATCGCACGGGAAGCTGCCTCAGCTGATAAAACACTTAAGTATACTACTCCTTGTCAATCATATCTCTCCGTCAATTTACAATATTATTCAAGCAAAGACCTCATACGACGAAGCATTCAAAACGCTCAATGATGCATATGAGAAGCGACAAAACACCACCCTAGCACGACATATTCTAATTTCAAGGAAACAACAGCCGGGCGAGTCCGTAGCCGAGTACTCGAGAGCCCTAAACGTACTCGCTCGTGACTGCAAATTCACAGATGTCACTGCAGCTGATTACCAAAACGATGTCGTACGATTAGCTTTCATTGCCGGGGTATCATCGCAGAAAATCAAACAAAGACTTCTAGAAAACTCCACTGACACTCTGGAAAAAACATTGAATCTGGCTTTGTCTCTAGAATCTGCCGAAAACACTTCGCAACTACTTACAGTGTCACCTTCTACATCTGCTCATGCTAATGCTGCCTCTGAAGCTCCAGAACAGTCGCCGATGACCAACTTAGCAGCTACAAACGCTCCAAACAGACCTCGACCTGATTCTTATCCTAACCCAACAAGACGACGATGTTTCTTCTGTGGTAGCAGCAATCTTCATCAGCGAAACAGATGTCCCGCGTATAACGCCGAATGCCAGCTTTGTTCTAAGAAAGGGCATTTTGCAGGCGTATGCCGTAGTTCTGGGCCCAACCCGCGATCTGCTAATGCTATCGCCACAGATGACGAACAATCTCAACCTCAATCTACTTACTCGAACTTGTCGAACATCTCCGCCGCTGCTCCTGCAAGCCTAAGAAAAGCAACTATACCTATTACAGTCAACGAATATCGCGCAGATGCGCTTCTCGACACCGGTAGCTCAATTAGCTTTATAGACAAAAACCTAGCTCGAATAATCAACCTCAAACAAAAGCCCTGCAAGCAAGCAATTACTCTAGCATCACTCAATAATGTCTCTCATGTCGACGGTCTATGCTATGCAACAATTCAGATTGGTGAACACAAGTACCAACACCAACCATTGCTCATCATCAACGATCTATGCGCGGATATCATCATCGGGCACGATGTTCTCGGGAAGCACTCGTCACTCGTACTTCAATTTGGAGGAGACAAACAACCTCTCAAAGTCTGCAACGTTTTAGAAGCGTCAGTCCCGCCAGCATCAGTTTTCACCAACCTCTCGCCAGACATAAAGCCTATAGCTATACGCTCAAGACGGCATTCTCAAGAAGACCAAGACTTTATATCGAACGAAATAAACAATCTACTTAAGGACAAAGTAATCAAACCCTGTATATCGCCATGGAGGGCACAAGTACTCGTTGCCGGCGGAGGCCATCACCGTAAGCGCCTCGTCATTGACTACTCACAAACAATCAACAGATTTACTGACCTAGACGCTTACCCTCTCCCAAGCATTAGATTAGATTAGATTAGATTATTTATTCATTCAATAAAAATTACATCATAAACAAACGTTATTATTGATTCTATCATAACAAAAGTGGCAAAATACAACGTTTACAGTCAAATCGATCTAAAAAGTGCTTACCACCAAGTCCCAATCTTACCGAAAGAAAAAGTTTATACTGCATTCGAAGCTTGTGGTAATCTCTACCAGTTTACAAGAATACCGTTTGGCGTAACGAACGGAGTGGCGGCTTTTCAAAGAACCTTGCAATACATAATTGACACTGAAAAACTTAAAGGTACCTTCGCTTACCTTGACGACGTAACTGTCTGCGGTAAGGACAAATTCGATTATGATAAAAATCTTGAAATGTTCATGAAGGCCGCTGAAAAATACAAACTAACCTTAAACATGGACAAATGCACATTTGAATCAGAATCAATCAACTTGCTTGGATATACTATCGCGCACAACGTTATAAAGCCTGACAAGTCTCGATTGGAACCGCTAACGAATCTTCCGATCCCCACTGATACTGCTACACTGAAGAGAGCACTCGGTCTCTTCGCTCACTATTCAAAGTGGGTGGACAACTTTTCTACGAAAATCAGACCTTTAATCGAAGTTACTTTTCCATTATCTCAAGAAGCTGTCAATGCCTTTCAAAACCTTAAAATTGATATATCGAAATCAGCATTAACAGGAATCGACGACAATGAAATATTTTCAGTTGAGACAGATGCTTCCAATTTTGCCATCGCAGCGACCCTATCACAAAAAGGTCGTCCTGTCGCATTCTTCTCTCGTTCTCTCAATGACTCCGAGAAAAGGCAACCTTCGATTGAGAAAGAGGCTTGCGCCATAGTCGAAGCTTTGCGAAAGTGGAGACATTTCCTGATAGCAAGACATTTCTTACTCATTACAGACCAGCAATCTGTCGCATACATGTTCAATCAAACACACTCTAACAAAATTAAGAATGAAAAGATCGAAAGGTGGCGGTTGGAACTCTCGTGTTTCAAATATGATATAGTCTACCGACCTGGGAAACATAACATCGCCGCTGACGCACTTTCACGAGTATGCATGCAAATAAATGCTGCCGCTTCTATCTCTACACTAGTGGAACTACACCGAAATCTCTGCCATCCAGGGGTCACGCGCATGGTGCATTGGGTCAGATCAAAGAACCTACCGTACTCCGTGGAGGATGTAAAACGAATGACGGCCGCATGCCCAACTTGTGCGGAAATAAAACCACGTTACATGAAACATCAAGGACATCTTATCAAAGCGACAGCCGCGTTTGAAAGACTGAACATTGATTTTAAGGGACCAATACCATCTAGCACCCAGAACCGATACATACTGACAATAATTGATGAGTTTAGTCGTTTTCCCTTCGCTTATGCGTGTAAGGATGTATCTTCAAGAACGGTAATCAATTGTCTCGAAGACTTGTTCTCCACTTTTGGTACTCCAGCGTACATCCACTCTGACAGAGGTTCATCTTTCTTATCGGATGAACTTAGACAATTCTTGTCTTCTCTTGGGACATCATGCAGCCGCACTACGCCCTATAATCCCCAGGGAAATGGTCAGATTGAACGTCTTAACGGCACGCTGTGGCGAACGATCCAACTAAACCTCAAATCAAACAATGAAGATATAGTAAACTGGGAAAAGGCACTGCTTCCGGCGCTGCACTCTATAAGATCTCTTCTGTGTACGAGCACTAACACAACGCCGCATGAACGCATGTTTAATCACCCACGGCGTTCGCAAAACGGACAGTCTTTGCCGACTTGGCTACATTCGCCTGGACCGGTGTTTATGAAAAGGCACGTAAGAAGCTCCAAGTATGACCCCGCAGTACAGGAAGTCCAATTGTTACAGAGTAACCCAGAATACTCCTTTATAAGACTGCCTGATGGGCGAGAGACAACAGTGTCCAATAGATCGTTAGCTCCAGCACCACGAGCTGTTGACGATGACCTTTCAGATGATGAAGTTGACGATACTCAATCCGAAGAAATCTCTGCCATTCAAGACCCGCCTGCCAACATCGAACCGGATGCAGGAATCAGCCAACTTCGGCGTTCGGGCAGAGATCGCAGACCTCCAGCCTTCATGCATGACTACGTCTCTTCGTAGAGGGGGCCAATGTGATAATAGCCTCCTTGCGCCTTGGACATATCTTAATGTCTATGATGTTTCTGTTACTAATGTCATTCTATCAACAACTATGTCTCTTTACCATGTCCTATTTTATTATTGAATAAAGCCAATATTCTATTTGGTCTTATCTGAACTCGTATCAAGGATTATACAGGATACAAATTACTGCTATTCGAGTAAACGGATGTTACTAAGGTGGAATTATAATACTTACTTATAATACACATACAATACTTATAATACAAAGCGCCTGTGTAGATCCAGTCGTCCCTTCAAACCCTATCGCTTCCACATGCCCATTGTGAGGTCGGAGTTGCCGCTTTCGTATAGGCTTGTTCAGCCTCCAAAGGAAGTACCGCTGCTACAGATGTGCATTATCTGTTACAAATGAAAAGGCATTTGATGATGAAGATAATTCTGTATGGAAATGCCACCTCCGTGGCTCAGTTCTCTAAGTATTGACCCGGTTGGAGGCGCCCTCTGCCCAGTTTGGTGGGAGGATATAAATTTTTACGCAGTGAGGTAAGCGTTTGAGCTCCCAGTCCGAAGGAATAACGATACATCAAGTCGGATTCCCGCACTAGCAGTTAGGGAGGAAACACGTAAGTTATAGTTGGTGGATCGAGATTGGTTTTATCGGTTTAAGGTGTCCGTGAGTTTTGAGGCGGATTGATGGTTCAAATGTAAATGTGTGGCGGATCTTTTGAGGAAAGGTTTGGTGCCTTAACATTGTAAAAGATAATGCTCTGGTCCTATTTTGTTATGTTTTGTAAAATGAGTCGGAAAACCGATCTAGAAGGTGGTACTTAAAGTTGAAATTCTGAAAGTAATTTGATTGCTTACGTACCTTACCTTTGTAAAGTTCGACTCCTATAACCAAGTTACCTGGAAAGCTGGAAGGTATCACTACGCTTTGGTAAAAAAGAGCGGAATGGATCGTAGTAATGTTTTATGATTCCTAGTTGTTAAGTACTAGGGGATACTATTTTCTGTCTTCTACAAAAATAGTATGTGCATTCAAAAATGTATTGCCCACAGTGGAGAAGATGGGAGGCCTTTACCCAGCAGTAGGGCACCAATTCAGGCTAATAATATTATTAAAAATCATGCCTATAATACTTAGTATATACAGAAAGTTACAAATAAATCAAATGCGTTAATTTCAATCATAAAATATATTAAGAAACCATTACGCGCATAACGAAACATATGCATGATGACAGAATCACAAATATTTTTAACGTAAAATAGATTATGTTCGCTGCTTAGGGGTAGCCCAAGGGCCTCCCCCCCCCCTGCACCCTAACCTAAATAGTCCTAAAGCGTATTGGATAATTAACGTATGTATGTAAATACACTTTTGGTTTTGTCATTATGCGTATTGTGTTATGTATTGTGTCATTATGGCTACCTTCAGACCACTAACTGTTAGCAATTATCAGACTACGATATCAGCAACTTTGCAATAAAACGCAATCAACGCGTGTTTTGTTTCTAAATTGTTCCAATTTTGAATTTAATCTCAATTTGTTTCGTTTACGATTTCGTGGCTGTAAGTCGTACTGGCCAGTTCTATAGTAAAATCGATGCGCAGATTTATAAAGTCCGTTATGTTTATCTGATCATATAAAATACATGAGGTGGGCGAAAGACCTTTCCTGTGGAGGCCGGTTTGTTTAAAATCACGCTCGCTAACAGAGATTGTAGAAAAGGTAAAGGTACAAATAATGTACAGTATTTTTCAGCGTCAACTGTATTTTTTTCACGATGCCAGATTAAGTTTTGTTTATGGTGCCGCGATTGTCAAGCGGCTTGTAAATGTAGTTTTTTTTGGTTAACAAAAGCGTTAGTAACAGATTTAAATAATAGTTCGGACTGCTGAAAAACGCAGTGCAGTTTTGAATGTACTGATCCAAAAAGAGCAGAGATCTTACCATGACGTCTTAATGCGATTCCATTCCGACTCAGTTCAGATTTTAGCTAGTGTCTGACCGAAACACGATTTTTAGCCGAAACCGAAACCGAATATTCGGTTTTTTTTCTGATATCGGCCGAAACCGAAAGCGAAACCGAATTTTTTGATGACGTATCATATCAAACAAAATATTCAAAATTAATGTACAAATCGTAAGGAAAAGGTTATTGCGAGGATTTCTTATATGAGAACAGTTACTTTTTTTGTTAAACAAAATAAAAAAGTGCATGCATACTACTGTCGCTGGTCCCAGCTGGGCCGGCCGCCTGTGCATTACCTATACCTATATACCCGGCCGAGCGTGCCCGAATTAAGCCGAGCGCTCCCGATGAGAGAGCCGCGAGAGGCCGCGAAGTAATTTCGGCCCGGCCGAAGGTTTCGGCCGGATTCTGACCGAAACTGAAACTTCGGCCGAAATCACTTTTTTGGCCGAAATTGGCCGAAACCGAAACCGAAACCGAAACTTCGGTCGGACACTAGTTTTAGCTGACATTTTTAATATGGATTTGACAGCGAGCGGACCTAAACTGAATCGGAATTGAATCGGTTTAAGACGTCACAGTAACGCCCATGGTATATCGAATAAACGCCGAACGTCCTTTTAAATGTAGCGTTAATTTGAATGCCGCTTTTTGTACTTTTTTTTTGTTTGAAGTCAACTATAGCTAGATACACCCTTTTCGGTAGTACTTTCCCTTTACGTCGTGACAACAGGGAATATTTTTTTTTCTTTTATTTATTAAAAGAAAAATTTGACAAATACATAATTATAATAATAAAAAAACCGGCCAAGTGCGAGTTACTCTGTTGTATGAGAGTATTCTGTTGTATGAGAGCCCCCCTTAATTATTATTATTATTTTGATTTTAGTATTTGTTGTTGTAGCCACAATAAAAATACTTACATAATCTGTGCAAATTTCAACTGTCTAGCTGTCACGGTTCTTGAGATCTAGCTCGGCGAATGGTAGCCATGAAAAAGGGCTAAAATATCACGTTTTTTGTATGGGAGCCCCCCTTAATTATTATTATTATTTTGTTTTTTAGTATTTGTTGTTATAGCGGCAACAGAAATACACAATCTGTGAAATTAGGTACGGTTCTCGAGATACAGCCTGGTGACAGACGGATGGACAGCGAAGTCTTAGTAATAGGGTCCCGTTTGGGTACGGAACCCAAAAAAGTAGAAAACTAAAACCCAACTACGACAAAAAACGACGCTGAAAGTACGAAACTAGTTTAAAATAATGCCAATTGACACGATATGATACTATAGTAGGTACGCAGTAAGCATTGCGTAGAGACACAGTCATATTCAAATTCTTATATTTTCCGTATTTCTCGAACAATATTACTTTTGATTTCACTTTTGTCATCTCTTTCACGATATTTTCATAGTCGTTGATAAATTATTATATTGAACTATTGATGGACGCCGTGTAGATATACAACAAATATTCAGGCGTATCTGAATAATAGAATGTCTACGGAGCAAACCAAATTGGCATATTGATCCTTTAGCCTAGATAGTTATCTTCGCGCCAAATTCCCGGCCTGTACGCAAACTTAGTTAATGTAGAAACATACTGAAATGTAAATGGAATTCAAGATAGAGCGTAATTTTGATTTAATGCTCTAACTGTTGGCAACATATTGGATAGGGTATTTGATACCGCCAATAAATGCATATTATTTTTATGAGCTGTCAAAACTTGGTTGACATTAACATCTAGCCTAAATACGTCCTACCGATGGCCACAGGCATCCCCACGGAATGTGAGGGCTTGGGCTAAATCCCACGCGGACAGTACGGATTGGGATTTAAGAGAGCTTAAGCTGACTTGGAAGAATCCCAACTTTTGGAGAAGACAACCCAGGAAAGATCATCCCGACGTATCAGAATTTCTAGCCAACCCAAATTAATGTAAAAGGCAAAGAAGAAGGAATGAAGGATTAAATTTAAATTCATTAAAGATTGTTGTCTTCTCTGAGTCTGACAGTAAATAACTTTACTGTACCAATCCTGAATGCGAATCCACGATGTCGTTAAAATATTCCCTAAAATAACTTCTCTGACATTTGACTCTTTTTGTACCGTAAAAAACGAAAATAAATAAATTCATTTCCTTTTCCTTTGATCAGTTAAGACGATGACAGGGTAAAATCGAAAGTAGGTCATGGGAAGTTATGGATGGGTGTCCCTTTTATGACGCAAATTTTATACAACATTTTCGCATCAAATTATAACAATTTATACTTACAATATTCTCTGTTATTGTTTGGTCTGGGAGCAAAGAATAAACATACAATGTACCAGTTACTGCTTCCTGCGCAGATGGTAAAGTCCATCTTGGGAATGGGCGAAAATCTTAGGAATCACGTTACAGGCTATGCGGCTAGGAATCCATCACTATTTTGATTCCCCTTTCCACCTCTACGCCCCAATTATTTCGTAATTCCGGAATCTCGGACGATGTCGAACGATATTTCAATTACGGAATTGATCAACTGAATATCGATAATTCCGATATTGATAAATTTGGGACAATTTGACAAATGAAACTAGGTATTGGCATTGCTCATTTTTTTAAGCTGTGCTTTTAACACTTATTTGATAAAATGGACTATTTTAAGCAACTAATTTTAATACATATTATGCTTTTACGTACTTAGCTTTGTTTTAATAAAATTTTTTCGCTGTGTGATAATTTGTTGATTTTGGCACGATCCGATCCGAGCGATCCCAGTCGCCTTCCTTCAGCAATAAAAAAACAGTTTTGTCTATGATTTTGTCTATTCTATACATCAATACATCCGATTTTTCCCGACTCCTACTTACATTATAGTGGTCTTCGCAACAATACATCGTGTAAACTTTGAAATATTCCACCCAATATGTATAGACCGACCGATTAAAGCGTACATGGGGGTGTGATTCAGTTTAGGTTCGCTCGCTGTCCGATTCTTACTAAAACTGACAGCTAAAACTTGAACTGAGTCGGAATTATGACGTCATGGTAAGGCCCCAGAGTGTCGGTTACGCTCTTAGTATGGTATGGTGTAGTGCACTCGAACCGTGCTAGACTGGAGACTGAGAACTGGCTTCAAGAATAGAGACAGACCATTGGCTCATTGGAGTGACGACATCGCCAGTATAGCAGGGAAATTGTGGAGGAGAACAGCTCGAAATAGAAGAGAATGGCGTGCATTAGAGGAGGCCTATGTCCTGCAGTGTACGTAAAAGGGCTGAAAAAGAAGAAAAAGAAGTGTGATTATCCTGCCTATCTAACTAATATTATAAATGCGAAAGTATGGATGGATGGATGGATGGATGTTTGTTTGTTACTCAATCACGCCAGAACGGCGATCTGGATGAAATTCGGTACATAGATAGAGAAAAGTCTGGAATAGCACATAAGCTACTTTTTATCCCGGAAAATTGCGTAGTTCCCGCGGGCTAGCGATAAACGAATTCTTTGCAGACGAAGTCGCTGGCAACAGCTAGTAAGACAAATAAAAGTAAAGCTATTAGTGGCTGGTTCCCGAAACGACATTTAAATGCATAAATCACCATAATTATATAATAGCTTCATTTTTCATGTGTTTTTCGTGTTTCCCATTAATCCGACGGTCATCAGCGTCACCATGACTATCCAAAACCAAAGGAGACAAAAGCCATGAAAACACCAGTCGAATTTAACCCTTAAAGCTAGGCAATTGGATACTGTTTGCGATAAATGTGGGTTGTATTGGTTTTTGATGGGAAATGGGTGGACGTGATAACTTGTGTTAATATCGATATTGCATGTGTTTCGAAAACTTGGAATACGGGTTTAGTGGAATTGTTATTTTGTGACAAAGCGATGGCTTATTCAGCTATTTTGAATAGTTTTAATCACTGAATAAGGCGGTCACTGGAGCTAAGTATAATTTTGTAAGTATGTATGCTGACAATTAATAGTAAACTAAGTGTTCAATGGCTGATTTATCACTTAAATGGATTTATTCTCAAACTGATTTGGTAAAATAAAGGAGTTAATGGGTTAACTGTAAAAATAAAGACTAATTTCGGAAAGTGAAATGTTTTGATACAATGATTGAAGCATAATACCAGCTTCAAAATAATCTCATAATATTATTAAGCGAATTTCATTTTTTTTTAAGGTAGGTATTAAAAATCACATCCAAAGCATTATGAAAATATAATAAGCACGAAAATACTAAGAAAGTGTTGGCAGTTTAAAAAACATTAGTAAATTAAAACTGCGTTACAGTATTCGTCTGTATACATAGGTACATTATTCCTCGACAGATGTAGGCAATACAAATTTATGTAAAAGGGAAATGTAAGACATTTTCATTCCACTGCCCCAAAATTGTCGTTATAACATGACGTTTTACATGAGACGGGTTGAGGACCCACATTTCTATGGGACAAGGGATAAAAGGAATCAGGAATTCCTTTTTTTCTCCCGACGAAATTCCATTAAACATTTTTATAAGTGAACGACAGATCAAAATTTAAACGTGAAAACGCTCATGAAACTCATATTTAATTATGTACGAGTAAAAATATTTTTCAACAATAAATAAAAATGAACAAGAAACATTTGCGTTGCTACTCCTCTAGTTACCTCACGTGCAAGTCTTTGGATAGATATAAATAGAATACATAGATGGCGCTTGATGGATCTTGCAGATGAGTAGTGGAGTAGTAGATAAAATGTTTGTTCTTTGAAAGTGACCTCCGCAAATAAATTAACGCCTGACTCAATAAAATAATGAATTAAAAGAAACGGAAGTATGAATTTTCAAAATGTTCTTTTTGCTACTTTGTTGTTTACTGCTTCAATAATATTGCTATCTAAATTCTCCTAACTTGACAATGTTCAATTTAAGATGTACCTACCTACCTAGTTTTTATTGAATGAATAAAATAATCTAATTACATCTAATCATAAACTGTGAATGTGGGGTTAGATCTATTATAAAAGCAGTATAATTAGGAACAGTGCGTTTGTTAAGAAAAACAAAGCCATGATTTTAAATAAAGAATTGCATAATCTTGAAATACTCGGGTTTTTCCACGCGAAAGAACTTTGATCAAACAATTGAGGCTGACACCTGAAAAAGGGTTGTATTGTAATCAGGCTTTCTTTTGTTTCGAGCGAGTTTCGAACCGAGCCAACATTCCGAAAAGCTTCCAACTGTCAACTTATCAGCGTTTTCAATTAAATTAAATCGTTGATAAGTCAATGAAGTATTAGGAAGATAATAAATTAGAAGCCGAGTGGAAAATGTCTTCGTATTTGAGTAGAGATTCGGATCGGGCCCACACGGCGGCAGAGACGGCAGTAGGTGCGAACATACCGACAGAGGCGGACGCTTGCTCGGCCCTTCGCTCGGCATGCATCCGACAAATAAAAAATAAAGTGTACAAGTGAAATGGGAAGACAGTGACTTAGTTAATAAACTGTTTGTTTAATAGTACTAATAAACTTAGCAGTTAATTATGGTTAGTTTAGTGCAAGTAGTTTGAAAGTGACTGAAGTACTTATATGAAGTTTTGTCGCTGAAAAAGTTACGTTACGGCGATATGTAAGTAGTTTAGCGTTTAATATCAAGAAATTAAATATATTTATTTTTTAAAGTAATTCTTAACCGATAATTTGGAAAACTACCTATAAAAAAAATAAAAAAAATCTCGATATTTTTTTAAACAGAATGTGGTCTTTGCTCGTAATTTTCGTTTTTTTTTTTGAAGAATTTTATTTACTTACTCATTTATTTAAAAGTTGTTTAATTTTCAATTAACAACGTTAAACGGCTATTTAATTGTTCTCTATTTGTATAATTCTGGATTGCTCGTAATCTTCGTTTTTTGAAGAATTTTATTTATTTATTTAAATGTTGTTTAATTTTCAATTAACGACGTTAAACGGCTATTGTTCGCTATTTGCCTTCGGCCCGTATAATTCTGGATCAGAGGGCACTTCAAAGATGTTCGTTAAACATCTTTGACTCAAAGTGATTCGGATTTGCTGCCCTTCATTAACTTTGCACGGTTTCATTTACAATGTTTATTTTAACTCCTATTGCGTTTGTTGGCTTTAAATTATATTTTAAACGATATTTAAACAACGGTTTTAAGTTGCGTCTTTGAACTGCTAAATGGACATATTTAGTTGCGGATACCTTATTAAAATTTTATCTGACTGACTGAATCATCAACTAGAACAAACCCTTGGATCTAGATTTTTTTCTGTAATAATGTTCCTAGACAAGGAATTATGGCGGAGTTTGCAGAATTTCCACTGACTAGGAAATCCTGCGGCGTGAACTAAGCGTAGGCGTAAGCTGGATTTAAAAAGGTATAAATGAAATTTAAAAATACAGAAAATGACTCGTAGGTATAGTAGGTATAACATACAATTTTTCACCATAGTGCGATTATACTTCTTTAAGTGTTTAGGTATTCAAAATTACAAAAGGTAGAGCGTCGTTTCCATAGCAAACTTCAAAATAAAGTTATTATGATAATAGAGAATCATCATCATCATTATCATCAGCCTGAAGACGTCCACTGTTGAACAAAGGCCTCCCCCTTAGAATACCATATCCACCACCATTATGTTAAAAGAGAATAGGGGTGCTTTTTTTTTTACTTATACCAAAGTAGGCGCCATGAACAAGGTTCAAAGAAAGCGCGACACACAAAATGCATAAGTGTTCGGTGTTGAAGCATATAGCAACCACCATACCTACCCGCTTTGTTTTCCCGTTTTTTAATTATTCCTTTAAGGTAAAAAGAACAAACAACAACATACTTATTTACGTCTTTTCGCTAAGGATGCGGACATCGTAGAGACATCCATAATCCCTTAATACCTTCATCGAATGGGACAAGGGGAATACTCGGAAGGACATCAAGGCTACGATTTAACAATCTATGTACAGCTACGTACAATATTAAAAACTATGTATGTAGGAACGTAAAATGAATGACAAACACTGGCTGAATAACTGTGCACCCATGGCCAGAATAAAAAAAACAAATGACAACACTGGCCGAATAACTGTGCACCCACGGCCAGAATAAAAAAAACAAATGACAACACTGGCCGAATAACTGTGCACCCACGGCCAGAATTAAAAAAAAAATGACAAAATTATATCGCTATTCCTGCTGGTAAGCGGGCGAAAATCTTAGGAATCATGTTATAGGCGATGCGGCTAGCAACCCATCACTATTTTGATTCCCTTTTCCACCTATACGTCCACAATCATGCTATACGTTGCCTTTAGGTCTTGTTGCCTTAGGAACTGTTTACCCCGTAAGGGATAAAGACGTTATTTACTTGGTGTGTGTATGTATTTATGTACATTGTATGTGTTTTATGCCAATAAGCAAGTCGAATAACAGCCTGCATTTTCGTACAATTACTGACATAAAAGCGATAAATATGTGGGAATGGCAAATGACGAATGCGGTTTTATGTTTAGCAGCGAGAATAATTGTGTAGAATAATTATATGTCATTTACACTGTAACAAGCCTTGTGGGAGGCAGTCCAGCAGTGGACGTCTTACGGCTGACATGATGATGATGAAGTTTTGTTGCTTACTGGATCGATCTGGAAGAGATTCACTGCATTTAAGTCCCAAGGAATATACGAACTAAAATAATGTATGTAAATGTATTTAAACTCTTTATTGTAAGTAAAATCAAAAACAAATAAATAAACACAACGCCAAACAGAAATAAATATATAAAAGAGAAAACATTTTTAATGGGTATACATTTTCATTTTGACTTGCAGTATCATTAATTATTTACCCTACTTATGTATCAGGTCAACCAAATTTCAAGTCAGACTACTGGAAGTAGATGAATGGACTTTAAGTCCCAAGTCATAATATAAACTGCAAGTCGAAAAAGGATTGAAAAAACTTTGTTGTTACTTAGGTATTGACGTTTGCCCGCGATTTTGTCCGCGCCAAATAAAAAATTGAGTTAACTTCTTCATCTCTCTCATCGAAAATGTACAAAAAACCAGCCAAATGGGAGTCGTACTTTAGCACGAAGGATTTAGTATTACCTACCTCAACGAAATAAAACGGTCAGATAAAATAAAATGTCATAACTCTTCTACAAATTACAATAATTAAAACATGTATTAAAGCTACAGGGAGCTCATTAAGTTGAAAAAGCCCGGGGTTAATTTGGTTCGGAGCATAATCCCTTGCTACGAAACGAAATGAAATGGTAACATGTACACTACATTCATGTTCTAGGTACCACTTATTCAATATGGCTCTTAGTCGTTATAAAATTTCATTTCGCTGACTAAATTCGAATGACTGAGGTGAATAGAGACGCAAATATAAAAGGTTTCTCTTCACTGAAAGTGCCTAGCGATTATAACCTTCAGCCCGTGAGGCACTTAGAATGGCATTTGGATTTGTCTCACTGTCTCTCTTGTTCGGCCGATTCAAGTATCAAACACATAAGAGTGAGAGAGGTAGCAAGACAAACCCGAATGTACCTAATAATCTAAAATACCGTTAACTGGGGTGACTTTGATAGTGTTGGGGCTACTTTGATTGTTTTAAAATTGCTATGAAATCGATATTGTCCATACGCGGTGAATACTTGGCATGAAGACGGAAAGGCGATCGATGAAGACATCGATTGGAAGCAGTAAACGCAAATAAAAATTAATGATTTCGTCGTAGGCAACAACTTTTTAAAGTCATCCCGTAAATCAAATCAATCTCTTCATACATGCTCGTCGGTTTCGGGTACTCTTGACCTGGCCTTTTTCCAAAACGTCCTCATGATGGATGACTGTGGATGAAGCGAAAGAGGTATGTCAGGATCGTAGCAAGTGGAACACAGTAGTCTCTGCCTACCCCTGTGGGAAAGAGGCGTGACGGTATGTATGTATGTATGTAAATCAAATTCACCCTGGTTTACGGTACCATATTACCTATGTTTAAGACCCTAACCGCATTAAACTGCTTAGCAAGATGTCTGCCGATTTCCTCGCCAGGTACTTATTCTTTTACCGAAAAGCTAGAGATAGATTCCGATAAACTCCAGGGTATGAGTCTGATTTCAAACCCACGATTTTAATGTCTGCTTGACAGTACGTAGGGTCATGCCACTAAGCTATGACGGGCTCTACCAAGGTTCTCTTTTCTAAGGATGTTTAAAATAAAGTACCCATATATTATGCAGCTAGTGTCTCTTAATTGGATTAACATAATCTATGACTGATTTCTAACTCATTGTTTCCATCTTAGTACCCTCACTAACAAGATTGCATACTTAAATCTATTAAGCGATTCATTGTAGGTATATGTAATATACGTAGGGTTTACGGCTGATACAACAATAGATATGTGTTAAGTACTAAATAAATAAAATGAAGATTAGCATAAACATTAGAGCAGAGTCTTATTCTGAATTATTAAATACTAGCTGTTGCCAGCGACTTCGTCTGCAAAGAATTCGTTTATCACTATCCCGCGGGAACTACGCAATTTTCCGGGATAAAAAGTAGCCTATGTGCTATTCCAGACTTTTCTCTATCTATGTGCCGAATTTCATCCAGATCCGTTGGGCCGTTCTGGCGTGATTAGTTAGACTAACTGTTGCCCGCGACTTCTTCCGCACAGAATTAATAGCCTAGCCTATTACTCAATCGTGAAAGAATTTTTTTAATCGCTCCATTAGGTTTTGACCTTTATTCGTTACAAACATACAAAAATGAAAATATTTCCCCATTTTTAGTATGAGTATAGGCTAGCTCTTTTCCGTGGTTTCAATCGAAAAGTCAACTTTGTCGACATGTACCTATCTGTTGACCGCCGCCTTAGACGTAAATCATACGATGGTCTTTTGGCCAATGTCAAAATTCAAATTAACTAATTATTTATACTTGCTAGGATTCAGGAATGCCTTAGGGCATTGTGTACAGTGACATGTAGTGACAAATACAACGAACTAACCCTGAATAAACCAATGAAATAATATCTTTACCGCCTATTTGAAAAAAAAACTACACAGATTGCAGTGTAGTGCAAGCAATTATGGCAACGCAAGATTGCACCGATTAAAACGTCGTTTGTCTTGATAAAGAGTTATCACTTATTGCGTTGCTAGCTTCCACTATGCCTTATTAAACAATGTTGCCTAAAAAGTAAAAGGTGATAAGTCTAAATGAAACTCTCTGTAATTTGAACTGTATTGGGGTTATTTAACATTTTATTTGGAAAGGAATTTTATTGTGAAACATAGCTCATTTATGATTATGCAAAATGGTGTACGTTAGTATTATTAAGTAGGAAAGTTTTTGAAGTGAGATTGTAGGCTATGTGCAGAAAATTGGAATTAAAAAATCATCCCGTGTGCTCGCAAAGCTTTATATTGCGTTATCATTTTAATGATGATTGGTAAAATAAAACGTGAATTTTGACATAAATATGATATTGTTGATACTTTAATTAATAACATTAAGTTTTGACTGTTAAATAATAATGTAATTACTTATGTAAATTTAGTTTGTATATAGGCATTTATCAGAATATTGCATGCCAGTACCTGGCGGGCTGTGATGTGCACCAATGTTTAGTTTTTACATCTTTATAACTCACTTCCTTGTAATAAACAATTTGACTTTGACTTTGACAATTACGTGACTGACCGATGTATTTTAATTAAAAATGTCACTGTAGTTTTACTTCAAAGAAAGAGAATTGGTTTCATATAGGGTTCAAGGAAAAACGATCGCGAAAGACTCGTGCTATTATGGTATAAGTGTCAAGTCACTGTCTTTAATAGAGATACATGCAAAGAATATAATGATAATGATTGATCTCAACTTATCTCGTATGTGTTTTAAAAATAAAATTTTCCACTTTATACCTCTACGCGTTCTTGAGAAAAAGGCTTCTCACAAACGGACGGATGGATGCACAACAAAGTGATCCTATACGGGTTTAGTTTTTTCCTTTGTAAGTACGGAACCCTGTAAACAAAAAATTATAGACCGATCCCTTAAATGAGTCCTCGCCCGCGCGGCCCATGGGTGCAGGGTTGCCAGATGTCAGCTAACTCAATTCGCCTAATTTTGACTACCGAGTAGCCTAAATCGCCTTATATGTTTTTTTTTTCAAGTAGCCTAATTCGCCTAACATTTTGAGCTAAGCAGCCTAGCCAGGTAAAGAAAAAACGTAAAAAAATACAAGGCAAAGCAATCAATCAAAAAGATTCTGTGAAAGCAAGAACGCAAAAAATTTCGTATCCAAAAAAAGTGGTAACTTTTCTATATTTTGGCTGGTTTGTTCTTTAAAATTCATTGCGCAAGGGAATAAGCGAAGGTTTTGCACCATACAGCCATTTTATTTTATATGCATAATTACGTTTCTTTACAAGCATTTTTGGAATTATGAAGGAATGATTCTATAAATTTGGGTAATCTATAGAATCATTCTAAAGTAATCATTCTAAGGTAATCTATAAAATCAGGCTAAATCGCTACTGGTAACCAATCGAATTTTTTGGTCGCCATTTGACCCCCTAAGGTAGCCTAAATGGCGATAAGTCGCCTAATCTGGCACCACTGCATGGGTGCGGGGTAGGACGACAAAGGGTCCGAGAGAGGTGCGGGCGGGTAGTACGCCTGCCGCCCGCACCTCTCTCAGCCCCCGCGGTCGTCCCACCCCGCGCCCCTGCACCTCGCGGCCGAGGTCTCATTTAAGACCCCTCCTTTGCACACACACCCACAATTCATTACTTATGTAATTTCTGTTAGCATTTAAAATCAATTTTAGTGTTCCCCTTAGCTTTATGATTACGTTGGTAAGATCAGAAAATATCAGTCATAACATAAAAATATAATTTCCCTCTGCAAATCTTCCAATTCAAATATTGTGATTTGTGTACGATACTAATATCTGGTCTATAAATATCCCAAGGGAGATTCTACTGAACAATCTAGCTTAGGTACCATCAGCATAGCATTTAGTTGAATAGTCTTTTAAAGCATTTTTTAACTGTAATTATTTATGGGGTAGGCCTAGGCGGACGTTCCATGATCAAATTGGGGACGTTTTGGAAAAAGGCCAGGTCAAGAGTACCCGAAACCGACGAGCATGTATGAAGAGATTGATGAATGTGGATGAAGCGAAAGAGGTATGTCAGGATCGCAGCAAGTGGAACAAAGTAGTCTCTGCCTACCCCTGTGGGAAAGAGGCGTGACGACAGGTTTTTGTCATGTCAACTAACATACATAAAACACGTCGTTATCCTTTACGGAGTAGACAGAGCCTAAGGTAACAAGACCTAAAGGCCACGTTTAGCATGATTGTGGGCGTATACTCGTAGATGGAAAGGAGAATCACATGATTCCTTAAATTTTCGCCCATTCCCTCGATGGGCTTTTACCATCCGCGCGGGAAGAGAAGCAACGTACATTCTATGTTTTTTCTTTACTCCCAGACCAGCATGGAAGTAATCCTACTAATATTATAAATGCGAAAGTTTGTGAGTGAGTGTGTATGTTTGTTCCTTCTTCACGCTAAAACGACTGGACGCATTTGGATAAAATTTGGAACGAAGATGGCTGGTACCCTAGACTGAAACATAGGCTACTTTTTATTCCGGAAAATTGTATAGTTTGAAATTTACCATGAGCTTTTCGGTGAAGGAAAACATCGTGAGGAAACCTACACACATCTGCGAAGCAATTCAATGGTGTGTGTGCAGTTCCCAATCCGCACTGGGCCCGCGTGGGAGTTATATAGCCCAAGCCCTCTCATTCTGAGAAGAGGCCTATGCCCAGCAGTGGGACGTATATAGGCTGGAGAGAGAGAGAGAGAGAGAGAGTATAGTTCCCGCGGGTTAGCGATAAACATATCAATTGTTAATTCTACGCGGACGAAGTCGCGGGCAGAAGCGAGTCTATAAAAATAGTACTAATACATCACAAAGTACTATACAAACTACCTAGTACACATTTCTGTTTTTGAGTGCGTAAGTTTACTAATTTTGTTGCAGTAAGTATTCATCTTACATTTCCTGATCGTATTCATTGAATGTAATTGCTATGTCCTTTAATGTTAATTACTTACGATGACAAAGTCCTTATTCAACTAAAGATCTGATGCTACTAAATAAACAATGTGCCTATTTTAATCTTCCTCGTATATGTATATATATACAGTTAATATAATTTCATAAAGCGTCTCTACATCATTCACTTAATACGTTTTTATTTGCACTCATTTTACTACTTAAACAACTGATCGAGTCATACCCCCTTATTCATAAACGCACTATAGGCCTCTGTTAACTTAGTAATCGTTTGTCCTTATCTGTCACTTTGACATTTACCTTTCACAGATAAGGACAAACGATTACTAACTTAGCAGAGGCCTATAGTGCGTTTATGAATAAGGGGGTTAATTGACAACATTTCATATTTCTGAGTAATGAAAATATTATATTTGAATATTTAAAATGTTTAATAATAAATGGTATTCATTTAGAAAAAACCAGAAGAGACAGTGACAGATGTTCTTATGAAAAAGAACATTATGAAATGCCTTGATGGCCAGCGTTAGATTCAACACTCCCCCATAACGTGGACATCATCAGGCCGTCACTATGCCACACCTAGTTGGCTGCTAAATAGCTCATGTTTCGTACTACCAAGTGGTTTGGTGAAAACATCAGCTACCATTACATCTGTAGGGATGTACAAAAGCTGGACGTCGAAGCGGTCTATCATATCTCTAACATAATGATACCTAACTTCGATGTGCTTGCTCCTTTTGTGATGCACTTTGTTAACAGCAAGCTGCATAGCAGATTGATTATCACAGTACAACACAATCTTACAAGAACGCAACATTAAGAGCTCTCTTAATAACGCTTGTAGGAACACCGCCTCTCTACTAGCTTCACTTAAGCTAATATACTCCGCCTCGGTGGACGACAGCGAAATGCAAGACTGTTTATAACTACCCCAAGATATCGAGTTACCACCGTACTTAAATACATAACCGGTGTATGACTTTCGATCAAAATCTGAAGCCCAGTCTGCATCCGAATATCCTTCCAGGATAGGATTTACATTGGATTTCTTAAAAGCTAAAGCTTTTTGTTTAGTTCCTTTAAGATACCTTACAATTCGTTTGGCTTGTATCCAATGGAATTCTGTATAACAACTATTATATTGACTTAAATATGACACGGCAAACGAAATGTCAGGTCGAGTAGTTACACATAGATACATTAAACTACCTAACAACTCTTGGTACGGAAATTTGGATACATTGTTATTCGTAGCACAAGTACTCTCACTAGAACTAATGTTAGTTATCATGGGCGACTTTACAGACTTACAGTCAGTCATGCCGAAACGATCTAACAACTTGTCAATCCGATTTTCCTGACTAAGTTTTATAGAATTTGCATCACGTTCTACTTTGATACCTAACATGTTTCTAACCGGTCCTAAGTCTTTTAACTTGAAATGCCTTAGCAAAGAAGATTTTAACGCCTCTGCCAAGCGATTATCGTTATAAAAGACGAAAAAGTCATCAACATATAGAGCAATGTAACAAACTGACTCACCCGACTTCCTAATGAAGACGCAGTCCTCTTGTTTACATTGTACGTATCCCATAGAAAGTAAGACGTCTTTTACCTTTTGATACCAGGAACGCGACGCTTGTTTCAACCCGTATACAGCCTTTCGTAATCTATAGACTTTATGTTCGCTTCCAGGACACATGAAACCTTCCGGCTGTTGCATGTAAATCTCCTCGCGCAACTCTCCATTTAGGAACGCAGTCTGTACATCTAAATGGTCAATTTTCAGATCCAATTGTACAGCCAGAGCTAATAGTAGTCTTATAGAACAGTGACGAACGACAGGTGAAAAAGTTTCGTTAAAATCTTCACCATACTTTTGCGTAAAGCCCTTCGCGACCAACCTCGCCTTGTAACGTGTAATGTTTCCATCAGAGTCCCGCTTCAATGTAAAAATCCATTTCTTTTTCACTACATTTTTGTCAGCTGGTTTATCAGTAAGCTCCCAAGCTCCGTGTAAGATAAAAGAGTCTATTTCTTCCTGCATGGCTTTCTGCCATAGCTCTTTATCTTCACAACTTAATGCTTCTTTGACAGTACGCGGCTCTATGGGTTCTGTTACATGACTAACATTAGTTATGTTACAAGCTGGTTTCGGTATTCGTGGACGCAGGTTATATCGATGACCAGTAGACTCTTGCGCATCGTGAAATACTTCAAGATGATCTTCACTAGGCACGTTTTCATGTTCACGCTCCGCCTCAACAGGATAATTTGGTGACTCGACTGAAGACTCTTTTGGCTCCGCCTCAACAGGATAATCCGATGACTCTACCAAAGTGGGTTCTGGCTCCGCCTCTGCCGGCGTAGTTATCAGATTCTCCTCATCACCACCTCCTGTAAGAATAATAGGTTCAAACATTTGTCTTTGTACCCTATTAGAACGCCTTCCTGGAAACACAGATTCATTGAAAACCACATCACGTGATACAATAACTTTGTTATTATCAGGATTGAACAGACGATATCCCTTTACGTTTTCACAGTAACCTAAAAAGATTAGTTTCTTACTTTTGGGGTCTAACTTTTTTCTTTTACAGTCATCTATGTGTGCAAATGCCTCACAACCAAAGACACGCAGATACTTGAGATTAACCTTAGTGCCGCTCCACACCTCTTCAGGTAGTTTACCTGAAAGTCTCGAGCTTGGCGACCGATTAATAAGAAATGCTGCAGTATTAACAGCTTCTGCCCACATCTTGTCGTCTAGATTGGCATTAAACAGTAGACATCTGACTTTATCGAGTAAAGAGCGGTTAAACCGTTCTGCTGAACCATTCTGTTGGGGACTGAATGGAACTGTCAGCTGATGAACGATTCCTTTCCTCTTAAGAAAGTCCGTCAACTCAGTATTTACGTATTCCGTACCGTTATCTGATCTTAAAACTTTCACTTTCGCATTGCACTGATTCTCAACAAGTTTAATAAAATCAATAGTATACTTACACACATCGCTCTTCTTCGCAATGGGGAAGACAAACACTTTTCTGGAGTAGTCATCTAGGAACGTGAGGATGTAACGCTTTCCTCCGAGAGAAATAGTCGGTAACGGCCCGATGACGTCAGTGTGGATGAGGTCCAGCCGTGCTTTAGCGAGCTGTTTGTTAGGATTAGTCACAAAGGGGGTGCGGGATTGCTTACCCTTAAGACATACCTCACAAACTTCCTTCTGAAAATCAATACCATTAGCAACCTTCTTAAGTGACGTCAAGCTATCAAAATTTAAATGACCTAATCGTTGATGCCATAACATCATATCCTTAGAAGTAGCTGAAGTAGTTAAATTTGCTCTACCGACAGTAAGAAGTATGTAAACTCTCCCAATCTTCCTAGCAGTTAAAACTATTTTACCAGATTTTATTATGTTACATGTTGTATTAGTAAACGAAAACTTAAAGTATTTTTCCGTTAAACTAGATACAGATATCAAATTTACAGTCAGATCAGGTACAAAAATTACGTCTTTCAAAGTTATATTCAACAATTCACCATTAAACTTGCATGTAAAATGAACGTCACCTTTGCCGCTGACGGCTAGCTTCTTGCCATTGGCTACACACACCTCCTTCGTCGTCGACTCTCGGAGAGATTCGAACCAATCACGACATCCTGACATATGGTCCGTAGCCCCGGAATCTATAATCCAAGAAGTGTCACCTCTTCCAGTGCTAAGTGCTGTCAAAATCAGGTTAGTCTTGGATACCTCATCTGATTGAGTGCAATCTTTCTTGACGTGACCCTTTGATCGACACTTCCAACACCAAAGTTTCTTCTTTGAGTTCGACGAGGTACTAGCGTGTTTCGATGTACTTGGCGCATTTTTGCCGTCGCCTCGGGTACTGGTCTTGTTGTAGCCACGATTTCGTGTAAACAAGCAGTCATTATCACCACCAGTGGACCCTTTCCATCGCTTGTCTTGAAGTAGTTTCGTCTTCACTTTATCTGTCGTTAAATCAATGCTCGAGTGCTCTAGAGCCATAATCATGGGTTCATACTCCTGAGGTAACCCTTGAAGCATTATAGCAGCAAGAAATTCATCATCTAGGGGTTTTCCCATACTGCTAAGTTGATCAGCTAACGACAAGATCTCATTTACATATATCTCCATGGAATTAAACTGTTCTAACTTTATCGAACATAAAGCTCGCAGACTTGTCAACCTCCTGTGCAAACCAGTGTCGTCATACGCCTTTTTCAAAGCATCCCACACATCTTTCGCCGTCTTGGCCTGAATAATGTGAGCATAACATGACTTGTCAACGCTTAAACAGATCCTAGCTCGAGCCTTCTCCTGTCGAAGTTTGTTCTCGGCATTGTCACCGTTAACGGTTTCAGGAATTCCGGCAACAAATTGCCACAAGTTTTCGAAAATGAGTACGTTTTGCATTTGAAATGCCCAATCTCGATAGTTAATGGTGCCTTTTAGCTTTTCCATCGTAACTGTTGAGTTTGAATACTCACCCATATTTCAGCAAATAAATCACATTTATCACACACAAAATATAATATAGATTAACCCATAACCTGATGAAAATATTATATTTGAATATTTAAAATGTTTAATAATAAATGGTATTCATTTAGAAAAAACCAGAAGAGACAGTGACAGATGTTCTTATGGAAAAGAACATTATGAAATGCCTTGATGGCCAGCGTTAGATTCAACACTGAGCCTATAATTTTAATGGTTCTCTGTATTCTGTTTGAAAAGATGAACATGCTGACAGTTTAATTTTTTCGCTAGGCTTTGTATTTAATTTATAATTAATTTATTAATTTTTGCTTATTCTAAAAGGGCGTAACTCCGATACTATCACAGAATAGACACTTATCCTTTTGTCTTTTCTGTATAGAAAAAAATCTGACGTCAATTTCAAATTGTCAATGTCAGGCCTTATTCTCCGATATTCGATTTTCGAGGTTCGCTTTGTGCTGTTCCGCTCATACTAATATAGTCATTAACTTGAGAGTGAGAGAGAAGGTATGCAACGAACTTCAAAAATAGAATTTCAGAGTTGCCCCCCTTGCACTTTGAAGTTGTCGTATACAAAATTATGGTCGCTTATTTTTTCTCGTGAAAAAGACAAAGGTGTTTCACCTATCCTGTGGTAGTTTTGGTAAAATTAGGACATATTTTTAATTAATTTTTATTTTTTATAATAAGCGATATTAAAATTATATAAACATATTGCAGTGATCAGGAGGCAAAATGCTTTCGAACCATATATACATTTTCAGGTGTTAAAAAAATGAAATGTTGTCAATTGTGTACACGTTTTTATTATTTACCTCAACGTTTCGGACATGCTGCATCAACCATGGTATCGAAAGGTGTGAAAATAAGCGAGAGAAGAGAGAGATGAAGGGAAGAAGGGAGAGAAAAGATGTCAAAATAGTTTTCATGACTTCATCTAGTTTTAGTCCACTAAAAGGCTCACTTCCTGCAAACGTACATATCTGTGTTCCGTCGTGGAGTTTAACTCCCTTATTCATAAACGCTCTGTAGGCTTCTGCTAACTTAGCAATCGTTTGTCCTTATATGTGAAAGGTAAATGTCAAAGTGAGAGATAAGGACAAACGATTGCTAAGTTAGCAGAAGCCTACAGCGCGTTTATGAATAAGGGGGTAAGACTAAAGGAGAAATTACTGGCACAATATTCTACCTAAACCTTTTATGTTGACGACGCATTCGCAATCCTCTGGTCTAGTGTTGCGGTGGTGGTTCCATGGGAAGTGCTCACGTGTTACCTTACTTCAAAAGAATTCATATTTACTTATAAGAAACTAGCTTCTGCCCGCTACTTCGTCTGCGTAGAATTAGATTTAAGAACTTTAGTTATACGCCCCCTTACTGCTAAAACCGACTAACTGCATCAATAATACAATGGAGGCTAGTCGGTTTTAGCAGTAAGGGGGCGATATTCAGCAATCATTATTTGCGTTGCAACTCTAGGCAGCTACGACCTTTGCATGTTTATCGCTATCCCGCGGGAACTATGCAATTTTCGGGGATAAAAAGTAGGCTATGTTTTAATCTAGGGTACCTACCTGCTATCTTCGTTTCAAATTTTATCCAAATCCGTATAGTCGTTTTAGCGTGAAGAAGGAACAAACATACACACTCACTCACATCGTCACAAACTTTCGCATTTATAATATTATTATTAGTAGGAAGTAGGATTATCTGTAAAATGTGAGACCCAAATCGTTTGACATTACCTACTCCGCAAACAACAGGATATTAATTTGCTTGGAGGAGGTTGACTACATTATTTCGTATTTCTGGGTCTGTAATTTTATTAGTTCTCTGTATTTTGTTTAAAAAGAGGAATATATTGATAGTTTATTTTTTTCGCCGGGGCTTGTACTAATTAATAAAAAAAAAATGCCGTTATTTTCTAATCGTATTTTTTTCTAATGCTAAAAAAAAACAATAGCGAGTTTGACATTGAGTGCTGGATATTTTGTAGTTGGTAACACTACCTACTGGTCTGTCAAATACAAAATTATGATTGCTTATTTTTTTCTTTTGAAAAAAGCAAAGGCAATTACTCCTATTCAGACATTTAATTGGTATTTTTTTTTATATAATAAGCGATATTAAATCCCGTGGGAATATTGAAAATCCCTCCTTAGTGAACCTCTATGATACTGAAGCAATATTTATATTACGTTGCGACTTTAGGCAGTTGCGATTTTCGACATGTTCATCGCTATCCCGCGGGAACTGTACAATTTTCCGGGATAAAAAGTAGCCTATAACCTTCCCGGTGATTTTCTCAATAGATTAGTAAAGTTTCCAACAAAATCCGTTCAGCCATTTTCGCGTGATGCGCGCACAAATATACAGACAAACAGATAAACAGAGAAACAGATAAACAGACAAAAATTCTAAAAACTGTTGAAACGTGTTCGATGTTATCGATTCTAAGTATCCCCAGCCTATTTTTTTTTAAATATCTTCCATGTACACAGACTTTCGACCCTCTTCAGCTTTATTATATATAAATGAATGAACGAAGTTTTGAAACCCTCTTCCCTTTCAAGATTTTGAAGGTGCGCACCGTGTTAATAAGCAAAACTCTTGATTTTGTTAAGTTTTTATTCTTGAACATTTAATTATCTAAAAGAACTAAAACAAATCTTACCTTAGTACTTTAAACATGAAAAACCTTTGTTTTAACGAACTTTTAAGTATCTTGTGCAAAATCACTTTTGAAGTAAGTTCAATCACTGAAGTGTAATAAAATTTGCTACTGGAAAACTTTTTCAAAGTACATGGTTTAGTAACTCACTGAACAGTTATAACAGCAGTTCGTAGCTAGTGTTTTATAAATTGTGTAACTAACATAGTCAATGAGTGATTATGTATAACTAACAAAATGGATGGAAGCTAAATAAACTATATTATTATTGTGATAAAGTTCACATAGTAAGGATTCGACTGACAGACATTCAATATCAGAAATATCTGTGCGGGAAAAAGCAACGACCAAAGCACCAAATTGTTTAAATAACACATTATTTATTAATAAAACACATATTTTATAAAAGATTGTAAAAAAGCAATTTGAGCCGGCAATGTTTCTCGCTGCTGGTTACCTGTTGCTGTTGAATATTTAGCTCCAATCACTTTCGGCTAACCTCAGTGACGGCAAATAACTAGTATTGAACCGCAGGACGTTTACG
Organism: Pandemis heparana; assembly: GCA_963854515.1. Taxonomy (NCBI): domain Eukaryota; kingdom Metazoa; phylum Arthropoda; class Insecta; order Lepidoptera; family Tortricidae; genus Pandemis; species Pandemis heparana. Next base: position 6,322,974 of record OY978028.1, read on the forward strand.
ATTTTACTATTACGATCATGGAAATCGTAACCGCACTCATGTATCGAACAGTCAAGCGTAATAATAATGTATCTAGTCAAAGTTTCAAAAATAAGTACCATACGCTCTTACACTGGCGTAATAAGGTCGCGGACAAAACATATTTTTGAAAAAATCGTATCGATTCTTATTTTTGCATTTGACCGTATGAGCACGAATGTGTTTTATCAGCAGTAGCAAAAGTAAATACTTATACGATTCAGCTATTACATGAGAGTAACAAAATGGATAGTAAAGTAGTGATATAAAACATAAACTAAAGTTACCTTAAAAATAAAAATTATAACAAATTTGGACCTTTAGGTAGGGTCCCCATCACGCAGGCAGCATTCCCGCGTTGTATCACAATTGCGAGTCTTTGTGCGATTCAGCTTGTTAAAAAATATTAAGATTCTAAATCTAAAGGTATAAGTATCTACGAGTACTATTAAGAGAGATGCCTGACTATTATACTTTTTAGGCGATTAAGTACGGTCGAAGAAACTGAAATAAGAAGAAATAACAACATTTTTTTAATTGTCTTCCTGGACCTATGATGTCTTGGTTGATATTTTCCACAAGCTATTCTTTGGAAACTTGGTACACATTTTGTGAATTTACTATAATATTTAGCAAAAATTCATAACCAATTTTAAAATTTCAACTTCACGTGGATCAATTTATGGACTTTCAATACCTTTTTCCAATTCTTTGAATTCTTGAACCATTTGAGTGTCACTCGACAGAAGTGTTTTTGTGATTACACAAACTACTATTTTCCTGAAACAATTTCGAGAGGGCTTCATTTAATCACACGATAGAAACAGAAGTGACAATGACAGTCTGAAAACAACTGTTAAAAAGTTATTTGCAGTTCTGTTTATTAGGGTTCCGTACCGAAGCTAGACATAATTGTATGAGTCTATGTAGTACTTAACCAATATAAACTGACCTGACACTGCTAACATTTTGCTTAAGAGGCTGACAACACCTAATTTTGTTGAAATTGATGTTATTTTAACACTTTTTTAAGAAAAACTGCACACAAAAAAAATACAAAAAAATATGTTAATTTTCATCATATTTAAATACGCTTCGATACATAATTGAACAAAATCGGCTCGATAGAAAATAATTGCAAAGATTGGTCTTAAAATCATCATTAAACGGTTCTATGTCTTTATTTTTTCGACGTATGGATCTGCAGTTAAAAACATAAAGTCAACATATTCATACCTAAACGGCTAACGAGTCATATTTCACAAATAATCCATACTTTTGTTTATTTCTTACGATTTGTGTCTTATTTGCAAGATTTTAGACGCGCGCCAAGCTGCCGGAATAGTTTCTTCTCTTTCACTAACAGGCACGTGAACCGTATGTGTGAAGAGTGGCGCTGCTCCAGGTCATTTGCTGTTGACAGCGCCTTAAGAGTAGGCCTCTGCCAACACTGGATTTTACATTCTCTTGCCGAATTTATACGGTACACACGGTGCGCGAATCTGACTCGCACTTGGCCGGTTTTTATATGTAAATGTAAATAGTCTAGTTTCTCGGGTCGATTATTCCCGCGTACGGTCACGGCCGGCGGCCGGAAGAGTCAATTGATCTGCTTAAGACGTAGGAAACCATAATGGACGTAACGACATAAACGACTGCGTTTTCATCGTTTTGTTGTGTGAACTGTTCTAGTTTGTGAGGACTTCGTTCATTGTTGTATCCGTGTGTATACCTTCTTATGTACATTATGTACTCGTAGCTTCTTTCAATTCTAATTCGCTCTTGGTCGCGCGATATTTTCTTCGTTAATCACTTTACACGTACCTGCATTGGCATCCCACTAACGACCGGATAGCCTAGTGGTTAGTGACCCTAACTATGAAGCTAGAGGTCCAGGGTTCGAATCCCGGTAGGGGCAGACATGTGCATGATGAATATTATACGAATGTTTGTGCCCGAGTCATGGATGTTGTATGTATTAGTATGTATTTATCTACATTATATATGTATGTTTATCCGTTGCCTGGTACCCATACTACGAGCTTTGCTTAGTTTGGGACTAGGTCAATTTGTGTAAGTAATTTGTCTGTCCCATGATATTTATTTATTTATTAAAAATTAAAACAAATTTGTCTATTGACTAATGACGTTTCTGATTCAAATGCAATGATAATGCAATGCTGAGGCACGGAAGAGAAGCACTACAGAAGATACGTTTTTATTTTATAGAATGAAGGGTGTATTATGTAATTATTGTGTTTTAAATAGCCATTTGGATTAATGAGGGCGGCTGTGGGATGACATTACGTAGGCTGCATTTAGACGGGAGTGGGATGCTAAAGCTTTGCAGGTTAACATTTTAATGTGAGCGAATTAATATTTCTGTTTGTGACTAACAAGATAAAAGAGACAGATAAAAACGAACAAATTTAACGTTAAGTTAATAGAAGTCTAGCAAACATTTAGGAAAGGGGTAAGACGGGACCGACCGAATAAAATGAATGACTGATTAGAAACGTGAAATTCAGGTTCGTTGTTAACGTTCGCGGCATTTAAATGTTAAAGATATGACATTGTCATGATAAAGAGTTATACGGAAACGCATAGTTATGTTTATTTTGGTGAGTCATAGGTTTTGTCAAAATGCTGCAGTGTGTAACGTAACTAAAACGTTTATGTATAGTAAGTAAAATAATTTATTTACTCTCCTAAGATTCAATATTAGTCATATTACATATTTAAAAAATATAACCAAACCACTTTAAAAAAAATAGGTGACAATTAGTATTTTCCTTTTTTTATATACATACATACATATATTATGGAATGTAAAAAATATAATACAAATTTGAAACTACCTTAATCACTATACAGGATTTCACAGAAGGCATGATGAAATTCATCAAAGTCGAGTTAGTGGATCTAAACTAAACACCCGCTGCAAAGATTCGAACATAAGTTGTAACTTTTAAAAAACATTTTATTGGATGAGGCGTTACTTTGCGGAGATCCATTTTAATGAACATAAAATATTTACCGTGCTACTCTGCTACTCAACCGCACCCTCGCGCTCGCTCTCGCTCTGAGTAGCGGAGGTAGGTAAATATTTTATGTTCATTTTTAAAACAATGTGACAATTAAGAGAATATAGTACCTACCTACCCTCTTTTTTCCTACTCGCTTATTATGATTGGCTGATGTGAAATGTGTTTTGAGCGAACGACACACATTGCTGAGTATAATTAATTTTTTTTAACCAATTTAAATAGAGAATTTAAATCCCTCCTCAAAAACGTGTTGCATGACATGTACTGTACACTTGTGTTTGTTTTTAATTCATGAAGTTGATGATTCAGAGAACTATGGCGCTCTTATCATTTTCATTAAAACATGAAATGCGTTAAATACCTATGTATAACTAGCTGTTGCCCGCGACTTCGTCCGCGTGTGTTTTTTGTGATAGTTTAGAGCTATTCTCGATATCAAAATTGTTATTATTATACCCTTACAATAATATGTACTAATCCTTAAACAGGCACATTCAAATAGTTTTCTCGAATAGGTAGGTACTATGTACATTCAGATTTTAAATATTTGTGAAAATTTTGTAAGCTAGCTTACCTTGAAGTGTTTAAGATACATATATTATTGCGCTAAGGCCCAGCAGCGCAGCGTTATATATTCTTTGGCAGTGTGGTATTTAACCAAAACAACAAAAATCTTATAAAAAGTCTGAGGACAGAAACTTTTACAATTTCAGTAACCAACTTTTTCACAATAAAATTCTGACATGTTCGTAGCGCAGGCGTAAACGCGCCTTTTGATTTTGCTTTTTTTAGGCAAAGGCACTGAGAGCATACAGCCAAGCGTTTCATTCACGCCGCCCTCATAATAATGTCAGCTTATTATTTATTAATTTATTATTTATATTATTTATAAGAGTGCGTTTGAAAACCGAACGCGTTGTGAATAATAGCGCAATAAATAAAAACAAAGTAACGGTATTGCATATTGAACTTTAGGTGTTAGGTAAAGAACACAATTTCGGACGCCAATTTAGGTTGGACAAAAATGTCTTCGTTGAAAAAATATCTGTGCAGAAAGTAATTATTTTATTTATGTTTTTTCACAATTGACACACTTTTCCGTCTTTATGTCCTATATACATTTTCTTCATAGTATTATTGTATTTGTAATTATTACCAACTACTTATACCGAGGAAAGCAGATTTTTTTGAGTTCCGCTATTTTGTGCGTAATCACCTCAAAAATCAAATTTCAAGGAAACTGAAAAATTATATTTACCTGTATTAGATTGGAAGTATATGTAGCAACTTTAAAAGGTTAAACTTCATTGGTTTTTATTTTATAGGTGTATGAAGTTCATTATTTTTTAACACAAAACCCTCTTTTTTGCGTCTCTAGATGAGATTAAAAAAATGCTGAAACAGGTATTTCTTTATTTTTATTACTGAGTATATATTCTGAGTTTCATGATTCTAGAACAATCTAAATTTTTTTTTTCATACAAACTTTAACCCCCCTTTTCACCCCCTTTTTCTAATATTTTCCAAAATTTCTATAGCCTAGATCCTATTCTGAATGTATTTAAATAGATTTGTGAACATTTCGACAATATCCGTTCAGTAGTTTTTACGTGATGCTCAGTCAAACAAACAAACAAACAAACAAAAATTTTAAAAATGGTTTTAATATGTTCAGTTACTTATTTTAAGTCACCCCGTTTTTTTTTTTAATATTCAATGTACAGATTTTTTGGTCTCAACGATTTTATTAATGTATAGATACACCTGATTCTCAACGAGAATGACGTGCTGTGTTATGCCAGTAAGTCATTATAGTATATTACTCAGAATGCAATTTACGTCAGTACTCGAACATAAGTGAATAATTTATGCGTACATCGCTTCATCGCTTTAATTTATTTATTTATTTATTTTTTGGCCAATGCCAAGCCGACCAAATAAAGGGCACAGATCATTCAATTTTCGAAGTCATCATGCTTATTTTCTATTCATTTTAAAAATACCACAAATAATATTAAAATGACGGAATTTTGATGTTCTTCTTATACCGCTCTAATGTTTTTTTTTATCAAATGAAAAAAGTCTCTCCAGCCAGCACCACAAACTACTCTTAGGGCCTGTCTCACCATTCCTTAGTTCTGTCAGTTATCTATGATGTCTCTATGTATTACTACAAAACAGACAGAGACGTCATCATAGATAACTGACAGTTAAGGAGTGGTGAGACAGGCCCTTAGGGTCGATTTTTTAATCCTCGGATAAGCCCTTAACCGACAAATACCCATTAGAGTTATTTGTCGGATAGGGCCTAATCTGACGATTGAAAAATTGTCCCTTAAACGAGACAGACATTTTCCCCTCCTTGTTTGAACTCGAATAAGCGCAAATTCTTCGGCGTTGAATTTAGTTTCCACTACCACATTTTCATGAGGTGATTATAATATTAGCATTGGGCTAATTTAATCGGGACTCAGTGCCCATTCAGTCGCTGTCCAATTGTTCATCCCGCTGTGTCCGGTCTTGATTAAATATTAATAAATGGGTTTAACAGCTTAAGCCCTGAAACTAATTTTAATTAACTCTGATCCTGAATGTTGGGCCGAATGAAATACTATCGGATCGGTTTTACCTTTTAATTAGTTTAATAAACCAAAAGTTTATACGGTTACTCGATAACGATTATTCATCTTTGAGGGAAATAATAACTTGGTGTTCGGTAAATCAGGGTATATTAATATTCGATACCTATACATATTTTAGTTTTAAGTAAGTATTATAATCCTACTAATATTATAAATGCGAAAGTTTGTGACGATGTGACGATGTGAGTGAGTGAGTGTGTATGTATGTTCCTTCTTCACGCTAAAACGACTGGACGGATATGGACAAAATTTGGTAGGAAGATAGCTGGTACCCTAGATTAAAACATAGGCTACTTGTTATCCCGGAAAATTGTATATTTCCCGCGGGATAGCGATAAACATATCAATTGCTAATTCTACGCGAACGAAGTCGCGGGCAGAAGCTAGTAACTGTCTATTAGGTTAAATCTTTGCAGAACTTACTCCATGGAAATTCACAAAAATTGTTTCATTTCATGCTTCATTGTTTAATTCGGACGGAAATTAAACTAGCTATTTTTTTTGTTTTTGTTTCTTTATTGTGTTTGACATAAATGAACTTTTTTTCTTTCTTTCTTTTCTTTCTATTGGTCAACAGTTCCTCCCGTTTCCTTTCCCGATATCGAGAGGAACATATAAGGCAAAGAATATGTGAGTGGATGAAAATTGAATAATATATCTACGGTAGACTAGAGAATGTCGGTTAGCGTTGCTTGTAGGGGCCGAGCCGTTGTCACGTTGGACGTAGATTTATCTGACAACTAAATAAAGAGTTACTGAATTTAGACTCAAGATTTATCTGGACTATCCTATCCTACTAATATTATAAATGCGAAAGTTTGTGACGATGTGACGATGTGACGATGTGAGTAAGTGTGTAATGCTACATGAACTCTTGAAAGAAAAGCACAGTTTATTTCGATAGGTATGGTTAAACAATAATAGATCAATTAGTTATGTATAACGATATTATCTAAAACTCTAATGCCAAAAGTTGGGGCCGAAAAAAGGAATGCCTACAAGGGCTTTAAGAATGTGGAAGAATCTAGTAGTTTTTTAAAAGAAATTAAGTGTGAATCGAAGAAGGACGGCGAAAAATGAAAAGGAACACGCAAGCATATAAGGTGATGAGTGGCCACTAATCTACTATATAGCTTTGCAGACCGGTGCCTTCAAGGCAACACGTAAAATATTAAATGAGATATTCAATACACACGTTTTTCTATTATAGTAAAGTAAAGTATCCAGAAGTCCAAAAGGCTGCGCAGATATCTCGTCCAAATGTTAAGATTTTAAGATTTTAAGAATTTCGTGTTTCCACACGTCGTCTCCTCGCCGAGTTGCTGGTCTGAACGATTAGAAAATGTAGATCGATAAAGCTGCAGCTGAGGTTTACTCGGAGACGGGGTTCAACGGCTAATCGGCTAATCGTTCATTGGTCATAGCAATCCTAGCCAGGAGGATGGGCTGTAAATAATTATGCAAGCATAAATACATTGACCACGATCGCAGAGCAAAACGGAGCAAAAGACTGACAAAATCACTAAAACTTACCCGAATCAAAATCGGCGAAACCAATGAGTAACAATAACTCAAGTGCGTGTTATAATACTGAGCGTGAACTTACTTCACCAATTATTTAACACCAGGCACAAAGACACACGGCCGCAGACGGGACAACAGGTGGGGTAGACGGGTGCTGGAGTGGAGGCCCAGAGAGGGACACCGAAATGTGGGCAGGCAACCGATGCGTTGGACCGATGACCTTGTGAGAGTAGCGGGGAGGGATTAGATGCGAAAGGCTCTAGACCGTAGCGAGTGGCGTGCATTAGAAGAGACCTACACTCAGCATTGGGTGGATTATGGTTGAGGAAGAAGAAGAAGAAGAAGACAAAGACACAGCCAATATTGAAGGAAAAACACAGGCACTCGCAGGAAAAAAGAGGGTGCATCCGTGCTAAGCTCGCAACGTCGCATTTTTGGTGATTTTTTGCGATTATTTCACAGAAATTGAATGAAAGTATCACATATCTGTCTGTAGTACACTTCGTTTTTAGTGTATTAATGTGTCTAATGCAATAATTCATCGTGATGGACTTTTATTTTCTTGTTAAACGAGATATAGTACTTTATCGCTTTAATACGAAAATAAAAGTCCATCATCATTAATCATTGCATTGGACACATTAATACACTAAAAACAAAGTGCACTACAGACGGATATTTGATACTTTCATTCAATTTCTGTGAAATAATCGCAAAAAATCACCAAAAATGCGACGTTGCGAGCTCAGCACGGATGCACCCTCTTAAAGACAGAAAGATCCACTAGCCTGGTTCAGGAGTCAATGTCAGAAAAATCATCCGACAGAAAAGCGGAAACAAATCTTAAATTCAAATTTAAATTCAAACGCCAAAACTTCTAAAACACCTTGCGTAGCGGCCAGCGATTGATAATTCTAACATGCCAAAAAGGTTATTGAAATGACAAGATAGTTTATTATCAAAAATAATTTAAAATGTAGCGTAATAATGCTACAGTATGTTTACGCTACTTTTTATCCCGGAAAATTGCATAGTTCCCGGGGGATAGCCATAAACATGTAAATTGCTAATTCTACGCAGGCGAAGTCGCGGGCAGAAGCTAGTTTTTTATAATAACCATCGGCAACATAGTCTTGTGACGGGGTGCCCGGGGCCCTCGTCAACATTAACAACCTCCAGCCGGGAATCGAACCTGGCAGGGAGTGGAATTACTAGCTCAGGTGGAATACGGTGCAGGAGACAATGTAAACAACGGTTTACTTAACTATAAACATATGACCTTTATTTATCTAATAACTATCAGCCAAGATACAATGTGCCTGAAGGGCGTCTGAACGCTATGCGCCGGAAGGGCAGTTTAACCCTAGGGTGCCTGAAGGGCCTACTACTACGGATGCGAAGGGCGACTTAAAGCTAACTTAGCCTAACGGTAGGATACGCCCACCAGGGGGTTGTTTCCCTTACCGCGCTGCCAGGGTAACCGGGCCGCCTAATAAGAGAGTCCCGACGCGCTGCCCGGGAAACCGGGCCACCCAGAGACGGGGGGAGAGGGGAGGTAAGGGCGTGCAGTCTTCGAACTCCTGGCCTTCAAGTGGCACGAGCTGGGTCTCAGTTCCCACCACCTGTCGGTTCCGCGGAGCGCGCAACACTGCACAACGTTACGAGGCTGCAGGCCGATTTTATACAGGTGCGGGCGCGCACGCACGACGTTCGGTAGGTAGGTCCCGCGCGTTGGCTGCCTTGCTGTGCCGCCGCTCGTTGCAGTCTAAAGTCGGTGTGGAGAACTCTTGCGTTATATGACATAGTGATATTTGCGTTATATAAAAACCGGCTAAGTGCGAGTCGGACTCGCGCACGAAGGGTTCCGTAGCATTATCTATAAATATCTAAAAGACAAAATCGAATGCAAAACCTTCATGAATAATAATTATCTCGTATTGCCATCCAAGGTGGCGTATGGAAATAGCTCTAATAGGTACTGTTAATATTATAGTGAGACCGTGACCGCTGTCGGCCATATTCAATAATTCACAGTTAAATCGATCAATGGCATTGTAAATTTTTCTATTTTCACTCACGCTATTTTTTCTTATGACTAAGCCTCTAACAGAGAGTGACATTTAAATCAAGACCTTACCTACAACTACAATTTATCTACAATATTTATAATCTATTCCAAACTTTAACGCTTTTGTAAACAGGTAAGTCTCCCCCAAAAAAAAAACCGTGGTAGTCTAGTGGTTTGACCTGTGGCCTCTCAAGCAGGGGGTCGTGGGTTCGGGCTCGCACTCTGAATTTTTCGGAATTTGTGTGCGAAAATACATTTAAAATTTACCATGAGCTGAAGGAAAACACCGAGAGGAAACCTGCACACATCTCCGAAGCAACTCAAGGGTGTGTGTAAAGTTTCCAATCTGCACTTGGCCCGCGTGGGAACTGTAGCCCAAGCCCTCACATTCTGAGAGGAGGCCTGTGCCCAGCAGTAAGACATAGGCTGGAGATGATGGTTCTTTGTTTGAAAATCGATAAAATGAATTGGTATGAAGTAGAGTCCTGACTCTCTTACATACATACATACATACATACCGTCACGCCTCTTTCCCACAGGGGTAGGCAGAGACTACTTTGTTCCACTTGCTACGATCCTGACATACCTCTTTCGCTTCATCCACATTCATCAATCTCTTCATACATGTTCGTCGGTTTCGGGTACTCTTGACCTGGCCTTTTTCCAAAACGTCCTCAATTTGATCACGGAACGTCCGTCTAGGCCTTCCCCTCCCAACGCACCCATTCACACTTCCCATATAAATCTGTTTAGTTAATCTTCTTTCATCCATCCTCTCTACGTGACCAAACCAACTAAGCATAAGTACTTTTTTCTATCCTAGTCACTATATCTTCTTTCACACTAGCACGTTCCCTTATCACACTATTCCTTATTCTATCTACTTTACTCTTTTAGGTACTAAATAGTAGCCTAGTCGTCAAAAATATAAGCTAATCAACTAAATTGGAATATTGGTTACTGAGCGAATGCTTCGCTAGCGAATATATTTCCCTAAATATGTTGATGTATGCCAAGATACTGCTATCTGTGCAGTTTAGATATTTACCCATCGCAAACGAAAGTGCAGTGAAATAAAATGCCAACGTGTTCCCTCAGCATCGAGCGTATATCCAACAGAGTGGGAACGTAATTGAATTTGTTTAAATTGACGCTAAATCAACGCGGTGATTGATGCAGTAATTGAGCGGTCTCGCATGATAGTAGAGTTGCGCAAACAGGTAATTTATTATTTTATTATCGATGTTTATATTGAATCTTTAAACATGGTAAGTATGTCATTAGTTAATCAATCATTTGTTTTTATATAAACAAAAAGATAATCATCATATCCCACATACATATCCCATGATAATAGCTCCACAAACCGATAACTCACGCATGAAAGTCGAGTGATGCCCGACATGTGTGTCAGACTAGTTCGTAGTTCTTTCTCATGGAGCGCCCGCCTTGGCGAATAATAATTATAGGAAATAAATAAAAAAGATAAAGCTGAATAACTACGGCAAAAGGACTAGTATGGTAGGTACGTTAATAAATAAATAAATATTAGGGAATAATACACACAAATTGACCTAGTCCCAAAGTAAGCGCTAGTAAGGCTTGTTTTATGGGTACTAGACAACCGATATAACATACTTATTATAGAGAAATATATACTTTAATATATAGAAACATCCATGACTCAGGAACAAATAGCCGTGCTCATCACACAAATGTATGGCCATACCAGGATTCGACGCTTCTTCGATCCGGGACGCTTGCTTCGCAGGCAGGGTCACTACCAACTCGTCCAACCGCGTCGTCACAAACAAACGTGACAAATATAACACTATTGTTTATATGCTCGATGTTCCAGTTACAAAGCTGTGGACGTTGCGGACAGTATTGTATTGCAATTGCAAACACGGCGAAATAAATTGAATCGAGTCGCGGACGCAAACAGTTCGCGGCATCGTTGTTTACAAATACTTTGAGAAACGATGCTTCTAACCCAGAAACATTAAGTTAATCTTGTCATGTTTAGTTTTTTATTATGATACTAGCTTCTCCCCGCGACTTCATCTGCATAGAATTACACACATAAACCTTCCTCTTGAATCACTCTATCTATATACTACATCTAACATACATAGGGACAGACTGGAAAGCGACCTTGGTTTTATACATACTCTATGTAGTGATAAGTATTTAGAATAGGCTATGTCGGGGAAAGAATTAAATACGCTTTTACGCTTTATGGATATTACCTTGGAGGTCTTAAATGAATGACAAAGAAAGTCCTCAGAATCAGATAATTAAAAAATCACTCAGTGTGCACGAGTGGCACGGGTGACCGATGTAGAGAGACTTTTTATTTACGTGATTAAATCCCGTTTTTAAGGTTCCGTAGCCAAATGGCAAAAACGGAACCCTTATAGATTCGCCATGTCTGTCTGTCTGTCCATCCGTATGTCACAGCCACTTTTTTCCGAAACTATAAGAGCATTGAGAAGAGAACTGTTGAAATTTGGTAATTAGATGTATTCTGTAAACCGCATTAAGATTTTTATACAAAAATAAAAAATAAAACAAATAATTTTGGGGTTCCCCATACTTAGAACTGAAACTCATTTTATTTTTTTTCATCGAACCCATACGTGTGTGGTATCTATGGATAGGTCTTCAAAAATGATGTTGAAGTTTTTAATATATATTTTTTTCTAAACTGAATAGTTTGCGCGAGAGACACTTCCAAAGTGGTAAAATGTGTCCCCCCCCCGTAACTTCTAAAATAAGAGAATGATAAAACTAAAAAATAAATATAATGTACATTACCATGAAAACTTCCACCCAAAATTGGTTTGAACGAGATCTAGTAAGTACTTTTTTTAAAATTAATATTTGTCTGTCTATATAATTAACCAATATAAAATGACCTCACACTGCCTACATTTTGCTTAAGAGCAGGGCTCTGCTAAGACTGGATTTTATAATAACTTGGCGAATGGCGAATTTGTATGGAACCCTCAGTGCGCGAGTCCGACTCGCACTTGGCCGGTTTTCTTATAATAATGTAGAGAGAGACTGTCTTCACTATAGCACGCCCCGCATTGTCACACTACTGACTGACTTTTATAATCAAAACAATGCTGGCCATGGCTGCTCGCTTCTCACACTGTTCCCCAAAAAGGAATATCACAGGATTACACGACTCATAGGATAATAGATAATTTGACAACGGATATTACAGTTAAAGTCAGTGAGCTCCTAGAACGATATTCGGGTACGGTTGGCTGTATTCAAGTATTAAAACCCATAAGAGTGAAACACCAAGACAGCGAAGGTTATTTTAAATACTATCGATCAATACATTAAGGGAAATATATTCAAGAACTACCGTTCTACGGTGATACGTAAGTACATTAAATTCCTTTCACTATATAATACTAAAACATATATTATGTAATACGTGTTATTCGAGCTACAAACATTCTTATCGATGATACAATCTGTCCTACCAGGATACGAAATCTGGATGATGTTAATGAACTAGGACTGGGTTAATTTGTATATTTATTTATTTTACTATACGGTTACTAATTTCTTAAGCCATCTTTTAAACATATTTATTTTAGGTTATGATCAGTTCTTTTACTTTTTCTGTGTGTCTACTCTTGCTTAATACCTATGTCCTGTTAATCGTTCAAAGCTTAACTGGAAGAGATCCCTTTTAGGGATAAGTTCGCCTTTGTGCATTTTTTTTTCCTGTATTCATCTTTTTCATGGTTTTATGTACAATAAAGAGTTTTACATACATACATACATACATACATAAGTCATAACTTATTATTAATATTTAATATTAATAAATATATGTAGGCCTAGGTACCTACATATTTATTAATGTCAGTCTTAGATAACACCTCAGACACACTATTAACTTAAACACCCACACAAATGTTTGTATACAACGACAAGGAAGTAAATACGATGATTATGTAAAATCGTAAACAAATATTACGTTTACTCAGTCACAATGAACGGTCAACCACAATACATTACATACCTAGTATACGATGTGTGTCACATGGAGATGTGGAATAATAGTCGTTAACATCACGTGGGAATTCATTATAAGGGAACCTTGCCTATTATGCGAGTGAGACTTCTTGTAAGGCTAAGTGCACAATATTGCTGACACATGTTTGTTGTGTTCGTGTTGGAAATTGGAATAATTATGCGGAGTTTGAGGTAAGAAAAAAGTTGAGTATCTAATGAAATTTTGTGGGTGGTAGGGCCTTGTGCAAGGTCCGTCCGGGTCGCTACCACCATCTTACTAGCTAATCCTGCCGCTAAGCAGCAGTGCTTGCACTGCTGTGTTCCGGTGTGGAGAGTAAGACAGCCGGGGAAATTACGGGCACAAGAGGCATTTCATTTGAGTCCTCTAGGTTGGCAACGCATCTGCAATCCCTCCAGGGTTGCGGGTGTCTATGGGCAGTGGTGATCGCTTACCATCATGTGACCCGCTTGCTCGTTTGCCTTCCTATTTACATAAAAAAAAAAGAAAAAAAAAAGAAATTAGTTCAGATCAGATTCAGATTCAGATTGAGGTAGGGTGAAAAACTTTTTACATACATACATACATAACATGCACGTCTTTAGTTATCACTTACGGGGTAGACTGAATGTAGGATAACAAGAACTACATTTTCAAAGTATTTTTTTTTTCGTTATAACAGTGAAAAAAAAATGTAACAGTTACTGTTAAAAATATCGTAAACTTATATACAGGGTGTATAGTAAAAAAAATATATATATTTTCTATAGGAATGGTAGTATTAAATTAACTGTAATCATTCCTATAGAAAACATAAAAAAAAAATTACTCCAATTTTTTTTTAAATATTTTTTTTAGCTTCTATAGCTATCGTTATATACCCCAGTTGATTATTGTTAGGGGCTATCTGATACACCCTGTATAGATACTTAAATATATCACTTTTGATAAAATACATTTTTGGGCAACATTTTCGTTCCTTCATGACTTGATAGATCAATGAGGAACCGTCATCGTCACTCATCATCAACATTATCATCATATCAGCCATAGGACGTCCACTGTTGGACACAAGCCTCCTCCATAGAACTCCAGTTGTCTCGGTTGGAAGCGGTTGCATCCACCGTGAACCCGCGACATTAACCTGTAGGCTTATTGTCTAACTCGCTCGCAATCGCCATCGTGTTCATTTTGACAGTTCATGTTTGAACGTTACAGCTAGCTGATTCCGATGCCAATTGTCAGCCCATACGTGAACTGCCAAAATGAAGACGATGGTGATCGCGAGCGAGTTAGACAATAAGCCTACTGATCATCCATCCATCTCTTTGGTGGACGTCCTAGTCCTACGCTGCACTTGCCGATCCGCTACAACTGCACTTATTATTTTTCTTCACTAATCTCAGCGCTTTACGAGTGACGAGTAGATTTGAGCAGGTGGATTATGCCAAAATCATTTATACATCCAATCACATGAGATCGTTTATTTCCCTCTAGGACAGTAAACGCAAGCATCAGATTCTGTTCCCGTCAACATACTATCCCAAATCACCACTTTGTAAAACAGACACAGCAGGGCGAATATTCAGCGTTTTTTCAGCGTTTTCTTTCGTCATTACCGTCTCAGTATATACCATTTTTCTAAGACTTAACTTTTTAGGACAACGAAACACAGTATGGATGCTGCATTTAGCTTTTCAAAGCTGTTGTGGCTTGTCCTTCTGTTAGGATAATAATTGTGGGACGACAAACGCATAAACTGAGCGGTCGAAACGCTTGAATATTGGCCCGGCACGTGTCACTCGATTGTGTCCCCAGCTTTACATGAATAGCTCTCACGACTCGACTTAGCATTTCAACGCGCTGGTCCATTTGACTGCTTCCGTCCATATCATTGTGAAGACCATATTGTGATGATATAGACGAGATTTTTCTACGTGGTTTGATACAGTACGGATGGATAACCTCAATAAGAAAGATATATTATATGAGCACATAAAAATGTACAATATAGGGGTAAATTCAAGCGAGAGCAGGCCCCTCTTCTCCACTGGGCACTATGGGCACGTGCCCAGGGCCCCGCGATCGAATGGGGCCCCCTAGTTCCTGCCAGATTACCAAATGATAACCGATATTTAGGTCATAGGGGCCCCATGATCCTAATGTGCCCAGGGCCTCAAATAGTTTAAAGACGGCTCTGAGCGAGAGTCAAAATAAGGCAGTCAGTGAGGCTATTATCACTAGTCACTACATAGTAAAAAAAAACAAACGTGCTTTCCGCTGCCTCTCCTTTGCTTAGATCTTTAAAAGTACGCAGCGGATTTTGATGCGTTTTTGATTAGATAGAGTGATTCAAGAGGAAGGTTTATATTATGTATAATTCTACGCAGACAGTCGCAGGCAGAAGCTAGTCATACAATATAGCTATAAAATCGATATTATTATTAAACAATGTCGGGTTAGTAATACCGTTTATAACTTTGCGCCGATTAAATTACCTTTGATTTGTTAAATTTGTCTTAACTCTGAATAGCAAAAGAACTAATAAAAATTTGGAAATTTGTCGAAACAAAAGAAAATATTTTGTATGCAACGCCATCTCTGATGACGTGACAGAAACTGTTATAAGGCGAAACCAAGTTTGCCGGGTCAGCTAGTTACTTTACGTATTATAATGTAGGTATAGTACCTATACCTGTACTGGTACCTATAGAATTTAATATGGGTAGGTAAGGGAGACGACCTGATCAGGATCGCGGGATCGCGGTGGATGCGGAAGGCACAGGACCGGTCCGAGTGGAGAGCCTTGGGGGAGGCCTATGTCCAGCAGTGGACGTCTTACGGCTGATATGATGATGATGAGGTAGGTACCTACTTCATCCCCACTTCACTACAAATATTATAAATGCGAAAGTAACAACTGTCTGTCCGTCTCTGTCTGTCTCTTACCTTTTCACGCTAAACCGCTGGACTGATTTAGTTGAAATTTACGATACAGATAGTTTGAGTCCGGGGGAAGGACATAAGATAGTTTTTATCCCGGAAAATTGCATCGTTCCCGCGGGATAGCGATAAGCGACTTCTTGGCTAACAGAACAGCTAGTGTACATACGTTATCGCATTCATTATCCTTATATGATATTTTTTATTTATTTTTTTTATTTATAAGCCTTTTTATTCCAAATTCGCTATAATTTCAGTAAGTACATGTTGTTGTTGTTATTGTCGTTTATTTATTAAATTGTCGCGTAATTCGGCGTGCCTCATGGCATAGGCCTCCTCCGTGTATTGGAGGGTTTGGGCTATAGTTCCCACGCGCGCCCAGTGCGGATTGGGAACTTAACACACACCATTGAATTTCTTCGCAGATGTGTGCAGGTTTCCTCACGATGTTTTCCTTCACCGAAAAGCTCATGGCAAATTACAAATGTAATTTTCGCACATAAATTCCGAAAAACTCAGAGGTGCGAGCCCGGGATTTGAACCCACGACGCTCTGCTTGAGAGGCCACAGGTCAAACCACTAGGCTACCACGGCTTTTTATGATATACATTATTTATACATACATTGATACAAAACCATTAACTGGAATTGAAATAAATGTTCTTCTCTAGCATAGCTCGTTTATTAATTTAAGTTAATTACCTGAAATGCAGTGCAATATCAAATTTTAAACGGTACAATTTAATCTAATTTACGTTTAGAGGAGCTTAAAGTCAAAGTTGAAACGGGGGTGGCACAGTAGGTTTGCTAAATGCGCCTTTATTATAATAATTAAATGGTGTCGACTGTGCGTTGTCGGGGTAAGTAATAGTCTATGGTACAGGCACACGTCGTCACCACTGATTTTGTATAGTCAAGTGTAATTAATATGTGGGTATGTAGTCAAAGTTTCAAAAATAAGTACCATACGCGCTTACACCGGCGTATAGTACAAATTGTAAAGAGAGTACAGTTCACGAGCCGCAATATAACGATTTTGTCGTTAAATAAAGTAAGTACCTATATAGTTCGAATATTCGCAACTCCTGGCTTATTGTCTAATTCGCTCACAATCGCCATCGTGTTCAATTTGACAGTTCATGTATGGGCTGACAATTGGCATCGGAATCAGCTAGCTGTCACATTCATACAAGAAGTGTCAAAATGAACACGATGGCGATAGCGAGCGAGTGAGACAATAAGCCTACAGTTCACCTCTTAAAAATTATACTTGCTTCTTGAATCGCCAGATTTTTTATCGTTCACACGCCGAGCGTCACTTGTTTCGCTCGTAAATCTCCCCAAGTTTCCTGAATGGTCTACTTTGTGGAGGTAATCAGGAGTTATGTTTATGAAGTCAACAGTAAACGTTTATTGGGTAAGTTAAGGTGGGTACTTATTTGTGGATATTTATTTCGAGTTCGTACTGTTAATTTCGGGCGATGACGTTTGAAACGACTGGGTCCTGCAGGCTTATTACTTAGTAACTCGCTCGCGATCGTAATCGTGTTCATATTGACAGTTCATGTATGGGCTGACAATTGGCACCGGAATCAGCTAGCTGTCACATTTCCTGATTTTCTAAAGTAAGTTTGGATATAACAAATTGTCTCGAATGTGTTCAAATAAGCAGCGCAACTAGCAATAAAAACGGCAAAAACTGATAGTTACAGTCATTTGCTTCGGAAAAAAATTTCTATGACGTAAATTGTAGGAAATTTTCTCTACTTAGATACTACTTGGATATCTTTATCGTAAAACAGTTAGAAAGGAGATAACGCCAAAAAACTGTCATTAGCCGCCATTTTTCCAATATGGCGGCGCGAGCGGCAAAGGTACGAGCTGCCAAATTTGAAATTAGAAAAGAGCACCATAATCTACCGATTTTCAAAACTCTCGGAAAACTTTCCCGGAAAAACTACGATATGACTGTTTTAGACCTGCCACAAACACACGGAATTTTCATACGGTTTCCGTACGGAATGACGTCAATTCGTAGCCCTGTCCCGTTCTGTTATACAGCGATGTCCCGTTCGCTGACGTCATTCCGTACGGAAACCTAATGAAAATCGTATGTACCTATGTGGCCGGCCTTATGATTGCTTATTGTAAATTTTTCGCAACAAACGCCTCGAACGCGTTAAATTTGAAATGTAAAATACTATGGCATTATTTTGTACCGTTACATGCCGTTGACACTAACAATAACACTCTAGTCAACATTCACGCGAGTTCGTTCGAGACATGACTGTGTCAAAATCCTACACGTAAAGCAATTTGCACTAAGGTATTAATAATTTAGAAAGGCATCGATGTTCGTGAAAATAGATGGTATGGTACTCGTAATACGGCTTGGGATCGAAATGCTCCAATTATTCTAAAAATGGTAGTATAAGCTACTTTTATCCTGCAAAATTGCGTAGTTCCCGCGAGACAGCGATAAAACGACTTTCTCTCAGACGAAGCCGCGGACAACAGCTAGTAACTTATACAACTGCCGCATTTGTAGCAATAAATCACACACGAATTCATAAGTGGAATTGTTACAATTTCCATACTACAATGTACAACCAACGATAAAACTGTTAGCTGTTTTACTACCGGTCGTAAGAATAAAAGTTATTGTACGCATTTTGCATTTTAATATAAAATCACAACATTGTTGAAATCCGATCGCGTAGCCTTAGTAATATTGAAATAAAAAGTGTAAAAATTAACGTTTCATTATTATAATTAAACTGTCTTAAAATTATATTACATTGTACAAACACAGCCACGTCAAACATTAATAATTTATAATCTAAATATAACTTGTCTACAATTCGCAAATTTTTTCAATATTATACTTAACTTTTTTATTATTGTTTTTCCAAGACTTTTGAGCTTGTGTGTCCTGATTGTCTTACACTACATTTTGGATACCAGAAAAATGAATGACGTTCCACAAAACAGGTCTTCGAAACCAAATTCGAACAAAAACAACTCGCTTTAATACTAAAGCTTGTTTTAAGCGTATTACAAGAAAGTGATCGCTCGAGCGTAATATATTCTATCCGCACATTTTTATGCGTAAATCGGACTCAAACTACCACTTTGACACTTTTCATCACACTTGCTCGTAAACGGTATCAAAACATACAGGTTAACCTGGCCGTAATGCCCCATACAAAACCCTCGGGCTGTTTTCTTGCCATGAAACCCTAGGGCGGTAAACCCCCCGCGGTACCCTGTGAATCCAATACACTGTATCTTGAGTTACAGTGTTTTGAATTAACAACGTCCATTCGATTTCTTTTTGCCTGTTACATGGTCCTACATTCAAATATTATGGGTCTTATACTAGAAAAACTGAGATATCGCAATGTAAAAAACACTGTATTTCACTAAAACTAAAGTCTTAAAATAGCAAAACACCGTAATTGAAGATGCAGTGTGTTGTCAAAATAATTCACGCGCGTTCCAAGATACACTGTTTTGACAAAACTAAGTAACAAGCCAATAACCATGACTCGCGCGATGCTTGTGCGCCAATCACAGCGCGGCTGAGCGGCAATCTTGATCGCTATTGGTCGATTTACCGGGAGTCAGTTTGAAGCACGTATTCATTGCCAAACGCCGCGTCTCCGGCACACGGTTTTTCTGCCCTATAATTCTATTTATTTATTCGCATATCTGATGAAAAGCATTGTAATAATGTTTCACAGGCGGTACGGGAATTACGAACATCGACTCAGAAGAACCTCAACTTCTACTAGACTAGAGCCTTAGGGTGCGACCAAACCGCCGCGTATACGCAGTGACGTGTAATATGCGTCACGTTTTCTCACCGTTTCTTCGTACATTTTGTTGCGATTCCGTAACGTCACCGTTTTTTATGCGGCGGTGTGGTCGCATCCTTAATCGTAATTCCTTACTTACCGCCTTTAATACACTATGTACTATTACAACTCAAGCGTAGGTACTTACCGTTGTCACAGTACCCGGCCATAAAGATTGCACTTCGGTCTTTGAAAAGAGACAATTGGCGTCACGTAAGTTAGAGCGAGACAACGCTCTACGAAGCCGAAATGAAGAGAGAAGACCGATTTGCAATCTTTATGGCCGGGTGCTGCACGTTGATTTATCAGAACAGTACAAGTGCCGTAAATATCCCGTACAGATTGATGCTCGCGCCCATGTTTCATAAGTTTAATTAAATTTGAAGCTTTCTGAGTTCGGAACTTGGAGCCATTAATCTTTTTCGCGTGCACTTAGGGTTCTTATTGACAAGTTAAGCCACAGTATCGGTGCGATGTTTTTAGCCAGGAGTGGAGAATGATGTATGACAGCAGATGGTTTTGCTATAGGGGTCTTTGGTAAATAAATCAACAATAAATTACTGGTGCGAGTTGGCAGAAAAAGCCGTGGTAGCCTAGTGATTTGACATGTGGCCTCTCAAGCAGAGGGTCACGGGTTCGAATCCCGGGCTAGCATCTCTGAGTTTTTCGGAATTACATTTGAAATTTACCATGAGCTTTTCGGTGAAGGAAAACATCGAGAGGAAACCGGACCAATCCCAACAAGGCTTAGTTACTCCCTTCTGGGTTGGATGGTCAGATGGCAGTCGATTTTTTTTTTTTTTTTTTTTTTTCTTCTGTAAAAACTAGTGCATACGCCAAATCTTGGGATTAAGTTGTCAAAGCGACCCCAGGCTCACTGAGCCGTGGCAAATGCCGGGAAATACGTTAGAAAGATGATGCATGACTGGTGCGGGTTGGCTATCTATTTTTCTATCTTTTACCGCTGCACCGTGGCCAAAAAATTCGATCGATGCCATGGTTTCTAAAAACAGATTTCTTTATGTCTTCTTTTTTTCTTCTTTTTTCTCTTTTTCTGTGTCTTTCAAAAGAGAATAAATGTCTTCTTTCTTTCTTTCTTTCTTTCTTTATTTATAGTTTTTAACTTCTCCCTATTAACCCATTTGGATTGATCATCCTGTATAAGTGTATATACCATTATGGTGGTACAGATGCAGTGCATAAAGTTTTTCCATGACATTGCGTTGAGTCCCATGCGGTTTACAACTTAAACGAACTTGATCTGACAGTTGCATTGTATACACGACTTTAATAACATGTCACTAGAGTTGAAAACCGGATAAAAGTCAACGTAATGTCATGGAAAAACTTTATGCAATACACCTGTAAAGGAATTTCTTGGCCGACTGAAAATAAATATTTAACAACGAAACTGTTTTTTAACGAACTAGCAAACCTTAGAATATATCTACACAGCATAGTTTTGCTAGAAGTGCGCTTATTAAATCTGTAGAGCACCTGTCCCTTTGCCACGATTACGTCAATTTTCCACGAGCTTTCATAATAAAAGCAGATGTAGGAGCTAAGCTATAATTATCTTTTGTCGTTGCTCACAATAGAAAAGTTTTCCATTGTACGGGACTTGTACGACAAGAAAGTTGATGCCTAAACATCCATTTCTTGATGACGATAACATTTCAGGAATATTTTTTGTACCTTAGTGAAAACTTCTTCAGCGGCGCTGAGCACTTTTTGGGATGGGTGAAAAATGTTAATCTCGCGTCAGGCGTAAGACGGAGGGAGAGTGTTTTGTACCTAAAGGATAAAAACGGGACCCTAGTTCTAAGATCACACTGTCTATCTATTCACCAGGCTGTATTTCATGAACCGTGATAGCTAGACAGGTGAATTTTTCACATATTATTATGATGTATTTCTGTTGCCGCTATAAGGAAGCGACCACACCGCCGCGCCGCTTAAAAAACGGTGACGTTACGGGATCGCAACAAAATGAATGAAAAAACGATGAGAACACGTGACGCCTGCGACAAGTCTCATGTGTATACGCGGCGGTGTGGTCGGACCTTAATAACAACAAATACTAAAAATCTAACTTTTTATGCTTGCCGCCTATGTAAGTAACTAATAAAAACTGACATCACATTGCCTACAATTAGCTTAAAAGTAGGGCTCTGCTAACACTGAATTATATATTCACTTGGCCGGTATTTTTACTGGGTAAGTAATACGAGATATAACAACTTATTATCTAATGTTCATAACATATACGCTCACTTTATATAAACTCGTTTAGTATAACGTTTACTGGATAATAATGAACGAAAATTATAATCTTAAAATATCTAATTTTGTAAGGTATAACGTTGTTTATATATAATATCAATTGAAATAACGATCAAAGCATATAATGTTCATAATAGCTAACATCAAAAAGCATAATGCACAGTTGTTTATTGAATTTGCTTTGTGGTTAGGGGGTTTTCTAGGTGGTTATATAAAAAAAAAACTAACACCAACCTTTCACCTTTGAACCTAACCTATCCGAGTCGCTTCCGCTCCGTACCGTCTTGCTCGCTCGCTTCGCTCGCTCGCCGAAAATTAAGCAATGTCTTGCAGCTGTTTCAGTTAGGTTAAATGTTTGTTATGTTAAAAGAAATTAGTCCATATAAATCTTATACAAATTGAAGTTATATGAAAATAACGTTATATACCTAATTTAAGCCTTATACGTTAAAAAAATATACTTTTTGCTGTTATAGCTAACGTTCATTATATCTTGTGAACGTTATTATTATGAAATTAGATATTTTGTAGTTATATCTCGTGGGACGCACCCATTTTTACTATTACCTTACTATAATTATATACTATGTAGTAAATATTACACGAAATGCGAATGCTTTCATCATTTTTCTTATTTATTCTTATCTGTCTCAACAATCTATTTACACATAAAAATTAAATTCATAACCACACAAAATAATTGCTCGCATCATTGACATCAGTAGTATTAACACACTGCGGGAATACCGTCAAGCTCCATTACACTGCGGGGTCTCAGGCTTACGGTTTTGTGAGCGATAGATCAAAAGCATCAATGTAACGCAACACTTATAATAATTGTCGGTCGCATGTAAATAATTCAGCTTCCCCTAATACTGTGAACGCCACATATGGCTTTTAATAAGCGGTCCTAACAGAAATTAATAAATACCTACAGTCCGTATTATACTTGTCTTACCCAAGGACTCTCACTAACTACCTGCGTAGCCAAACGGAAAACTGACGTTTTTTATAAAATAGTGTGGCAAAAAATAATCACCAGCGGTTTTCTTCTTGCGCAAAAATGATAAAAGCCCATCGAGGGAATTGCCAAAAACCTTAAGAAACAAACAGGCGCAGGCGATGCGGCTAGCAACCCATCACTATTTTGATTCCCCTTTCCACAACAACCATTCGTCTTTTTCATAGATAATACTTAGTAATATCTGAGCCTCTAGTGTAAGTTTCTGACACGAAAAACGTATCGAACGCGTTCGCGTTAAACGTTTTAATTACTATGGGAAAATTGACAGCGCCGCTAGCGGAACGAAACGGCAACAAACTGTTCCCATAGTATTTGACATTTAAACGCAAACGCGGTCGAGACGTATTTTGTGACCGAAAACCTACACTAAGCATACTGGCCCGATTGAGGATAAAAAAGTATATACTCGTAAGTGAGGCAAAAGGCTCAGGCTCAGCATGTGCGGGGAGGGCTGTGCTTCCCCTCGCTGGTTTTCAGCCTGCACACAGCGCACAGACACCGCACCGCACCGGATCGAATTCGGGACCTCAAGTACTTTAGTACTATTATTTATTCTGTGCCTCAAGCTTTGTTTGTTGTTTTCTAGCCAGTAGGCTATCCAGTGTCTAAAATGTGGTGTTTTGCCTTGTCGCCGAATTTGTTTGATCGAATTTCATTTGGCAACCAATATTTCGCCGAATGTTCACTTTGACAACGACTTATTGGCAAATTTTTGTATTTTTGGACTCTCATTAGGCCGAATTTTTATTATGACGAATATCGTTTTGATTTTAAACTTTTGGAATATCTTTCACATGGCAAATGTTACACTAGGCCGAAAAACTCTTACGATTAATTTGGATTAATTTAGGTTTAGGTGCGGCTTAGCCGCAAACATGTTTGTTTTAATTTAAAAACAATCTTTATTTTACCTTAGAATGTCTTATTTTTTATTAATGGTTATGTAGTACCATTTGGCTATATAAAAATGACATTTAAATAAGTGTCCATGTAAAAAAAAAACAAACGTTGAGTTGGCAATCGTGAGGTTGGGAAATGAAACTAATCATTTTAACATGATGATTCGGCAAAATGAAATTCGGCCAAACGTTGGTTGGGAAGTGAAATTCGGCAATAAAATCTTCGGCAAATCAATAGAGAACCCTTAAATATATATCACCACTAGCTACTTTTGGCAGACAGGTTTGTCCATCGTTAACCTTTCCGATTAGTCCATAACTGAACTCTGATTCAATACTCTTTCAATTCCAACGAATTTCTGCAGGCATTAATTAAAACCATCGAATTTTTCGTCCAATCAGACTGGGAATGCAATTGGTTGATCAGAGCTTCGTTAACCCTCGCTGATCGAGTCAGTCGGTCATTAGAGTATCCAATCTGCAATACATAACTGGAATACTTTGTGTTTGGGTGTCGTAACTAGTCGTTTTTTTTTTTGCTAGATAAAGGCAAAGGAAAACTGGGTTGTAGAGCACGTTATTAGCACTAACATAAATAGATTATTAAATTAAAGGTGACTGGAAGAAAGAACCTTGTACAGTCCGTGAACTCGTAGAACGCCATTCGGGTTGTTCTTGCTGTCTCACTCACTCTTATGGGTTTGATACTTGAATCGGCCGACGGTACCTGAAACCCGAATGGCATTCCAAGAGTCACGGACTGTGTACAACCAATTTTATGTATGGTCACAAGTTAAGCTATAAATTAGGTAAGTATCCATATAACGCAAAAGCCGTGGTAGGATAGTGGTTTGACTTGTGGATTTTCAAGCACCAGGATTGTGGGTCCGAGCCCGGGCTCACACCTCTGAGATTTTCGGAATTGACAATATTTCAATTTTTCAAGTGCTCTTTTTTATTGTCTGGCTGGAAAGAGCGCATAATTTTAAGACACCCATATTTCTTTATATTTGTGAAAATCTTGTATTTTCGTGGAAAAATCTATTTAAATCGTTGCTCAAGCAGAAAGGACGTAAAGTAACAAATGTCAAGTATTAGCGAAATGACGTCACTGCTTTGATTCGTACACTTAAAAAAACGTTGAAATAATTACATTAATTGACCGACAAAACCTGTGCTTAAATAGTTTGACAGTGAATGCAGTTGTCAATGTCGATGAACGTCAAAACGAGCTGACAAACTCAAACAGATACCTCACAAAAAATATGATTTTAAATGAAATCTTGGAAAAACATTATCATTATTGCCCGGCAAACAGTTATCTAGTGTTCCCGATGGTAACAAAGCCGAGTGGTGTGCGAATAAATTAACAGTCAGCTGTCAGTAGTGTTGTGTTGTGAAAGTTGTAAATGTCAAAGGGAAACCCGGAAGACAAGTTTTTTTATAATGGCAGTATTGGACCGGCCGCTGGACGTCATTTCCCGTTTTACATATTTTGCTCATTTTTCCAAAAAATACTGTATGGAAAAATCCAAAAATATTTTTTTTGTGTTCTACAAGTGTTTCTCTCGAAATGGTTTTTGATTTATGAATATATAGAAATTTGAAATATTGTCAATTCATGTGCATTTGAAACTTACCACGAGGAAAAGATCGTGAAGAAAACCTGCATACATCAGCTGCGAAGCAATTCAATGGTGTGTGAAGTTTCCAATTCGCACGGGCCCGCGTGGGAACTACGAGTATAGCCCAAGCCAAGGCCATGATGAACTATGACTAAATTATAACATCTGTATAACTCATGACCAAACAATAAATAATATCTCAATCTCAATCTCAATCTCAGCCCTCTCATTCTGAGAGGCCTGTGCCCAGCAGTGGGACGTTTATAGGCTGGAGATGAATTCACATACGTATACATGCACACTTTGACATATTCAATTCTGAACGCGTACATTCCAAAAATATTTTCATAATTCGTAGAATCTGCTTTCAACTGGATTAAGCCCTTATTTCTAAAACAAATTACAGATTAAACAATTTCAATTTCGTTTGGAGCTGCCGTCGAACGAAGTCGCTGTAGGGGGCAATCACAATTTATTACTCCTACCTTTCCATTTAAGGTAAGAGATATAAAATATGAGATTAGGCTTCTATTCTCAGTCATTGACCGTTGGTTAGGCTTGTAGGAAAAATAGACAATAACAGTTATTTTTTTATGTCAAGGACTTGGGCGTTTGTTGTAATGAAGTACTTACATTATATTATTTTTTTGTATGGTCCACAAAGATCCTAATCGATATTATTAGAAATGTAACAGTTTATCATATATTGATTTACAGCCTTGATTCATAAAAAATCCTTAATTGAGGTTTGATCAGTTCATTAGTTAACAGACTGATTAAGCTTATTTGACAGTTGTTAAAAAGTATGATTCATAAACGCTTGCTAGCAGTCTGTTAACTAATGAGCTGTTGATAAATGAATTAGACGCGTTATGTTATCACCTTGACAAATCATAGACCATAAATGGCTTTTTAGTGAATTAAAAAAAAAATTGACAGCAGTGGCAGCGAATTAGCGGGAAACCAGCGAATTAACACGACAGACGAGGCAGTGTGGATCTAGTTTCCTTTACCTTTCTCGAGGGGATACAAACTTAAAACAAAAAAAACTGTCTTGCGTATGGTTTTGCTCTTGCCAAAAACAGCTGTTCATATGTATGGCGGCCATTTTGTGAGTTATCAGAGAGATAAAGTACGGTCTACGGTCCGCCAACTTTCGGAAGACTTAACAGACCCTTGATGGACTGATTAGCGCTAATTGACGTTTATGAATCATGTTTTTTTTGCATCGGTCCTATAGCGAGCTTATAGCGAGCCTCTAACTTTTTATGAATAAGGCTGTTAAACTTTACGAATAAATTGGGAACGTCACTCTGTAATTTTTCGACTTGAACAAACTTAGTGTCAGAATTCGGATAAAGATCAAACATACTTTAATTCGAAACCATTACGACGTTCGACATCACATAAAAAGGCTGTCATTATTATTTACCTCCATTTCATCTAGATAAGCTACGAAACGTTTCCAATATCGAATAAAATCGGCTCTTTATGCCGGCTCTAAAATCTTTATTTTATCTTCTGCCGTTCACATTCAGAGCAACGGGCAGCCAAGCGGTTAGCGGGTACTCTGAAAAAACTTCCCGAATTCGAATCCCCGTAAGGGTAGCCAGGAGCCTTACCATGACGTCCTTATTCCGACTCAGTTCAAGTTTTAGCTGTCACTTTTAGGCACTTGTCCCACCGCCGACGATGAGCGATAAACGAGTAGATCGATAAACTAGAAACGAGTGGGCGAGCGGCGAGAAGCGAGTGTTAGCTGCAATAGTTTTGTCGCTCGGCTATGGGCGAGTGTTGGAGTGCGACGGGCTATTACTCGCATCACTCGCTCGGGCGGTGCGGTGCAGCCGACTTGTCGCAGACTTGTTCAAACCTGCACGCGAAACACACTGTACACTGTACTAGCGGTTTGTTGTAAAAATGTCTATTCAGAATTGCTGCTACCACTATGCTACAAAATTCATCATCATCGTCGTCTGAGCTAGACAACAATGACAGCTCAAATGCTTTGCTCAAATTCATAGCAAATAATATATCTGCACTGAAATCCACGCTGTAAAATCACCGCTGATTGGTCTTGCAGCTTAAGTTCTACTGCCAAGCGAGCATCGCCGAGCGAGTACCGCTGAGCTAGTTTTAGCGACAAACTAGTAGAGCGAGTGCTCTCGCCGGCAGTGTGAACAACCAGCGATGAACTATCAACATAATGGTGTCTCTTTTACTAACACAAGATCCTTATCTTTTGTTCGTTTCTTGGGCGAGAAAATCGCCGATAGCTAATAGCTTTCTCGCTCTTGGTGGGACGTCACGGTAAGGCCGCAGGGTACATTTGTGCCCGAATCATGTGCATTTATATACAAGGTCTCAGGAGTTTCTCACATGCTGGTCTGGGAGTAAAGAAAAACGTAATGCATCTCTTCCCGCGCAGATGGTAAAAACCCATCGAGGGAATGGGCGAAAATCTTAGGAATCATGTTACAGGCGATGCGGCTAGCAACCCATCACTGTTGATTCCTCTTTCCCCCTGTACGCCCACAATCATGCTAAACCTGGCCTTTGGGTCTTGTTACCATAGGCTCTGTCTACCCCGTAAGGGATAAAGACGTGATTTGTGTATGTACTAGCTGTTGCCCGCGACTTCGTCTGCAAAGAATTCGTTTATCGCTATCCCGCGGGAACTACGCAATTTTCGGGGATAAAAAGTAGCCTATGTGCTATTCCAGACTTTTCTCTATCTATGTGCCGAATTTCATCCAGATCCGTTGGGCCGTTCTGGCGTGATTGAGTAACAAACAAACATCCATCCATCCATCCATCCATACTTTCGCATTTATAATATTAGTTAGATTAGATTAGTTAAATGTATGTATGTCTCAGGAATTGTTCCGGAATTTATCAGCAGGTCGTTGGAATAGTTTGACTGAACACAGTACATTCTCTATACACTCTATACTTCGATATTTTTAGAATTAGAAACCACAATAACATTATATTGCGTTTGGTCAACTATTTCTTACCTAGCAAATAGTACAGTGCAATAGTTTGGCAGCCGCAAAATAAAATTGTTCTAATATCACTTTATTTGCGTGTCGTCAATTGTTACACTAGTACAAATTGTAAAGAGATTACAGTTCACGAGCCGCAATATAATGTTGTTGTTTCTAATTCTAAAAAAATCTAAGTATATAATAAGTACCTATGTTTATCTATTGCCCAGTAGGCTTATTGTCTAACTCGCTCGCAATCGCCATCGTGTTCATTTTGACAGTTCGTGTATGGGCTGACAATTGGCATCGGATTCAGCTAGCTGTCACATTCATACATGAACTGTCAAAATGAACACGATGGCGATTGCGAGCGAGTTAGACAATAAGCCTACAGTATCTATAAGGTCTGCGTTGTCTGACGTCAACATTGGCATAAACTGTCCCTTGATACCCTGTATTTATTTATGCCGCTTGTTAAAAGTTGAACGACTGTATTGTGCTTCAAAAGAATTGGCATCCGACAGTTTGCCAAATTTTCGAGAGACTCGTAAATGTATTTTTTTCTTGCTAACAACTCACCAATTTTCAATTCACTAAAGAGTTTCATACTTTCTCTAATTATTACGTGCGTGGTTTACTCGACGAACTTGTTACTGTCCTGAACTTACTAAATTGTGCCGTCGACTTCTCTTACGACTGTCTAGTTACTAGTACGTGACTGTCCCTCGAGGTTAAGTAACTGTCATACAAAAATTACTGTCATTCCATTGCTCGTGCTCAATACTGCTCAGTAGCATTGTTATGTCATCATTTCTTTGCTCTTATAGCCGTCGGTCTGAAATAAAACTTTTAAATAAAATAGTAATTCTTTCATATTTCATTATTTATTGTCCAAAGACTTGCCCCCGTGAATCCTTCCAGCATATTGCCTCCTTTTTCGTACTTACTTCGGCCTATTTGACAAATTAATATATATGAGTTTGCCTAACTTTTGACAGCAAAAACAAATAGTCTGCTTTAGCCTGAGGTCTGGACATGAAACCTAATTTTCTTTTGGTATTTTTCTAAGAAAAACCGCTCTTTGTAATATCAGGCTTTATTATTTTCATAAGATGCTTCATTATTAAATCAGTCAGGAGGCGTCAGAAGCACTGAAAATACAAAGTAAAGTTGGATAATGAGAAAGAACTGATTTATGTTGAAGATAAAAACACTAATAATAATTGAACCTACTTTATGGCAAAAATATACATAATACTTATAGCTATACATGTGGTAAGTTAAAAACATCAGCCAAACATTATGTCAATTATGTAAGAGTATTAGGTTTGATACAGCTATTATTAGCATAAGTGCAAGTAGTCCTTGAGTACGCACCACGTCCTGGTCTGAAACTTGTCGGAAAATTACACCTTCATTTCAAGAACCACCAATTACTCGACTACCACAACACTAATTACACGTGGTGTCTAACACGTTACCGTAATGCTGAGCCAGCGACCGTTTCACTTTTGCGAAGACACACAACGCCGATGATCTATTTTTCATGTGTGTGTTTTTTGTTTATTTTCTATAAAATAGTGTATATGCTCTTATATTTGTGTGCTATGCAAAAAGGAATAAATGTCTTCTTTCTTCCTTTCTTTCTTACAGTAAAGACAGTATATTTTCTCGGCTCAAGTTAGCTGTCTTCTCCACTGCTAGGTTATAAAGGACACAATAAATTCGTCGCTTGGTTTTGTGTCACTACCAAGCCCCGCCCATTTTCTAAACGTGCGGCAATTTTCTTCAGCAAAACATTTGCGAGTCGCTTTGTTGTTACGCGATGCATTGTGATTTAATTCAGCATTATAGGTACTTATGCTGTTATTCGAGACTTAGTTAAAGCAAATTAAATTTAATGAACAAATGCCGTATTATTATCTTTATCGTAAATTTGGATTTACAGGGTATATCACCGGGTATAAAGGTTAACTGGAAGAGATCCCTTTTAGGGACAACTTCGCCTTTGTACATTTGTGGTTTCCTGTACTCATCTTTTCATGTGTTTTATGTACAATAAAGAGTTTTACATAACATACATACATATATTTTTTCACATTCACATAAAGGACGCTAACCTAAATCTATTTATTGAGTACTGTCACTGACTCACGTTTAATCTTAAACACAATTATGAGCAAAGCGAAGTTATTCACAACTGCAATTGATAGATAAATAAGCGTTTCTATAACCTTTTCTTTCCTAAGTACGCACTACAATAGATAAGCCAACTACAAGCTACCGCTATTCATAACAAAATGATAAGATACTAAGTGCTTACAATATTAGCGATATGGCTTGATTATGCAATTTTTTCTGCACATGGATAATTCATAATGTTACGGTGATGTTTTCATGGCTTGTTGTTTTTTCTCGAAACTCTGAAAAAACATAGAATGTATCATTTGCTCTCTTCCCGCGTAGATGATAAAAGCCAGACGCGGGAATGGGTGAAAAAGTAGGAGACATCATTTTGTATCCCCTTTTCACCTACGCCCACAATCATGCTAAACGTGACCTTTAGGTCTTGTTACCTTAGGCTCTGTCTATACCGCAAGGTATAAAGACGTGATTTATATACTCTATGTATTCAAAATAGAATGTAATAAAGAGATCTCTTTCCAGGCTGAGACCGAAGTACAACCTGACTAGGAAGTCGTATTTATACACGCGTTAACGAACTTTATAGCGCGATGTAGAAAACGGTACTCGAGCGTCGTAGCCGTTTAAGCAATCGACGGTGGTGCTTGGTTCGCTGCACTGCAATAGCTATCACCCTATAACAACTGTAAAACTGCACACAGTATAAAATTGCAAAACGGTACAAGTTCAATATTAATATATCTGGCGTCACTGAAGTCAACGTCACGACGTTATCCTGGATCTTATCGTGACACATAGCTACACTGAAAAAAGTAATTTGCTGAATGAAACCGAACTTTCGTCAGCCTGTAATTTAAAAAAAGTGACTACATAACTAAGGCAATATCTTACAAAAATCTTTGGTTATGTTTTGTTCTTTATAGGTAAATTTTAATAACGGCTTACCGAATTATGGTTATTGATGAAATAGCCAAAGTAGTTTGGTTAAATATTTTTTTTAGTGTGAGTGGCGGGGCGGCCATTTGGCTGGTTAGTATAAGTATCCGTGTATAGTAGTAGTTCTCTTATTCTAATTTATTATAGACCGGCAAACCCTCCAAGGGATCCCACCATTTTCCGCCAAACGCTAAAAAAGAGGTAAAATTTCCACGCACTATCGGTCACTTTTACACCTTTCAGCACAGAGGGAGACGTAACGCAATTATGGCTCCCTCTCTAACACGATTACCTCTAATAGAAAGTTATCCTGTGGAGACAGCGTCGCGAAATTCAGACGTAAATATCGCGAACTAAGTGCTGACGCATTTATTAAAGGATGGTAAGTGATAAGTTAGTTTTAGTATCATTTTATGCAACGAGCCCTAAACGAGTAAGTTTTGGTTTCTATCCATTGGCTTGTATTATTTCATCATCTCCAGCCTATATTCGTCCCACTACTGGGCACAGGCATCCTCTCAGGACGAGAGGGCTTGGGCTACAGTACCCACGCGGGCCCAGAGCGGATTGGGAACTTTACACAAATTAAAAAATTGCTTCGTAGATGTTTGCAGGTTTCACGATGTCTCCCTTCGCTGAAAAGGTCATAGTAAATTTCAAATTAAATTTTGCACACAAATTCCGAACAACTCAGAGATGCGAGCCCAAGATTCTAACTCACAACCCTCTGCTTGAGAGGCCACAGGTCAAACCACTAGGCTACCACAGCGTTGTATCATTTGACCCTTTAAAAATAAAATAAAGCAAAAAAATTACGAGGGATCATAATAAGAACTAGGTTGGTAATTGTTAATCATATTTAGCAGCAAAAAAAAATACTATCCTAGCCTATTGGAGTGTCCCACAGGTGGGCAAAGGCCTCCCCTTTTTTCCGCCACTCGTCTCGCTCAAGGGCATGCTCCCGCGTCCTAATTGATATGCGTCCAAGGCAAAAATGTTTTTTGTCAAGCGATACATTTGATCAAAACGTTTGTCGATGAACGATATTGAACGGCCAGTCCGACTGAAACTAGGTCGGTATTTTCATACTCACGTTTTGTGTTGTAATACAATTTAACTTGGAGACTGCTCGCTTTTGAAAGAAAGAAAGAAGACTTATTCTCTTTTGAAAGACACAGAAATAGAGCATACACACAATTGTACAAAAATTAAACATAAAACACAGACATTAAAATAGATCAGCAATCTACACTAATATTATAAAGAGGAAAGATTTGTACCTATTTTTGTATGTTTGTATGTTTGTAATGAATAGGCTCAAAAAGTACTGGGCCGATTTAAAAAAATCTTTCACCAATAGAATGCTACATTCTTCTAATTTGACATAAACTACATTTCATTTTGAAAAAAATTAGGGATCCTTGGTAAAATTTGAACAATGTAACCGAAGGTGTAGAAAAATGAGTCTTAAAATGTCTTTCGTCGAATGCGCTGCCGAAACTATTAGCGATAGAACAAAATAATGTACAACAATATTGAAGAACATCATAATGTCTACAAAAAACTCCGCGGTAGCATATGTCCAACTATTTTAGTTAAGTCACTACAACAACTTTTTTCATTTTAAACATTAATGAAAATGCTAACCAAATTCAAACCATGCTATTTATGTGTTTATATTAATCCTTATCCAAATAAATTATTTTATGGTCAAGACCATTTAACTACCTATAAAAAAAGTTTTTAAATTATTTAAATTGGACTTTCCATTCAAAAGATATTACGAATTAAAAAATTCAAACAGTAAACAAAACCGCCATAGCGCCGTGGCCGTTGTTTGCGATGCAGTCTGCAGTGTTTTATATCCAAATTTCCAAAAATAAATAATTGTCTACCCCGTGCGAAGCCGGGACGGGCTGCTAGTGTATGAGTGTGTCTTCGCAAAAGTGAAACGGTCGCTCAGAATTACGCTGACACTCTTACTGTTACTCTTGTCGCTGGCATTCTTATGCACACTACATACCTACTTAAACATGAGTGGGTAATAATAGCCGTGCCATGTTATTTATCCCTCGGGCAAATGAAAATGAAATGAAATATTTGAAAATGGATTTAGATATTCGATATTAACACTTCCCTGGGGTGTCTTTGTAAGAAGGGTCGACCAGCGGTAACTACGAGTACCTACCCTACATAATAATGTAAAATTTCCCTACGATAAACTAATATAGATAAGAAAATTTACTTGATCAATAAATTACTCCAAAGCCAATACTTTAGGCGTTTTAATGAAGAAGGTAACATGGGTGTTAATGCTTCTCATGAGGCCCTACAGTAGGCCTTATACTATGGAGGCGCAAGGTCCCTGAATGGCTTATGGAAAGAGGAAACATTCTTTTGTTTACGTATTATGTATTTCAATATTTATAGTCAGCACTACTAGTACTTTTGTTTTTATTTTTTGTAAGACTTACGAGTATTTTCCGTTGCGAAGAATTTCTTTATCGCTATACCGGAATTACCAAAACAATACCAGTGCACATTTAACAGTGCAAGTCATTGAAGAAAAGTTCTAAAATTCAGCTGGGTTTTGCCCTCTTCAGTCTACTTCGCAATATACATTGAGTCAACATCCTGAACATCAACTTGAGCCGAGTCCAAGAGCTATCGAAATAGCGATGGTTCTTGGTAAATATCATTATTTTGTCGATGGTTTGTATCGATTGAAAATATTGATAGCTGCAAGTTATTTATTAAACAGATAATTTAGTTCGGGACCGACACAGAATTAAAATTACGAGTAGTGAAATTTTTTCTTTATCAGACACGTAAAAAATAAGACCTACCATAAAATACTAAATTCAATGCATAATTTTTATAATACTACTAATATAAGAAATACGAAAGTTTGTGAAGATGTATGGATGTTTGTTACGGATGAACATTATGGATGGAACAGAATCACCCCCCCCCCCCCCCCTTATTCATAAACGCTCAAAATGGTTTATCCTTATCTGTGAAAGGTAAATGTAACGATTGCTAAGTTAGCAGAAACCTACAGAGCGTTTAATATAAGGGGGTAAGACAACAGACAGAAATCTATCTGTTATTAAACATGTTCGAAGTTTATATGTGGCAACCACCAGATACAGGTTTCTTAATGTAGGCCATTTGCTAATCATTCGAACATTATTGTAGGGAAGTTATGATATGGAGGTATATAAAAATAATAAAATAACCGCAGCAATTCTAATACGGTTCAAATTTACTACCTACGCCTTTGTAATCACATAATAGCTTCATAAAAGTTCTAAAGCAGCAGCCGTTATCGCCGATGTGGAGTTTGTTAAGTTCATTTCGTGAGTCCCGGGACATGATTGGTACAAGGGGTCAAGTCGTGCAGCCAAAACTGGGTTATCGGTGCCGAAGATCTCGTTAACAAAATTCAGGTTGTTCATTGTCTCTTAAATCAAAGGGCGGCGATATAGGCATACGTACTAGCTGTTGCCCGCAACTTCGTTTGCAAGGAGTTCGTTTATCGCTATCCCGCGGGAATTTTTCGGGATAAAAAGTAGCCTATGTGCTATTCCAGACTTTTCTCTATCTATGCGCCGAATTTCATCTAGATTAATTGGGCCGTTCTGGCGTGATTGAGTAACAAACAAATATCCATCCATCCATCCAAACTTTCGCATTTATAATATTAGTTAGATAATACCCGTATTGCCAAGTATTGGGGGGTTACCATGAGGTCTTAGTGCGATCCAATTCCGATTCAGTTTAAGTTCGCTCGCTGTTTTTACTCTCAGACCAGCAGGGAAGAACCGGATTCTGCCGCGCAAAGACAAACAAACAATTTAACTTAATACTACAACTACCACACTACTACTACACTACTACACTACACTTACTATTATACTATACTTACTATTATTATTATTTTTTTATATATATTTTTTTTTATTTAATTTTTTTTTGTGACAATTTATTTATTTATTAACTGTTGTTTTGTGTTTTTTTTTGATGTGTTGATTGAATTGTCATGAATAAACTTTTTTCTTCTTCTTCTTCAAAGAAACTCCGAGAAAGAAAATATAATTGAGTTTAAAAATAATGAACGCCGTTTATTCCGTGCAACACTTTGCAAACACGCTTAAGCAAACGCTGAATTTAACGCTGCAGATGAATTTTTCAATTAACAGCTGCGCTTGGAGAGAAAAATGTGAAGTGCAATGTAATTAATTGTAAATAAAAACGCATAAACATTTTTTTTTGCTCTCTTTTTCGCTTAAGTATGAAATTTTTACGGCCTGTTTCACCACCACTTAACTGTTAGTTATCCATGTTTCCGTCTCTATTTATTACTACGAAACAGACAGAGACGTCATCATAGATAACTGACTGTTAAGGAGTGGTGAAACAGGCACTTAGAATAACATTTCTTTAAAAGTTAGTTAGTTATAGCTTAAAGCTTACATTAGTCGTTTATGTAAACAGATGGTTCTCTGGAATACAACATAGGCCAGTTTTTATCCCGATATTCACACGGGATTAATGGTTATGGTTCGGGAAAAACCGCGGGTTAAAACTAGCACCATATATTTTATTGGCAAGCATCACAAAAACGCTCCAGCCATTTCCAAACCTACATTGGTCTCTATACCGCAACCCAGAAAACTTCTCAAATCTTCTCTGAAGCGTTTTCTAAAGATACATTTCTAAGCCTTTGTCCGCTCCCTAGTGCTGAAGCGTCTCATAGCGCCGTATAGCTGTTTTATTAAAAGCGAGGTATTTTACCATTTTCCCTTTTTTAAAAATCAACCATCTTGAGTGAATATTTTACCCTTTTCTGCTTGAGAAAACTTCAGTGCGTTCGGTTCCACATAGAAAGGAGGATTTCAAAATGTATAGAAAAAACTTAAAAGAAATCTTTATCATCATCATCATTACAGTCCACGGTTAATCCGTCTTCGGATATAGGACTCCTCAATCGCCTTCCATGGCAATCTGTCCATGAAAGCACTTTTTTTTGTCCAACTCTCAGCGCTGTATAAGTATCTAATGTGGGGTCTATATCGGATGGTCGAATAATTGTTTGGTATAACGTAATTTTTGGTCAAATGATCGTTTGCTCTAAACTCAATTTATACTGAAACCATCGACTTTTCAGCAAAATCTATACATAATAATAAAATTGTAACAGGTCGATGTCTGTACATAGGACAAATTACCAAAAAAATAAATTGAGGGGGCTCTATATGCGCCACAGAAGCCAAAAATACAACTTTTAGAATTTTTGTCTGTCTGTCTGTCTGTCTGTATGTTTGTTACCGCGCTACGCAAAAACTACTGCACCAAACTGAATGCGGTTTTTTTTATTGTATTGCTGGAGGTCTAACTTAAACTCCCATGTCGCGTTTTTTTCGAAATTCCACCTAGAAGTCGAGATATAAAAGAAAAAGGGGGGGTCCACTAAAAATATTGTTTGATACATTATTTATTGGGATACCAAATGAAAGAGGAAGAAGTGCTGTGCTCAAAAATGTAGTACATGTAATATGTTATAATAATACTAAGCAATAGAATAATAATAAAGTTTACTATGGGTTAATTAGTTCCGCTATATGTTAATAGATGTCGCTTTATGCACGTCATTTTTCCTAAGGCTAACTAAATGAAGTAAGTATATAAATATCTATTTTCAGGCTTCTGTACCTCAAAATGTGTTGTCCGTCTGTCGGTCCGAACGTTTGTCTGTCAAGACCCCTTTTATCAGTAACGCGTAATTAAAAGTTAAAGTTGAAATTATACTAACTAGGTAGGTATTACTTAGGTCTGTGTTTCTTAGAGATGTGGAAAAACCAACCCTTGAAGTCAAGGTAATCACAAGTAGGGATTGCAATCCCGCAAAGCGGGATCCCGCATTCCCGCGGGATCCCGCAGCTTTTATTAAACTG
Source organism: Pandemis heparana (assembly GCA_963854515.1). NCBI lineage: Eukaryota > Metazoa > Arthropoda > Insecta > Lepidoptera > Tortricidae > Pandemis > Pandemis heparana. Next base: position 6,360,968 of record OY978028.1, read on the forward strand.
CTGGATCCCGCACCTTTAAAGCGCGGATCCGCGGATCCCGCAAATTAAAAATTTGGTGCTCAAACTAGCGATAAAGAGCGTATTATCACCATAGTTTGATAACATAGTGATAGCATCTAAAAGAAAGTTGTGATTTGATTATTATTAGTCATTAAATAAGACTCAATGAAAAATATAAAACTACAAAACTATTAAGCTATGGCAATCATTTTAAAGATGAATCTAAAAAAACAGATTACTAATTACTTATACTTAATTAATAGCGAAGAAATAATTTCTGTTGCTTAAGAAGGTTTATTCCTATTGAGCTGGCGGCGTCGCGTTTTTGGTTTGCGATTGTTTCACGGAAATTGAATGAAAGTTTGAAACGTGTGTCTGTAGTGCACTTTGTTCTTTGTAAATTTTAGTGTGTCTAATGCAATAATTGATTGACTTTTATTTTCTTATGAAACGATTATATTATATTATTTTATCCCTTTAATACGAAAATAAAAGTCCATCACGATTAGTTATTGCATTGGACACATTGATACACTAAAAACAATGAACTTGTATAGACCACATTTTAAGCTTTTATTCAATTTCTGTGGAGTGGTCGTGGAGAGCACTAGGAATGCGACGTTGCAAGGTCAGTATGGATAAACGCTCTTAATGTAAGAAATGTTTAATAGAAGTTGGTTTTTACACAAAAATTATGTAGTTTATATTTGATTTTATAACATAATTTCAAAGTTGCGGGATCCCGCGGGATCCCGCGGGATTGAGTAATCCCGCATATCAATCCCGCGGGATTGAATGAGCTGCGGGATTGCAATCCCTAATCACAAGGTACAGCGATTAGAAACGGTGTTTCTATACAAATGCCTTGCCACCAAGAAATGTGGGGTAGGTACTTTCAGTTGTCCTAGATATTTGAAATTTGGAAAGTATAAGGTATAATTATATATATTAAGCGCGTTCATAGAACAAGGAACAGTTGTGTATGTAAAGCTATGTAAAGGTAATCAAATAATAATAAAGTTTTTATCTATTGGTCAACAGATGGCTCAAGTTGTATCATAATAATAATATTTTGATGTGATTTTAAGTCTGATTTTATTTAATGTAGGGTTTATTGATATTCTAAAAATATAGGTAGTTATATCATGCAACAGTTAAAAAATATATCCAACTAGCTTCTGACCGCGAATGCGTCTGCGTAGAATTAGATTACGTTAGGCAGTTACGTCCTTTAACATGTTTATCGCTATCCCGCGGGAACTATGCAATTTTCCGGGATGAAAAGTAGCCTATGTTTTAATCTAGGGCACCAACTATTTTCGTTCCAAAATTTAACCAAATCCGTCCAGTCGTTTCAGCGTGAAGAAGGAACAAACATACACACTCACTCACTCACATCGTAACAAACTTTCGCATTTATAATATTAGTAGGATTTAAATCAAGTCTTTTCTGCAATCATATTATTTCATTATGTGTTCAAAAGATGTCGCCATAGTGGAAATAAACAAGGTATTGTTTTATACTGTTACAATTTCAATAAGAAACTTTTAAAAAGTTCACGTAGGCTGCAACGCGTATCAGTATCTCTACTGGAGCCAATAGATATACTGTCTGGGACTGGGTTCTGACTGGGATCCCGTTTGTTCAGTTTGTGAAGGTTGCTCTTATAGCATAGCACAGCCAAAATCAAATCTAACTAAAAATGTTTGTATATGTCTTCTATGTCTGTCTATATAGGATTCGGCTCTGCAACACTGGATACAATATTCACTTGCTAAATTTGTAAGGAACCCTCGATACGCGAATCCGACTCGCACTTGGCCGATCTTTTAAAACAAAGTGTCTTCACGCTTAAAGCACTTCTTAACCAATTTTATGAAATTAGTTAAAGAGATAGATAAATAGACCTATAGAAAAAAACAAGTTTAAGAAATTTATACTTACTCTTGAATGGAAGTGAAACTTTGTTTGAAAATTTATCGTTTGAAGGATATTTTATTTTAAAAAAATTTAGGGGGTTAAATTGCGTGAAGGACACTTAGCAAACTAACAAATTAACGAATAAAATCTTGAAAAATTACTAGATACTTGATTATGAAGCTGAATATTGGAAAGGTTTATGTGAATCCATACTATTATTTAATTATGTGATGGTATGCCTGTCTGTTACCTCTTCACGCTTAAAGCGCTGATCCGATTTAAACGGGTATGGATATAGTTATGCTCCTGGGAAGGACAAAATAGTTTTTGATTGCAGGAATCATCCTTTAAGGATGTGCAACGGGGGTGAAATGTACTACGAAAATGCGATACTCGAAGGATAATAATAATTTGTGCTCTAATTGATACTCTGCCACTAAAATATCCTACCCAAAATTCTAATTCCACGCAGACGAAGTCGCGGGCAAAAGCTAGTCATAAAATAAACCTAACCTAAGCCAATCTATTCTACAAAACCTATGTAAAATAATTTCTGAAAACTTTTCACTAAGCACTCACTATAGCATAATCGTAGCGTTCAAAGAACACAAACGCGGGCACAGAATCCCACTCATCAGTTATCATTACCTACGACAAAAGACTAGCAAAAATCCTTAGTTCAAATTATAAGAATTCTGACAACAAAGAAAAGAGCTGGTGGAATACAGTCGTGCGATTACAGTGCAACCTCTTCATAATCCTCCTGCAATAGGTTCTGGGGGCGATAACACCACAAAGGTTAAGTTAGTAGTATTTAGTTAATTTAATTGTCAATTGTGGATGTTTCGATTCAAACTTTCGCGATTTTCACACATTATTATATAATAAAACGGGACTTAATCACGTAAACAAAAACAAAAAGTATTTTTGTAAATACCTCGACGTTTCGGACGCGACTTTGCATCCATGGTCTCGAGAGGACTGAAGTCAATTGTGGATATCGAGAAGGAAATATCGTCACTAGGGACCTTACTATGATCGGCCTATTGTATACAACTTTATTGATGATCGGGTCATGGTTACCCGTAGATCTGCTGTAATTCTGGTAACTGTCGACCTTTTAGTTGAGAAGTGCCGTGGTCTGACCAAGATGCGCATTATTAATGAACGACCTTCCGCTAAACTTAGCACAAACAACCCACACATTTGAAGATATTAACTGTTAGAGCAACGTTTCAGGGTTGTTTTTAGGTAAGCATGGTAACGAAATCGTTATGGCGATTTTTCAAAATTGCTTATTGACGTCGATTTACAAAACAAATTAAAATTGAAAAAAATCGATACTTAGCTAGTTGCAATACATAGCCAAAGCATATATAAAATAAATATTTACCTAGCAAGTGACAACGGATTACAAAAGTAATAAACGTAAACCTGAAAAAAGAAGGAAATAGTTATTTGTTATGCAAGGCTGCAAAGTTTTTGTTTGGCGCGAGTGCCTGTATTGAAAACCGAGCAAGCGAAGGATCCTATAATTGAACCACGAGCGAAGCGAGTGGTTCAAAACAATAATCCTGAGCGTCGCGAGGGTTTCAAGGCACGAGACACTAAACAAACTTTGCTGCAGAGCGAAACAAATAATTTTTCACCACACTACAGCGAGAAAAATGGTGGATGGAAGAATTTCAAATTTCTAATTACTTGAGTTTATGAGTAGGTGGTGAGGTGGTGGTGGTCGTGTTAGAATGGTGGTCAGCGCGGCATTCGAATTTCAAAAACCTTTTCCACCCAAGAGGGGAAAAAGCACTTTTCCACGCAGATTTTTAAGGAGAAAGACAACCCTTTCGAGCAAGTGAGGTGAAAAAGTGTTTTTTCGCAATCACAAACTCAACACACTTAATAAACAGCGATACTGGAGACGCTAGCAAGAATACCTCTGCTCATTCAGTAAATATGATAGCCAACATCCATCATTAAAATAAAACCTGTTTAAGTATTATGTGTTATGGTTTAAAGCAAAGATCGCTACCCACTTGACTTAAATATTTGTGGTTCTAGTATGAACATGCACTTTTTAAATAATATACTACTTTTTGTTAAAAGAAAAACGTTTAATATCACTAATACGGGTAAGAAACAAACAAAAACTAATTAAATATTTACAGAGCTGATCCTGCTGACCTATATATTTTTAGACTAGCTTAAGTTGTGCCAACGAATGTAGTTGTGGTCAACCTTCATTTGTTCCCTAACTTCGATCATTAATAAATCAAACCCAACCAGTCAATTGGTCCACAGAGGCTTTTATAAAGAAAAATAAAACATCCACGTTTCAGAAATCGAGTTTAATTAAGAGCTGAATTACGAAGTTGTAAGCCTCACAGACAGAAAAAAAGATTTGTAGAGCCATAAATTAGATAACATTGTAATGAATCCGTGGATTACAAACTTTGCCGGATTGATTGTTGGGAATCCAGGAAAAGGTCGTGATTTGAAAAAAATAGGTACTAAAAGGTCGCGTTTTGAAAAGACTTTTTAACTTCAGTGGCGTTCAAAGAAGTGATTAATCGTGCTGCGTGTAATGAAGAAATATTATAGTAAGCTCAGTACCTATTACTGGACGAATTTGTATTGTGTAGATAATTCATCAAACATTCAGACGATGTAAAAATATTTTGAACTTTAGTTTCATTATTATTTTATTTATTACTGTAGTCTTTCGCGGAAATGAAAATAACAGGAAGTATTAAACCTTACAATAAAATATTAACAAGGACATTAATTACGTAATTATCGCAACCAAAATTTTCTAAAATATAAATCAAGTTTTAAAACACCTGTTTTATTTAACCACCTATCACTAAAATTAGGACCAATTTAGCCATAATGACGCACGACTTCTAAATTTACCGTTGAAACTGTCTAGAAAAGTTTCGTGTATGTTACTAGGTACCATGGTTTAGTCGCCAACGTTAAAAATGTCAAACAGCTATTATCTCTACATAGTATAAAACAAATTCGCTTTCCACTGTCTGTCTGTCTGTCCATGTGTATTGTGTTCTGCCTCATAGGCATGTAAAAATTTGACATAAATCTTAAAAAAAAACGTATTTGTCAAGTTAAATCGAGCGGTCACTATAAAAACTTTTTTCGTAAAAAACCTATTCCAAGTAGTTCAGGATCAACGATATTATAACGATGATGTCAACGCCTTTAGCGGGAAATGACGTAATTTTTGATTCCGTGCCAGCAAAGTTCTACGTACTTTGACGCTAGGGGCGCGGTGGTGTCTCGCCAGGATGATTTATAAACGTACTAGCTGTTGCCAGCGACTTCGTCTGCAAAGAATTCGTTTATCGCTATCCCGCAGGAACTACGCAATTTTCTGGGATAAAAAGTAGCCTATGTGCTATTCCAGACTTTTCCCTATCTATGTGCCGAATTTCATCCAGATCCGTTGGTCACATACTTTCGCATTTATAATATTAGTTAGAAGCAAAAGCTAGGAAAACGGGTCCAAACTAGCGAGATCTTATCAAACCAACGAAGTTTAAAGTTAAACCTCATAAATCATCATTTTACTGAACTAGGCCGACAACGCACTGGCATCGCATAAAGCGCTGCGGGTGTCTAAGGACAGTGGTGATCATTTAACATCAGGTGACACACTAGTTCGTTTGTCTGGCCTCTCTAACATAAAGAAAAAGAAAAAACTGTCCATCCTTTTTTGCAGCCGCTTATACAATTTATGATGCAATTTTTATTGAATAAATAAATAATCAAATCTTATCAAAGTCTATTAGTTAAATTAAAACTCGTCCTACATTTGAAATTAAGAATAGAAAAAAAGCCTGTTGAAAACTTATTTTTAGCTGAGTGGTTTTGTAACAATACAATTTTTTACGACATTCAAACGGTACTAGGTACTTGCTACTTTCGTGTCATTTGTTTCCAAAAGTCCAGCTCCTGTGAACAGCAACAAGAAAGTAACTCTATTAATAAAACAAATAGGTAGGTAAATAATGGTGCATTCGTGAGACTTGGCTATGTTTTGTAAAAATTACGTCACATGAAGGATTATTATTTACCTCCACACAATTTCGTTATTCTGACGTTAGTAGCGTAACAGCTGTCACTTAGTTTAATGAGACCATAATGAGACCTATTAATACTGTCGATGTCTGTAAGTAGCGTTGACGTTTAATTTAATTAAAGTACTGACACTTTGTTATCTACACTGGCGAGCAAAAATAACGGGTCACTTTTCATACAACTTTGTAAGAAATTACCAAACACAACTCTGTAGGAAATGACCAAACACAACTCTGAAGGAAATGACCAAACACAACTCTGTAGGAAAGGACCAAACACAACTCTGAAGGAAATGACCAAGCACAACTCTGTATAGGAAATGACCAAGCGCCATCTATTGAAATGTCGAGTCTGTACGACACAATTACAAACACCATAATCTCTCCCTCCCCTCTCTAATCTTAACTTTTAACGGGTTCTAACCGTTAAAATAAGTATAAAAAAACCAAGAAGAAAATTTTCCAATAATTTCGTAGAACGAACAGTAACAAAAAGCCGGCAAATTTATCTCGCGCGCGACGCTCGCGCGCTCTCGTGCTAGACGTGCTGGGGATTACTATGAAGTCTTCGCGATTCAATTCCAATTCAGTTTAGGTTCGCTCGCTGTCAGATCCACACTAAAATGACAGCTAAAATCGGAGCCTTTCATTTGCACGAATTTCATATGTCATAATGTAATGTTTACCATAATGATCATTTGCCATAACTCTCTCTGAAACCGTAATTTTTTCAGGAGCATTGTAATGGCAATCCAGGGGCCTTACCATGACGTCTTAATGCGTGACATGTTCTATTCAGCGTAAGAGACAAAGTTATGCAGCCATATAGCTCTGTCCCTTACGCTGAATAGAACATGGCACGCATTAAGACGTCATGGTAAGGCCCCTGTACAACTCTATAGGTTAGGTTAGGTTTGTTACGTAACAATCCTGAACAATTAACAGTTAAAGAAAAAAGAGTTATGGCAAATGATCATTATGGCAAACAATACATTTATGGCATACTAGCTGTTGCCAGCGACTTCATCTGCAAAGAATTCGTTAATCGCTATCCCGCAGGAACTACCCAATTTTCCGGGATATAAAGTAGCGTATGTGCTACTCCAGACTTTTCTCTATCTATGTGCCAAATTTCATCCAGATCCGTTGGGCCGTTCTGGCGTGATTGAGTAACAAACAAACATACATCCATCCATCCATACTTTCGCATTTATAATATTAGTTAGATAGATTAGATGAAATTCGGGAAAATGATAGAGAACCAGCTAAAACCTGAACTGAGTCGGAATTAAATCCCATTAACACATCATGGTAAGGCCCCTGTTCGTGCTAGCCTCAACTGGGCTTAAGTATCGCGCAAACCCTTGACACATTAGCTGGCTAATGTTTCCAATTCGCCTCGGGAATCTTTACAAATTGAGCAAAATGGTTCCAGACGGAAATCCACTCAGCTGAATTACGGTTAAGGTGGCCGGAAGGGCTATGCCATCATCTGCAGTGACGCAGCGAAATGATAGCCGTAGCGTATTGGGCTTATCCGTTAGTGTACAGAACCATTTCATTCCTGAGCCACCGTAGAACGTTATCACAGTAAACGTCACCATGATTTTCCTTGTCAGTTCAATGTGACGTCATTATGACATTTACTGAGAATAGGTTCCACAGTGGATCAGGAATGAATTTGTTCGATGGTACGTTACGTACCCGTAACCTGTAAGTATTAGGGCCTGTTTCACCATTCTCTGTGAAGTTCCAGTTATGTTAAGTGTCAGTTATCTATGACTAGCTGTTGCCAGCGACTTCGTCTGCAAAGAATTCGTTTATCGCTATCCCGCGGGAACTACGTAATTTTCCGGGATAAAAAGTAGCCTATGTGCTATTCCAGACTTTTCTGTATCTATGTGCCGAATTTCATCCAGATCCGTTGGGCCGTTCTGGCGTGATTGTGTAACAAACAAACATCCATCCATCCATACTTTCGCATTTATAATAAAACTAGCTGTTGCCAGCGACTTCGTCTGCAAAGAATTCGTTTGTCGCTATCCCGCGGGAACTACGCAATTTTCCGGGATAAAAAGTAGCCTATGTGCTATTCCAGACTTTTCTCTATCTATGTGCCGAATTTCATCCAGATCCGTTGGGCCGTTCTGGCGTGATTGTGTAACAAACAAACATCCATCCATCCATACTTTCGCATTTATAATAAAATAAAAAAATAAAATAAAAAAGCATTTATTGCCCATTTTACAATGCACACACAAAAAAAACAGTACATAAATGAGGCAAAAGGCTCAAGCTCAGCATGTGCGGGGAGGGCTGTGCTTCCCCGCGCTGGTTTTCAGGCTGCACCCTTACACAGCGCACAGACATTAATCATGAGACGGGTAGGGCCCTCAACTACGATTACCTAATATTAGTTAGATTCTGTCTCTATATCATCATCATCATCATCAATCAGCCTGAAGACGTCCACTGTTAAACAAAGGCCTCTCCCTTAGCACACCATACTGAACGACAAGTCGCCACCTGCACGTCTAGCACGGCAGCGCACAAGATTCGCGTCGCGAGCGAGATAGATTGCCCGTCTTTTTCTTGCTGTTCGTTCTAGAAAGGGACGGGCAATCTATCTCGCGCGCGACGCGACTCTTTTGCGCTGTCGTGCTAGCCGGGCTGCATCCACCGGTTTCCCGCAACTTTCTCTATATATTACAATGAAACAGACAGAGACGTCATCATAGATAACTGACACTTAAGATAACTGGAACATGACAGAGAGTTGTGAAACAGGCCCTTATTGTTAGAGGATGAGAGGTGGCAGTATTCGTTTAACCTTTGACCCCTCAAGCAGAGGGTAATGGGTTCGAATTTCGGCTCGCACCTTTAAATTTTCGTGTGTTTTTCGATGAAGGAAACAATGTGAAGAAACCACTCGCTCGTGCGAATAGCCCAAGCCCTCTCATTCTGAGAGGAGGCCTGTGCTCAGCAATGACACGGTTGTCAGTATTAGTAGTTCCAGATATTATCTCCTAAATACAAAAACAAACACTCTGCCTGCGACTTTGCCTGCATAGAATTATACATACAAACCTTCCTCTTGAATCACTCTATCTATTAAAAAAACCGCATCAAAATCCGTTGCGTAGTTTTATAGATCTAAGCATACATATGGACAGACAGCGGAAAGCGACTTTGTTTTATATACTACGTGATACCCCCTTATTCATAAACGCACTATAGGCTTCTGCTAACTTAGTAATCGTTTGTCCTTATCTGCGAAAAGGACAGACAAGGACAAATGATTACTAAGTTAGCAGAAGCCTAAAGAGCGTTTATGAATACGGGGGATAGTGAATAAAACACGTTCGCGCAAACGTTGGTCGTTTCTAAAACGCAACCCTCGTTCGTTTTTTATTTTGTACGCGTATTATTTTCACTTTATCTACTTACAGTTGATTTGGTGGATGAAATTTGTTTCATATGAGAGGGAAAAGGGCGCGAAAGTGATACGGAATAATATTTATGCGTGCTTCGCGATTACGAAACGGCTCACTTGTTGAATCTGAGGAAAGTGCTCGCTTTGCTCAACTGTGTGAGCACGACATGCTTTTATGGGACGATGCATGTATTTCTTGGAGAGAAATCTACGAAACATTACTATAACGTAACGGCACCAGTGTTGGACAAGGACCCAGTAATGGACAATGAGTTTTATTAAATTACAGAAACTAAGGGATAGTCATTTATTTATTTTACAACAGTCAATTTACAACCGTATGATTTTTAAAGTAAGAATGAAGTGTCATCAGTGTGTTTACAGAAACTAAGGGATAGTCATTTATTTATTTTACAACAGTTAATTTACAACCGCATGATTTTTAAAGTAAGAATGAAGTGTCATCAGTGTGTTGTCAGCTTAAAGTGTCCAACACTGGTGCCGTTACCTTACTTCATTTAATTTAGAATGAGACACCACAATAATAACATTATTATTGCGTCTGGTCAACTATTTCTTACCTAGCAAATCTTCCTATTCGGTATCACTCTCGATAGAGTGGTCGTGGTCATCACTTCAGGTATTGGTGGCAAGCTTCACAACACGCCGCGACTCCTCTCTGATGGCCGCCTTCCTAGCAAATAGTACAGTGCAATAGTTTGGCAGCAGCAAAATAAAATTGTTTTAATGTCACTTTATTTGCGTGTCGTTAATTGTTACTCTAGTACAAATTGTAAAGAGATTACAGTTCACAAGCCGCAATATAATGTTGTTGTGGTTTCTCACTCTAAATGAAATGAAGTATATTCACTTATTACCGTATCTACTAGCGTTAGTTTATCTTTTCTCCAATGAGGATTATTATCCATAATGAATACCTAGCTTTTTTAGTTTTTTAGAAAAAATAAAAGAATTAAATTCACCGAACTATGTAACGACTAAAATTAGTTTGACATTGGGTCAGCCAATCAGAGCGCTTTGTAATTTGTTTTTCGAACAAAATAATTTCTACGTTTGGTGAATTCTTTTGTGGTAACTTTGTTTTTTATTATTGGCAAGGATAAAAAAACCTGTTTGAACGAGTATTGTTCGTCCGTTTAATATAATGCTCGAAACATACGTTGATTTAACTAGAACAAATAACTGATGAAAAAGAAAATGAGTAATTTTATCGCCGAGGTTAAACACACGGATATAACGAAACAAACCCCTTTTCTAGGAAATATTAAGCGAAAAATTCTATATTTTGGTAGCCGGCATATTGACACAAGCGAGTAAAATATTTTCCTTCCATTTCTAAGATATTTGTATTTGTATTGTTTTGTTATCTACGTGCTTTGATTCGATATCTTGCCAAAATTATGTCTGTATTAATAATATTTACATTCACGTTTGTACGGTTTTTACGGTTACAAAAAACTAGCAAATTGAATAACCCGTAATTATAACTTTACTAGCTGTTGCCAGCGACTTCGTCTGCAAAGAATTCGTTTATCGCTATCCCGCGGGAACTACGCTATTTTCCGGGATAAAAAGTAGCCTATGTGCTATTCCAGACTTTTCTCTATCTATGCGCCAAATTTCATCCAGATCCGTTGGGCCGTTCTGGCGTGATTGAGTAACAAACAAACATCCATCCATCCATCCATCCATCCATCCATCCATCCTTACTTTCGCATTTATAATATTAGTTAGATGTATTTTATTTTTGAAACTATAACTAGATACTTACATCTAACTTCTAACTAATATTATAAATGCGAAAGTATGGATGGATGGATGGATGGATGGATGGATGGATGGATGGATGTTTGTTTGTTTGTTACTCAATCACGCCAGAACGGCCCATCGGATCTGGATGAAATTTGGCACATAGATAGAGAAAAGTCTGGAATAGCACATAGGCTACTTTTTAACCCGGAAAATTGCGTAGTTCCCGCGGGATAGCGATAACCGAATTCTTTGCAGACGAAGTCGCTGGCAACAGCTAGTGATATTATATTTTTAACCCGGAAAATTGCGTAGTTCCCGCGGGGTAGCGATAAACGAATTCTTTGCAGACGAAGTCGCTGGCAACAGCTAGTACTACCATAATTCTCTTCATCATCATCATTATCAGCCTGAAGACGTCCACTGTTGAACAAAGGCCTCCCCCTTAGCACACCATAATGAACGACAAGTCGCCACCTGCATCCACCGGTTTCCCGCAACTTTTACGATGTCGTCAGTCCACCTAGTGGGAGGCCTGCCAACACTACGTCTTCCGGATCGCGGAAATATAATTCTCTTACACCGGCGTAATAAGGTCGTTTTCATCAATAGATAGAATGATTCAAGAAGGTCTATGCGTATATTTTAATAACCCTTTTGCCATGACGTCTTAATGCGATTCAATTCCGATTCAGTTTAGGTTCGCTCGCTGTCAGATCCATGCTAAAAATGACAGCTAAAACCTCAAGACGTCATGGTAAGGCCCCTGTGCGTAACCGGGCGGGTCGCTGTCACATGATATTATATGTCATGATTTTTATTTTCCTACTCCGAATGGGAGAGGATCGTGCTGCCAAGAGGGCGTACGTGGGACGACCGACCGGTCGCCGCCCGGTTGGGCGACCCAGGTATCGCTGGGGGGACAGTGTCCAGGCGGATTTGCGACGTCTTCAAGTCGACGACTGGCAAGAAGCTGCGCACGATCGGGACAGATGGCGTGCTCTCGTTTCGGAGGCCAAGACCCTATTTGGGTCCCTGAGCCAAGTTAGTAGTAGTAGTAGTAGTGATTATTATTTTACACATGGCAGCCCGCAATTGCTACAGCCTGTTGATTTATTCATTCAATTTGTTTTAACGAAATTCCGAATATTTTCATTCGTTATGGATGCATTTTTAAACTAGCTTGATTGTATTCAGGTTTAAAGTGAAGTGTTCGATGTTTAACCTTTCATGAAAAGCTGAATAAAATTAATTACCTACGTGACGATTTTTTTTATTGTTTTTTTTTTAATTAGGTAATGTTTGTCACATATAAACTATTTTTTCTTTCTTTCAACAGTTAAAAAAACACTACGATTTTCTCTGTTTTTTAGGGTTTCGTACATAGGTCAAATACATCAAATTAATAATGATGCCCGTATTTAGAAGGTCAATCAGGCAACAATTTCAATGTTAACTAAGAACTTCAATCTTTGAAAGAATTTCAGACTTTTTTTAGAGTTTCAAATCACTCACTGCAACACAAAGTAGGAGCTTAGTTAGTGGTCACCAGACGAGTCTATTAATTAACTATTTATTTGGACAGTTGTCTCTAGTAACTTGTCTTACGTCCACAGTTTTGCCGCGAAATATAACAAAGGCGAATTCCATTTTCCTATTAGAATTTGCAAGTATGTGTAACTTATTGTAGGTAATATGTATCGAATGTGTGTGAATAAATATTTTGTCTCTCTCTTTCTCTCTTACTAAACTTATAGAACAATTTATATCATTTCGTAAAATAACACTTATAATAACACACAAGTTACACTTAAGTTACCATAACCTCAAATCTATAACTCAAGTAGTTTGATGGTGTACAGTCAATATTATTCTCGGATCTAAATTCTAGCTACTCTATAGAATCCTATTAATTTTGATTGCTTTTATCAAACGCTGTATGGTATCCAAGTCTAAAAATATTTTTTAAATGTGTCTCAGTTTGTTTTGTCCAAAAAATAAGATATGGACTCAGGCATCCCATTGTTTGTGTTATTTAGTGGGATCCATGAAAGGAGACTGGTCGATGTATCACCGCTCAGCCTATTTGATCCATCTTTCAGCAGCGAGACAATGGTCGGAGACAAAAGGCTATTCTGATTAGATATGCATTGCATTTCCAGACAATGTGACCAAAATATTCCAATACTTTAAGCAGGCACGTGACAAATGGACTAAAAAACGGTTTGCACTCCGGGAGTGCCGGCAGAAGTGAAAACTAGAACCGCGCGGTAGAAAGAGAGGGGGATATTACTTCCTCTCCTACGCCGCGCCGGTCTACTCTCCGTCTTACAAATTTTCGATCAGGTCATATGTCTTAATGCAAGTTTATCATTTTTTTACATTATCCCAAAAAAGTGCACAACGCCGCTAAAGAATTTTTCACTTCAAAAGCAATATTATAATTAATGTAATTCAGGATTAAATTTTCGTTCTCCAATATTAATATACTAGCTGTTGCCAGCGACTTCGTCGGCCAAGAATTCGTTTATCGCTATCCCGCGGGAACTACGCAATTTTCCGAGATAATAAGTAGCCTATGTGCTATTCCAGACTCTTCTCTATCTATGTGCCAAATTTCATCCAGATCCGTTGGGCCGTTCTGGCGTGATTGAGTAACAAACAAACATCCATCCATCCATCCATCCATACTTTCGCATTTATAATATTAGTTAGACGATGAAATATCATGTCTTTGTTTAGTTCTAGTTATGCCCTATCAGCACATTGGGGGCGATAAATTTACACAGAGACTTACGACTCGTGATTTATGTGTTTTCATAACGCCGCTATTTTTCCACACTTTTGCTTACGGCGACTGTGCTCGTTTGTCTAGTAAATATTCAAGCAAAAGAAAAACTACACTTAAGCTAAATGGTAAGATATTTAGGCTCTCTGTCTTACTAACAAGGCTTCTTAAAATTGTTCTGGAATATTTTCTGCAGGTGGTCGGGTCAGTTTCATTGAAAGAATGAATGAATGAATGAATAATATTTATTTATCAAGATCATCATTGTTGAACTCTCCTGTATAGGTTTTACATTGCAATTTTTGATTCAAAATAAAGTCACTACTTCCTTCCTTTAAACCAATATACGCAATTGTAGACCACAATATAGAAATCCTGTAAAACATGTACAATCACAGTAATCCAATCATTTGTCGAAGTATTCCTGATTAATTTTAAGACATTGTGTAGTGAAATACAGTCTCTTTTGGCACAGCATATTCAAAATTGCACGAAGCGCTCGTCCTTCTCAAGTGTCTAAATATTTGTATAATTAATATACTTAGCGGTACGAAATTTAGCCCAGTCTCCATACTACAGATTTTGTCGCCGGATATATTAAAAAACTTCATTATTTCTTCTACCCATCATTTAGACTACACTCTATTATACCCCTCTGAAGACATTTAGCCACTTTCTCGTAACATTATTATAAGAAGACTAGATCAATTGGTGTCTGTTGTCCCAAAAATATTTATTATTTTTTATTTTATTTTTGTAAATACCTCGACGTTTCGGACGCGACTATGCATGGTCTCGAGAGGACACACACAGAGGAGTACCTAGGAGGAGTTTTCGTAACAGTTCTTCGCGCTTAAAATGATCATAACGGACTACATTATAAATAGAATGGAATAACAATTTGACTATTCAATATCCCCCATCCCTGACCTTGGCAGCATCATAAACGTGCAGTATACATGACACGCAACGGCTGTAAAGGGGAAACAAATGTATCACGCGAAACCAGCCAACCCTGAAAACTGACGCAATAATTTATTTACGGATGATATTTTTTACAGAACTTGTTTTGACGCTGCGTGACATTATCATTTACATAAATATTAATCAGTGTCATACTAGTAAAGGTAGATTATGTTTGGTTTCTGTCGCATTTTATTTTTGAGAATTCCTGTTTGATGCCATAAAATTTTAGCCTGCTGGTTTTTAACCGGTTACAAAAAAGGGGTAGGTTTTATTTTAATTTTCATATTTTTTTTTGTAAAAACATATAATGTCTACTGTTAATTTCGACAATATGTAGGTAGTCTAATTTGCCAAATAAAGTGTTTTGAAACAAATTTATTGGTCTCAAATATATGTATTGTGCTTATCAAGATCAATTTAGCAATAATACTCGTATTTTTAATTATTGTTATTATGACATTAACAGTCTCATTCCATAATAACATTGAAAAACAGCCATCTTATTCTATCCTATGTACTATACCTGCTCAATGCAAGTACTTGGTTTTGTTTGTGAACTGTTTACAACGTCTCTATGTCGAGCCAGTCAGTGAATTTTCTTGTAACTAAAAATGTATACTCAGTTAATGTTTATGATAATGTATAGGTAAGCATTTCACTAAAACCTTTTTCTTGACTTGAAATCATTTAGTACAGTCACTCTAATCCCTCACTGCCAATAAAAAGCGAAGTAATTTATTTCTGAACACATTTTTGTCACTCCAAATTGAACGCGATTGTAAACAATCAAACGAAAAGCAAATACGATCGCTGCTAATACCTTACTTTAATGAACACGGTTAGTAATTTGTCCCCGAGACAATGGCGCCACAGACGCTCAAATATTCAAAGAGCGTGCTTTTAAATGGGAATTTTGTAAACTTTTATTGTTCCAAGAGTACTTAAATTCAATCTCACCTTATACTCCGGTACATTTATTGAAACAAAAGGTTATTGAAAAAAATATACCTATCTGTGAGGTATTACAAACGTCTGGAACGGATCTATATCGGATGATTGGATAATTATTTGAATTCGTTGTAATGTTTGGTCGAATTATCATTAGATCTAAACTGTATTGTAACCTAACTTACGAGTATTCTACATAGCCCATGTAAAAAATTATCTGCGTGTCCGGAGTATTTGCCTATTGAGTACTTGAGTACTGCCAAGTTTCTTGCGGCGCATTCTTCTTGGCAATGATGGTCTTTCCGAATGCGCTGGTAATTTCAAAAAAAGACATAGAGCCCTTGCAGACAAAACTTTCGAATTTATAATTTTTGTTGTAATGGTGGTTTTGATTGTGATTTTGGGTTTTTATTTTTGTGCTGATAGCCGGCAACTCGCCAATAACTAATCCAAATAATACTTTTCACCCTCTTTTTATATCACGGCTTAGCAAGCAAAAACCTTTGGAATTAGGTTCAACGTTGGTTCAACGTGTCTGCCGACTAGTGTTGGACCAAAATTGTCGCTGAATTCGTCCCTAGCGATAGATAGAGACATACCGGGGCGAAGATGGCGGTTCGACCTAGATGCTTAATGGCTACAACATGCATGTTACAGATAAAAATGACGAATAAAAGACCCAGTTAACTTTTACGATGCCAACAAAATAGTAAATACAGAGAAATATCCAAATGTTTTGCTTAAAAAACAATTCCGACTAAAATTCACACAATTATCTTAACTAATATTATACATGCGAAAGTGCGTTTGTTTATCGTCTGTTTGTGTGTTCTCAACGTGTTAAAACTTGGTATGAGTTTGAGACCGTGGGAAGGACGTAGAATACCTACTTCGTTTTTATTCCCAAAAATTGCATAGTTACCGCGAACGCTCGATAAACAAATTCTCCGCATTCGAAATATTATAAACGGGATGTGAACCGCGATTACCTTTATTGAGCACCCGATATTTCGACGCAGTTGCATGCGTCATAATCACGGGTAGACTGATGAAATTGCGGGTGGATGTTATTGTTGGGTAGACCGAGCTCTGTCTACCCTCATTCTTGCGCGTCGACTGGCACTTGAGGGTAGACAGAGCTCGGTCTAGGTACCTACCCAACAATAACATCCACCCGCAATTTCTTCAGTCCACCCGTGATCATGATGCATGCAACTGCGTCGAAATATCGGGTGCTCAATAAATGTAATCGCGGTTCAGATCCCGTTTATAATATTTCGAATGAACTTAACCGTAAATTCTCCGCAGTTGAAGTGGCGCTCTACAGCTGGTATTATAGAAAATGTAGAAACAAAAACTTAACACCATAATAGGTAAACCAAGCCCCAATAAACATTAACTTTTAGTCGCCATAGACTTAAATAATCCAATAAATGAAAATACCCATAACACTGACGGCGAAGGAAATATTGACTGACTCGTGACGCCAGACTTGTAAGGTCAAGGAAATAGTTAATGTATGTGTAAATACACAGAGGGAAATTCAACGTCGAATGTCGCTTTTATTTATTTTGTATGGGACTGTCTTTCGTGTTAGCACAGTGGAACAACTAGACTCAGTATGGCAACAACGTTGTCATGGTGATAATCAACACAAAATATTTACCTTGCTACTCCGCTACTTACATGCAAGATAACTAAGCTTGTGCGAAATATATATGTTTTGCATGCAAACCCTCCCTCCACTTAGTAGCAGTAACTGCTATATAAAACGTATATTTATACATCTCACAAACTTAATTATCCCTAACACTACACAAACACTGACGCGCGTTTTGACCCCTCTACGCAGAACATACATATTTGCATGCAAAACATTATATATTTCGCACAAACTTGGTTATCTTGCATGTAAGTAGCGGAGTAGCAAGGTAAATATTTTGTGTTCATTAAAATATGGTGATAATCGTTTATCATTATCTCCAGCCAATATGTCTGTATGTTGGTTGTCTGGTAGAGATCGCCTATTGTATACTTTGTTCTTTGTTTCTGTATTGCTTTGTACAGATTTGTGGTGTTCAATAAATAGTTTTTGTATTGTATTGTATTGTTGAGCCTGTCCTGTCAATGCTAACTATAACCCTATAAACTATAGCCGTCTCATTAAAAACTAAAATAAGTGCCCTGTGCCTCTTCTCAGGCCAATTGCGGATTGGGAACTTCGCTATTGAATTTCCTTGCAAGTGTAAGCAGGTTTCTTTGAGATGATTTCCCTCATCAAAAAGTTCATTATAAATTTCAAATAAGATTTCCCTTTTTGACTGTTTTTTTTCCATAGGTTATTGTTTTATGGATTTATTTTATATGCATTTCGACTGTGCGCTTTTCTAACCTATGTTTAAATGTTTTATTATTTACATGAAAACAGTCACCGCTGGTTTTTAGTTGTTAGCGTTCATGAATCCATCCTACATCCATACAGATCCTTCTGATGTACACTTATATTCTGGCAAAAGAAGAGTAGAAATTAAAAAGTGTGTATACAGTAGTGTCGTCCTGTTTTCTTATACCTATAGATTAGAAAGGGACGACTCTACAGTATACCCCCTTTTTAATTTCTATTTTTTTGCCAGACTGTATTAATTTAAAAGTGTATTTAATTAATTAATTAAATCAATAAATATCATGGGACAAATTACACCAAATTGACCTAGTCCCAAACTAAGCAACCATCAATACTGCACGAATCGGTTTACCGTTGCCGGTAGCTTTGTCTGATTCCTTTACCCGCGACAAATAGGATTGGTGTCCTTTGTTGCTGGCCCGCCCTCTCAAACTTCCGTTAAAACCACGATTTGATAACACCTAAAACATTTATTAAGTACTATAAAAATTAAATTAAATCAACTCCTCGCCTATAAAACATACCGCTAGCCGTTGACATTAGATATCAAAGCCTTTAGTACAAGTTGTTGTTTTAAATACCCTATCCGTAATCATAATTTACGAAATTTTACAAAATTAACTTAACCTGGCCTTAAGAGGACGGCCATTTCAAAACTCTTGATAAAAATAAGGTTTCAGAGAGAAAAATAGTTATGGCAAACAGTACCTACATTATGGCATATGAAATTTGGGCAAATGAGAGGATTCGACTGACAAGTTACATACTTACCACGAGTGGAATTGTCGTCCCTCGCATCACATCTATTGATAAACGCATGCTATCATCTTTGAATTAAAACCAGCTACTCCTCAACCACACGCACAAGACTGATAATCTCCACCAGACACCCATTTCGATACAAAAATTTATGACATAATTTTTATCCCATGAGATTTCTCAACTGAAAATAAATGTTCATCTTTGAAGTCGCCTTATTAAATTCCTTGACCGCACACCACCTATGTCGTGAGACGATATTGAGGACATTCTTTTGACAGCCTCACCTGGAATGCATCTGTTGCTGTTTTATTAAAAGTCATCTCATATTACATTACCTCTATTCCATACTTTCATCCTACTAATATTATAAATGCGAAAGTTTGTGTCGATGTGAGTGAGTGAGTGTGAATTCACGACGAAACGACTGGACGGATTCAGATCAAATAATTTGGAACGAAGATAGCTGGTACTGGTGATAGGCTACTTTTTATCCCGGAAAATTGCATAGTTCCTGCGAGAGAGCGATAAACATCTCAAAGATCGTAGCTGCCTAGTCTCAACGTAAATCATTATTGCAGAATATACCATCAACATTTAGTTCTTAAGTCTAATTCTTTTTTTTTTTTTTTTTTTTTATGTGAATAGGAAGGCAAACGAGCAAGTGGGTCACCTGATGGTAAGCGATCACCACTGCCCATAGACACCCGCAACCCCAAGTCTAATTCTAAGAAGAAGAAGAAGAAGAAGAAGTCGCGGGCATTGTTGCCACGAACAATAATCCGGTTCAGTATGTTACAAGCTTTTTCATCACACTTGCTCGTAAAGTGTGTTATAACACGCGTGCTTATAGAGCCGTAGTGGCTGATTTACCTCCCGCGGGAATTTCAAATATTTTACTCCCGAGGGAGTTATATTTGTATGGATTTTCATAATTCCCTCGGGAGGAAAAGTTTAGTTTTAAAATTAAGAGTTCATTGTACGTCATTTCAGACTAAGGAGGTTTCAGTTCAGCCAGATTTATTTAATATTAAAAAAAAAAACTACGAACCAATTTTATTAAAACTTTCAATTAGACATTACTAATTACGATCCAAGATGGCGGATGACATTTTGACACTAAAATATTGATGGCGGGTGTCATTTTCGAGTAATTTGATGGCTCTGAGCCCGATTTTGGCATAATTTTTTGGATCCAAGATGGCGGATGACATATTGACACTAAAATGTTGATGGGTGTCTTTTTCGAGTAATTTGGTGATTCAGAGACCGATTTTGGCATAATTTTTTGGATCCAAAATGGCGGATGACATTTTGACACTAAAATGTTGATGGGTGTCATTTTCGAGTAATTTGGCGACTCTTTTTTGATATTTTTTTTTATTTCCTCGCAAATGTGATGAAAAAAATTGTGTGTATCACGGGCAGTAAGGGGATTACAAACTCGAGTCATTAAAAGCCTTCCGCCTTCGGCGTCGGGCTTCTAATAGACTCTCGTTAGCAATCCCCTTCTTACCGCCCTCGGTGCACAATGTACTATTGTGGGCCGTTTTTCAAAGTAACAAGTTACAATTATTACTAGTCTAAACTAGCAACATTGGCCAAATCGACCAATTAGAGGTTGTAAGTTTAGGCTTGTAAAATCGTAAGATGTAGCTTCGACGAGCCATGATTTGGACCAATCCGAGCGTTACATTGTTTTTAGAAAAGCTTCGTATTAAATAGAAAAGAACCTCACAAATTGCAATTAACTTCTGCCGGTTCTTTAAATTAGATTTACTGCTTTTGGTAAATTTCCAAGTGAGCCGAGTTGAATTCGTAAAAAGCTGTTGAATGCGTGAAATGAATGTGAAAATTAAAATGCCGATTGCTTTGGACTTTTTTGTGAACCTCATAATTTTTTTCTAGTTAATCTGACAAACGGGCGCTCATAGACACCTACAGTACCATCAGAACTTGCTAGTCTTGCAATTCCACCTTAGACATCTATACTAGCAACGCATCTTCAATCCTTTAGATCCCCTTGCTCTTTTGCCTTCCTTGTCGCTTAGCAAAAATTATACTGTAATCTGTCAAGAGTTTTCTCACTAATGTCTGGCTTGACAACATCAATCAGATAACGGGAGTCTGTTGTGATAAATTTACGTTGCAACTTTCAGTGTTTACCTGCACACTATAATTATGCTTTATTTACCTGTGTCTGCTGTATTTGTTACTTTGTTGATAAATAATTTGGATTATGTTTTTATGCCTCAAAAGGAACAAAGGCAGAACACCAGCGCCCCCGGCAGCGCTATTTGGCGCAAAACTTCATGTGTTTATACATAGCGATTGAAATTTTGGGATGTTATTATTCTTATTATTATGAGCCTGTTGTCCCACTGCTGAGCAAAGGCCTCTCCCCAACTCTTCCACCGCTCCCGGTCTGCTGCAGTAAGTGTCCAGTCTTTCAAGAAGGCGAAGATTCAGGATTCTTTAATCATGGTTGGCAAACTGTTACCATACATTAAGCGATGTTCAAAGTAAAACGACTCAAGGGTGGGGCTAAATTTTTTTTTTTTTTTTACATAAAATAGGCTTACGTTTGACCTCAATCTCGCTTGATGGAAGGCGAAGATGAGGCCTAAGATGGTACACGTTTACCTAGAAGGTGTCTGTTCACTTTGGCCTTAAAGATGTCCAGATTATAGCGTTCCGGAAAAACTGACTTCGGCAGAGAGTTCCACTCCTTAGCTGTCCGCATAATGAAAGAGGAGGCAAACCGCTTTGTGCGTAATGGAGGGATGTCTACAACATAAGGATGAAACCGCTCGCCGCGCCTAGTCGTTCGGTGACGGAAAGGGGAAGGGGGTATTAGGTTATGTAAAACCTCCGCACACTCACCGAAATGTAACCGATAAAAAACCGAGAGGCAGGCCACTCGTCTACGGTGTTCGAGGCTCGGAAGACTTGCCTCCACGAGTGAGTCTCTGCCTATGATCCTCTTCGCTCGGCGCTCCAACGAGTCCAAGGCATCCAGCTGACCCCTAGCAGACCCATCCCAGAGATGGGAACAGTATTCCATGCAAGAGCGAACTTGAGCTTTATAAAGATTTAAAAGCTGCTCCGAGGTAAAGTACCGTCTTACCCTGGAGAGGATACCCAGCTTTTTGGCAGCCGTGTTTGCTAAGGACTCGATGTAGCGACCGAAATTTAGATTGGAAGACAGATCAAGACCTAAGAGCTCAAGACGGTCATTAATCGGAACGGGGACATTCTGGAAAGTCGGAGTCAGTTGAAATGGACTCCGTTTCGCCGAAAAAAGACAGGCCTGAGTCTTTGAAGGGTTGAACTCGACCAAATTGGCATCACCCCATTGGGAAACAGCCTCCAAAGTCGAGCTCACCTCCTCAATCATCGACTCCCTGTAAGACTGGACCTTAGACCCAGACTTCGCATCGGACAAGTATCTCACCGAGACTGTGCTGTCATCTGCATACCCAAAGATACCGGGTGTTATCAGCAGGTTGTTGATGTGCAGCAAAAAGAGTGTCGCGGATAGCACAGATCCCTGAGGGACGCCGGCATTAATACCCAGTAGATCGGACGAGGCGCCATTAACGACAACTCGAATCGATCTGTTCCTCAGGAAATCTTCGATCCAAGTGCAAAGCCCGGGAGCAATACCGTACGCTGGAAGCTTGCCAATGAGACTTGCGTGCCAGACCCTGTCGAAGGCCTTAGAGATATCAAGAGACACGGCAAGAGCCTCACCATGTCTCTCAATGGCTTCGCTCCAGAGGTGAGTAGCATACACAAGAAGATCCCCAGTAGACCGGCCTCGACGAAACCCGAATTGACGGTCACTGAGGAGGTCGTTGTCTTCCAGGTATGCAAGGAGACGGTTGTTTAAAACACGCTCCATAATTTTACAGAGTATGGAGGTGATTGCGATAGGTCGGTAGTTGGCAGGGTCGGCACGACTGCCTTTCTTAGGGACAGGTTGGACATTGGCAATCTTCCAGGATTTCGGAACTTGACCAGTCCTCAGGGACAGGCGATAGAGGCAAGTCAGAACAGGAGACAACTCAGGCGCACATGACCGCAAGACAATGGCAGGAATGCCGTCAGGCCCACTAGCCTTATTCACATCTAGAGTGCTGAGTATTTTGAGTACCTCTTTTTGCCGAATGTGTACCTCTGGCATTGCAGAGTCACAACGAGGTAGCAAAGGTGGGCAGTTACCAGCAGCATCTAGCTGTGAATTCTTCGCAAATAGAGAGGCAAACAAGTCCGCTTTCTCTTTAGCGGTATGAGCTAATGAGCCGTCCGACTTCTGCAATGGCGGTAAAGAAGTCCGGCAGAAATTGGCTTCGACCGATTTGGCAAGAGCCCAGAAAGCTTTACTCCCAGATGGGTAGGACGCTAGTTTGGCTCCAATACGGCCAATATGGTCGAAGCGGGCCTTGCGGAGGACACGTTTACAGGACTTAGCAGCACTATTAAAAGCTCTTTTCAGTCTCTGGACACTCGGCGTTTTTCGGGCTCGCGCGTCCGCCCACTCCTGGTAGGCTAAGTGTTTAAGTGCTTCGGCACTATCACACTCAGAGTTGAACCAAGGGCGGGCTTTCTCATGGAGTGAGATGTCAGAATATGGAATAAAATATTCCATAGCCTGACATATCACTCCAGAAACTGCATCTGCACAGCACGCCGGGTCGTCTGAAGAGAAGCATAAGCGCTGCCATGGGTAAGACGCAAAGAAATGCCGCATCTCATCCCAATCAGCTGACTTGTATCGCCATACACGCCTAGTCCCCAAGTGCTCGGGTTCAGGTGGCGAGTAGACAGACACAGATTTCACCAGACAGTGGTCGGAACTACCTATCGGAGAGGAAACTGCAACTTGATAGCGGTCTGGATCAGTTGTCAGTAGAAGGTCCAAGCAATTGGCGGTGTGGCCATCAATATCAGGTATCCGAGTTGCGCCAGCTACCAATTGGGAGAGACCTAGCGGAAGAGCAAATGCAAACGCTAATCTCCCGGCATGGTCGGTGTTCTGGTATGGGTACAGCCACTCCTGGTGGTGGGCGTTGAAGTCCCCCAAAACAACCAGCTGCGCTGACGGGTACCTGAGCTGAGCTGTTTCAGCCGAGTCAGTTAGATACTGAAAGAGCCTGGTTGTCTCCATGTTATCGGTGTGCGACCGGTAAACACAGGCATAGAGTATCTGCTCCAAGCCAGTGTTCACCAGAACCCACAATACGGAGAAACTGGAATCCTCTAGGTTACGGAGACGTCGACAGCAGATGTCATCACGAGCATACACGCAGATGCCAGCGCGAGATTTGAAATTGTGGTCCAGGGTGTAACCTGGGTAGTGCAAGTATGCTGCATCAGCTGGACATTTAATTTGCGTCTCCGTGAGGAACAGCAGATGTGGTTTTTCAGTCTCCAGGTGGTGATGGACTGGGACGAGATTGGAGTGCAGACCTCGGATGTTGGTGAGGTGCACTTTAAGTGCGAGGGAGTGCAACCGCTGTTTAACCAGTTTCTTATTTTTAACTTTTTTCATAATTATTATTATTTTAGGTGAACAGACAGACAGGAAGGGGACAGTTAGGCGAGGCATAGTTAGAACGAATACCAAGCGATACAGTCGTAGTGTTGCACCGGAGGGAGACTGGTCTGGAGCGCGCGGGGACGCCCTAACCCCCCCAGAGATGTTCATCGGGCCCTCGCATCCGGTCGCCAACCGGCACGATGACGCATCTTGGGATTTTTCGCGAGTTGGCGGGGCAGCCAGGTGGCTATCCTACTAGTTGGGCCCCCTACTAACTGCGGTCGGCCAGCGGTAGACCGTGCTTAGGATCCCGCTACCCTCCGCGAACAGTCACCCAGTACAGACTCCACGGAGTACCGGAACCGGTTCGCATCACCATGCAACTGCCCAGACACCTCTTCCAAAATGGTTACTCAAGGCATCATGCCGGAACGCGATAGAAATCACTTGGCGGCAAGGCTTTGCCAAGAGGGTGGTGACAAACCGCGGTCGAAACCTACCACCAGATGGTGCTGTTCATTTGGCGCTACCCAAGGGACACGTGTGGGTATCTAGAGCTAAAGCCCACGGACGCGAACAGCATTATCCCTCAAAGATTTTACTAGTGATTTCGAGAGACATTTTTTGTGGAGGAACAATAGATTTTTTTAACAGCATTTTCAACAACGTGACAGTTGACGGTTACAAGTGACAATCCTGTTGACATTACAAACTCGACGACAGCCGAAGCCGGTTGGTTTTATATTGAACTAGCAACCCGCCCCAGCTTCGCACGGTATATTATGCATGTATTATACATATTATAAACCTTCCTCTTCGCAATCTTCGCAAGGCGGCTGGCAAGAGCTGGATGAGAGTGGCCGAGGATCATGCTCAGTGGAGTCCAGCAGTGGACGAACATAGGCTGATGGTGATGATGATGAAACCTTCCTCTTGATTCACTATATCTATTAAAAAAACCGCATCAAAATCCGTTGCGTAGTTTTAAAGATTTAAGCATACAAAGGGACATAAGGACAGAGAAAGCGACTTTGTTTTATACTATACTTCATTTAATTTAGAATGAGAAACCACAATATCATTATATTGCGTCTTGTCAACTATTTCTTACCTAGCAAACAGTACAATGCAATAGTTTGGCAGCCGCAAAATAAAATTGTTTTAATGTCACTTTATTTGCGTGTCGTCAAATTCTTACTCTAGTACATATTGCAAAGAGATTACAGTTCACGAGCCGCAATATAATGTTGTTGTGGTTTCTCATCCTAAATTAAATGAAGTATAATGTAGTGATGATACGCGTTGCATTTCAATTGTCACTGGTCACTGACAATTTTAGAGTTGGTCAAAATAAATAATTAGAGTAGAGGTGTCCAGATTGTGTCACATCCATCCTACCAGTCCTGATCTGGCCCCGTGTGACATTTTCTTATTAGTTTTCGAATGAGGCGACGTGTGTGGAGGAGTATAATATTTTGATTAATTATAAACATCTCTGTAGTAAAATAAGGGTTTAATACAACTAAGAACTTTCATAACAGCCTTGATACAACTCCTAGTATCTGTTAACTCAATATGTGGAGCTGACAACCTGAACCTAAGTTTAACGGTTTCCTTTTTAACTGAAGTCCTCCACGCGTATAAGCATGGAACACTTAGACCAGTGGTGGGCAAACTTTTTTCGTGGGGGGCCAGAAAGCTTGAGAAATTTCGGAGGCGGGCCAGAATTGCAGCAAAACTGCGAAATTTTAAAATTTAACGGTTTTATATAAAAGTGTAGTTTTGCTGCAACTCTGGCCCTCCTCTGAAATTTCTCAACCTTTTTTTAACGGTTAAAATAACAACATAATAAAAAAAATATTTCAAATGGTTTAATTTATTTATTTATTCGAAGGTATCTATCTATCTATCTATGTATGTCATTCTATGTATTCAAATATTTTACTTTATAACGGGTGAATCCTCAAAATATAATCTTCGCGGGCCATATACAAACTATTTCGATGTATCCGCGGCGGGCCGGATAAAATGGTTTCGCGGGCCGGAGTTGGCCCGCGGGCCGTACTTTGCCCACCACTGACTTAGACAGTAATTTGGCGATCGCGTAATCGAGTCCAAATGAACCCGCCAGTATTTCTGGATCCTGACTCGCATTCCAATCGACGATTTAAATTTTTGCCCCCACTCGATTAAAGTGGGGGCATTTAATTACATATTAGTTGCGTTTAGAGTTTGCAATATCCGTCCATTTTCAGAATTCGGATAATATGAATAGGTCCACAACACGAATCCGAATATTCGGATAAATCGGATATTTTGAATATTTTAGTAAATAAAACAAAATAATGATTCCCAGTTGTGATAGTACATTTTTGTGATTGTGAACAATAACAATAAAAAATTAACACTAAAGCTAGTAAAAAAAAAACACTAATTGTACCTAATCTTGTAAAGTTTAACAATATTTTAGATAAAATAATTAAAAGTGAAATGTAATTAACTGAAGTATATGAATATGGTGAATCACAAATATCACAATTATGAACGAAAATTACGTTACGTAAGGGATAATATACTATACTTGTCTTGTTTAAACATTAATATCTACACTAAAAATGAAGTGCACTACAGACTTAAATTTGAAACTTTCATTCAATTTCTGTGAGATAATCGCAAAAAATTACCAAAAATGCGACGTTGCCAGCTCATTAGGGATGTACCCTCTTAAGGGTTTTTGGTCACCGTTAGTTACATTAGCTGTCCTACTCCCGCACGAACCGTCGGCCTCGCGAATCATCTCACACACCTCGGGTGTGGGGAAGACTTATCAGGGCCCTGCCCTTTAAGTCAGCGGCTGTCGCGGCCGGTCTGTGCTTACCAATCTTTGGTTTTTCTGCCTCTCTGCGGCGTTAGTCCGATTAGCCTATCTTGGCGTAGCGGATGGTTGCCTATCTGCGGCTCTTTTCCCGTTCTGCCTTTCTGCGGCATGACGGGATCGGTGGCCTGTCAGCGCGGTCAAACATGCGGCGCGCGAGGTGGTCGATAAATGCGTCCAGCCTCTGCCAGTGGAGGCTGCGCTGGATGTCCTCATTGCGCACGGAGCGTGGGGCGGCGACGATGGTGCGAAGGGATTGGGTTTCCTGCGCACGTAGACGTTTGCGGTTGGTCTCGCACACAAGTGCGTACCAGGCTGGTGCCGCATATGTGAGGCGCAACCGTACGTAGGTCTTGTAGATCCCCAGCTTCGTGCACATGGGGAGTTTGCTGGCGAGCACTGGACGCAGGCAGGTGCGCGCCTGTTTCGCACGGTTCACTACCCCGTCGACATGCTGCTTCATGGAGTCCCTTGTCTATGGTGACTCCCAGGTACTTTACGGTGCCTGGCCATGGCACCTCCTGACCATAGAGTCGGAGCGGCGGCAGAGGTCTCGTCTGTCCCATGGAGATGACTTGTGTCTTCCCTACGTTCACCGACAGTTTCCATCGGGAGAGCCAGTCGGGAAGGACGTCGAGTGTCTTTTGGAACTTCTTTGCCGCGTGGGTGATGCTCATTGAGGAGGCAAAATATGCAGCGTCGTCGGCAAAGAGCCCCAGCTTGACATCTCCGGTCACCGGGATGTCGTCGGTAAAGTGGGCGTACAGAGCCGGGGACAGACAGCTTCCTTGAGGCACGCCGGCTAGGATGCGGCGCTCCGACGAGTTGGCGTCTTCCACCGCCACCACGAACCTCCGGTCGGTCAGGAACGAAGCCAGGACGCGGACGATGCGCTTAGGAGCTGGCGACGTTGACAGCTTGTACAGCAGTCATGCCATACGCGGTCGAACGCCTTTTCCATGTCCAAGAGTGCTGCGACGGCGTGCTCCCTCCGGTTTCTCGTCGTCCCTAGGAAATGGAGCACTCTTGTGAGCTGCAAAGTTGTTGAGTGGCCTGTGCGGAAGCCGAACTGCTCCGGACGTGGCTCTATGTGGGGCTTCAGTTTGTTAAGCAGCAGTCTTTCGAACACCTTCGAGTCAGCCGGTGCGGTCTTAGTACTTTAGAGCTCCTTTTTGTTGACTCACCGATGGTCGAGGGAGAAGAAACATAATACACATGAAACAGTTTGTTATAAAATTTAGTTTTACTCAATTTGTAATGTTCAAATAGAGAAGTTTTATTAAAAAAAGTAACATTTCGTCATTTTTCGTAGTATTCAAAATATTCAAAATATTCGAATATTGAATGCTGTGGTATTCGGATTCTATAAACGGCGGATATTCGGATAATTTGAATATTCGAATATTCGGATTGCAAACCCTAGTTGCGTTCTAGAGGAGTGTTTGTGTTTTGTTTGTAAAGGTACTTTGTAACAAAACAAACGAATAACGCGATAAGTTACGAAATTGTTCTTATTTTAAAATGATTAACCTCGAATTCTGCATGTTAAAAGTTTATTTCAAGAGAAATAATAAGAATTGTTTTCTAAAAGAAAATAGGCAAAAATGAAACGTTATGTTTTCCGTCAAAGGTCTTTCAAATAAATTGGTATAATTTGAGAAAGAGTAGAAAAAAACGTTAAACCCATGCAAGTAAATAAATGAATAACGCAATCAGTTACGATTTTTTTATTTATTTTAAAGTGCTAAGCGAAATGATGACAGAACATGATATTTTTTCCAGCGAAATTTCCAATGATTATTTTAATAGGATGCAGTTTTAACATATTTTTTATTACTTTTCAGATCACACGTGGCTTGGACATAAGGATACGACATTATGTAAGTTTTTTTTTAGCCAGAACATTTAAGTTTAGTATGGTCAAGTGCAAAAATAAGTAGCGATACGAACTTCTCAAAAATATGTCCCACGACCTTATATTTGCATAACTGGATACATAATTATAACACTTAACTGTACGTTACATCTACCATCCTTTTTTGAAGTCGATCAAAAAGCCGACATAAAAGTAAATCTAAAAACTGGAATCACACCATAAACATCTACTAATAAACCAACTCAATCCCGTCACGTACACGGCTCTAAATCCATGTTTATGTTTATTCGAAAACGAGGCGTAAAATACGAACAACATTGTGACGAACGTATTCCGGGTAGAAACGACATACTACACTAACGGGGTATTTGCTAATGATGTAGTTAAATATCCGTATCCATACCCGAGTAAAGCTGCGAAGCGTCTTAAGCGCCGTGTCCCGTGTGTTACGGAAATTGACGATGTGATTTTGAAGAATGACATAGATGAAATGGAATAGTGTTTTGTGTGGTGCAGGTGATAAATAATTACCCCCTTATTCATAAGGGCCTTATAGGCTTTTGCTAACTTAGCAATCGTTTGTCCTTATCTATCACATTGACATTTACCTTTCACAGATAAGGATAAACGATTACTAAGTTAGCAGAAGCCTATAGAGCGTTTATGAATAAGGGGGTTAAGCATTTCGCACAGGCTTGGCTATCTTGCACGGAAGTAGCGGAGCAAGGTAAATGCTTTTACTTCATTGAAATGAACCTCCGCAAAATACTGATTCAATAAAATGTAAATGAAAAAGTTTGCGTGAAAATTATTTTTTAGAAAAAACTTTTTTGTCATGTTGGACAACATTATTTAATAGTGGCGGCACGTGTGTCACGTTCGCTAGGCCATTCCCATCTATTTCTATTATTCCATGTTCATACTTACGCTTCTGATGTACGAGTAGAATCGATTTATTACGATTTATGGCCTTACTTTCACAAATGCTATATTTTCTCTACGATATTATTTTTTTTATAATAAAATAATGTGGCACACAAGTGAGTCACCTGATGGTGCATAATATTAAGACACTAGCAAGAGGATTGCAGCTGAGTTGCCTCATGGGGCCAGAAAACAGCAGCGCAAACACTGCTGCTTGGCGACAGGATCAGCTAGTGAGATTGTTCTTAATGCGCTTTTACACTACTAAAGTAACCAATACTAAATACAAAATTACTATTTCGCCACTCTCTCATAAGTTCCTGATATCTTCAGTTTTTCTATGATTTCCTCTCTATTTCTCACTACGAAACAGAAAGAGACGACATCATAGATAACCGACACTTAAAGTATCAAGTCTTAACTGAGAGTGGTGAAGCAGGTATGTGGTTTTAGCTGTACTTTGAAGATCAATCGGTTAGGACAGAACACTTAAAACAGTAAAAAAAAAAAACAAAATGTCCAATCCAAGTTACTTAGAAACCATCTCAACCGTAAAAACTTTTTACTTATCCAATAACTGCCTGTCCGTAAATACCTAGCACGCTGAGTAATGTCGCCTCGTAATGACAAAAACACGACCGAGGCGCGAATGGAATTTGCATTAAACGGCTCATGCTGGGCAGTTGGATCTGATGAATTGGTGACTGCGCATCGGGCATTCAATCAATGCCGTGAACGGAATAAGAATACGATTAATGCATTATGTATAATAGATATTATATATTATTGGTTGTATAATTTTTGGATTCCAAAATCCACCTACTCTGTAAAACGTTAATACCTAACTCACTGTTAAGATATTTCTTCTCAGTCTTTACTCTGTTTCCACCTGAACTTAATCTTTGCACTAAGTATTATTTAAGTCTACACTAAGATAAGATATTTAAGATACATACTACTAGGAAGAGAGTGGTGTCTCTCAACACAGGTTTCTACTTAACTTAAAGAGAGGCACCATCCTTTGTTACATACACTAATGTGATAACGAAATAAATATTTTTAATTTTCATTTTCATTTTCATATAGTAGTTTATTGTTTGGTATATCTTCCGTTTTATGAGTTTATGTATTATATTCGGTAAAGCTATGTATTGTGGTCTTCAGTATTTGTAATTTTTAAACTCACCCGCAATCCGTCCCTAATAATACTTATTACTCCTCTTATCCACTCAAAGGTTGACTGGAAGATATTCCTTAAAGGGATAAGTCCGCCTTTGTGCATGTATCTCAGTGTTTTGTCAAATGCATTTGTTTTGTTTATTTTGCATAATACAGAGTTAACTTACATACATACGATTTCAATTGGTGCTTCAAAAGCAAATCAAAAGAAAATCGATTTCAGGCCTCCCGCTGTTTCCCGTCGATGTATACCGAGCACATAAATCGATTTCAGGCCTCCCGCTGTTTCCCGTCGATGTATACCGAGCACATAAATCGATTTCAGGCCTCCCGCTGTTTCCCGTCGATGTATACCGACCACATAAATCGATTTCGGGCCTCCCGCTGTTTCCCGTCGATGTATACCGAGCACATAAATCGATTTCAGGCCTCCCGCTGTTTCCCGTCGATGTATACCGACCACATAAATCGATTTCAGGCCTCCCGCTGTTTCCCGTCGATGTATACCGAGCACATAAATCGATTTCAGGCCTCCCGCTGTTTCCCGTCGATGTATACCGACCACATAAATCGATTTCAGGCCTCCCGCTGTTTCCCGTCGATGTATACCGAGCACATAAATCGATTTCAGGCCTCCCGCTGTTTGCCGTCGATGTATACCGACCACATAAATCGATTTCATACCTCCCGCTGTTTCCCGTCGATGTATACCGAGCACATAAATTGCTTTTAACTATCTATTATGACACTTCCTTCATAATAAAAAAAAAAGATTCTCACGAACTCACAAGGTCCTCCTTTCTTTGGAGTATGTCGAAATATACTAAGCGGCAAAAAATACGGCCCTCATATGTAACTATGCAATTAAGGTAATTCTGTATGAGACTGGGCCAAATTTTGTGCCGCTGAGTATAGTATTCATTAATACCTTCTCAATAAAGTTCTATTTTACACTTTTGGCTGGTTACATGTAGAGTAATTATAAATTTTGCATAAAATTATTATCAGCTTACAATCTGTGCTGGTTTTAAAATGAAATGAGGATACAGTTTATTTCTATATATTAACTTACAACTAACTCACTCACTGATAATAATATCTACATAATGTTAGTAGTAAGTATGTAAATTCTTTATTCCACGTAAAATAAAATAAAAAAGAACACAACAGAAATAAATACACGGGCGAAGTTATCCCTAAAAATAGATCTCTTCCAGCTAACGAAGGTTGTAAGGACAGATTACAAATAAATATTAATAATAAAAAGTAAAAAAATAAAGTAGTTACCTGAGTAAAACTGTTTAATCCCCCGAGTTTTGTTTCATCCATTTGTTATTAAAATAGAAAAGTTAATATTTTTCATTGTTTACAGCAAGATAATAAATGCTTGATTTTGAATTGAGCAAACATGTCTATTAGTAAAATAATTACAAATTGTTTTGCTGACAAATATTATCACAGTTAAAGCAATCTAAAATTCAGTGCACCGAAGTCAAGTTACCGAGGTTTATCACATATTGCTAAATCCATGCTATTATTAAAATTACACCAAATTAAGCGCTGTTAATTGCTATTGATCAATTTGATTGAACAATTCAGAGTATGGTATTTAATACCAGTACGTGTTTAAAATAATTTACCTACCTCGCAAGTATTTTGATGATAAATTCTCGAACTTGAACGATTGTGGAACCATTGTGTAGTATGTTTAATTTGTTAACAGGAATGCAGTAAATCATGAATCAGAATTTATGTGTTTAATCCTAAAGTATCTACAATATTTTTTATACCCAATATTATGTCAATATCTGGTCATCTTCAGCTTACTTACATCCCAATTCTGGGCACAAGCCTCGTCTCAGAACTGGAGGGCTTAGGTTACAGTTCACATGCTGGCCCATTGCGGATAGAGAACTTCAACACATCATACTCGTTTTGCAGTTTTACAGATTGTGTGCAGTTTGCCTCACGACGTTTTCCTTTACTGTCTAGCCCATGGTAAATTTCAAATAGGTATTTCACTTAATATACATACATACCATCACGCCTCTTTCCCACAGGTGTAGACAATGACTAGAATAGAAAAAAGTATGCTTAGTTGTTTTGGTCACGTAGAGAGGATGGATGAAAGTAGATTAACTAAACAGATCTATATGGGGAGTGTGAATGGTTGCGTTGAGACGGGAAGGCCTAGAAGAACGTTCCAGAATAAAACAGTGTGAGAGTAATCTATGTTGACGTATTTTCCAAACCATTTCCCAGATTTTCGCATTAATATAATAATAATATTTATTTATTTATTTAGGCATTAATCCCATTACAATATTTAATTATGAACACAATTATCAAAAGTTAAATTAAATTAAATACCATACAATAATCTTTTAATGTGTAACAATAAGATTGTTACACATTAAAAGACATCATGGCAAGGTGACATGAATCGTAGACGTTCCTGACTAGTACATTACTGGATCTGTTCACTCTTTCTATAAAAGACCAGTGACGTTTCCTCATGACAGCAAAAAAGTCATCCACTCTATTCGAGGCAAACATGCCAGACGCACTGCAACGCCAGGGTAGTTTTAGCATGGCACGAAACGCGTTATTGTATTGGACTCGTAGCGAGTTAAACGACCGTTTAGTGAAATTGTACCATAACTGACTCGTATAAAACGCCTGACAGTATGCCCCGAACAGAGTGATCTTAGCTTGATCTGAGCATTTAGCAAACCTTCGCGCCAGCATATTGCTTTTCACAGAAATGGCACGGCGTTGCCTCTCCATGTCCTGATCATCAGTCAAACGGTCCGTTAGGATATGACCCAGGTATTTGAAGGAGGAAACGACTTTTAATTCTGATCCGAGCAAATATACTGGCGCGACGATGTCCGGCCCCTTATCATATTTAAAAACCATCAGTTCAGATTTCTTGACATTGTACTTAAGACCGTGTGAGGCAGCATGTCCTTCACAGATACCGATCAATTTTCTTATTGCGCTAATGGAGGGGCACAGAAGTGCCATGTCGTCAGCGTAACTGTAGTTGTTGGCACAAACGCCCACGATGTGGCAGCTGACAGAAGCATTGCTGAGTCCCTCCAGAAGATCATTGACATAGAGATTAAACAAGACCGGTGATGTTAGCCCTCCCTGTCTAACCCCACATTCCAACTTGTATGCTTCAGAGCAAGTATCGTCCCAGCGCACCATATTCGTTTGGTTCTCATACCAAAATCTCAACAGGCAAATCACCTCAGACGGTACTTCAGCCTTAATCATCTTTGACCATAGAAGTTTGTAATTAATGGTATCAAAAGCCCGACTCAGATCTAAGAAGCAACCATACACGGTAGTTTTTCTTTTTAAATATTGCCTAATAGTATTCTTCAAGCAGAAAATGGCCGTGTCCGTTGAGAGACCGGGGCGAAACCCAAACTGAGCATTATTTAATTTTACTGACCTGGTAATCGATGGATTTATCAGACGTTCTAGTATTTTTGAGAACACTGTTGCGAGCGAGATAGGTCTGTAATTAGAGGGATCGCTAAGATCACCGGTCCTGTTTTTCACTATGGGTATCACATTTGTTCGCATAAGCTCTACAGGCAAGTAGCTATGTGACAGACAATGATTAAAGAGCACAGCTAAGTACCTATGCAACAATGGTCCACCATAAAGTATGTGTTCGATACTGATACCGTCGTGACCTGGTGACTTACCACGTTTCATTTTACATACGCACTTCCAGATTTGTTCCGGAGTAAAAAGCAGTCTCGTTTCAGTCACGTGATCACGACAGCTAGTAGTAGAACCAGTCTCAGATATCGAAGGGCTCTTCAATGAATCCTCAACTCTGAACTGGCTTACAAACAGGTCTGCGATATCCTTCCTGTTCTGAAGGCCACCTACTGTGATCGGCCTGTTTTGTTTATGCTTTAATTTATTGGTCTTTTTCCAGAATTTACTAAAATCGCCTTCTGCTCTATGTGTAGCAATTATATCCATACTTATTTTTTCCTGATTACGCTGACACCATTTAAGTTTATTTTTAAACAATTTCCTTTTTGAATTCATATTTTCATATAAAGGGCCAGAAGTGGGAGAACCATGAAACAACCACGCTCTGTGCGCCACACGTGCCTCGTTATAAACTGGCAGAACGTGGTAGTTCCATCCTACAACTCTATTTTTACATTTATTATTTTGTGACGTTAGTTTTGCAGCTGACTGAATCGCTTTTACTATTGCGTTATAAAATGAGTCTATACGTTTAAGGTGGGCGTCCTTGTCACAGGCTTCCCCACAAATGTCATCTAGTATTTCTACATTGTTTAAAAATTCATTACACAGATTATTATACTGTTCGATTTGGCTCTCATTCCTAGTATTCCATAGTACCCGATCCACTATTTTCGTGTCCGTACTAGATTTAGATATTATAAGATTTAAATCACATTTGATACGCAGCGGGTAATGATCCGACCAAGTTGGACCCGGATGAAGTTGCAACACAGTGATCTAACCAGCTAGTTGAACCGTACACTTCGCTTTTATAAGTATAAGAATCTGAAGACTCACCAAGCAAACTCACATCAGCACAAACCATATCCCTGTCCTCACAGAACGCCTGCAGCTCCTTGCCAAAGCGAGCTCGTACGTCTGCATTATAATCTCCTAACGCTAGTACACATTCACAGTCACTATCTTCAATTATTGCACTAATTTTACCCATACATTCCGTGAATAATGGTAAATTATCGGCACAGTCAGTCGGCATGTATACCGATAGAATAATCATTCCACGGCCGTCGGCAAGCTCCACACGAATAGCAGCAATGCGTTTCGATCCGCTGTCAATTAACGTAACGTTCGGGAAAACACTTTTCTTCCATAATATTGCCACACCACCGTATGGCCTACCCTTCAACGGCCCCGATGATGTGTCAACTGCTGAAATACCGTGGTATCCAAAATCCAGACTGATTAAACTTAAAAAGTCGATATCATCTGGAATTAGCCATAATTCTTGCAATGCAATAATTTCGCCTATTTTACATAGATTCTGAACATTCGGCAGAGAGCGCTTTATACCTTTACAGTTGAACGAAATTATGTTAGCATTGTATTGTCTATCCATAATTAGGCAAGATTGTGTCGTCTATACATGTTTCGCTTGTAAATATACTTTCTATACACAATACCGGCCGGCCAGAATCCATCACTCATAAATGTTTCAAGTCTATCTATCCCAATTGTAACAAGAAACGAGTTAAAAGTTGTTTCTTGATAGGGCTTAATGCACTCGACCTTTACAGCTGTTTGCCCTTTAATATACTCAATTAGGTTTTCAGTTGTAACATCTTTTTTGGCACGTGATACGTACAGTGTGACTGTACTTTCTGCCGCTTGGAATACACCATTCGATTCACCAATACCTCTTCTATTCTTCCTTGTAGGCTTCCTCCTTTTATAGGACACTTCCTCAAAGCCATCGCTATCCACTTTTTTATTAAAATTCCTTTCATTTTTTTTTCTATCAGAAGCCGTTTTGTATTTAAAATTGTTTATCGGAGGAGGGGTCATTGCCGGTGGTCCCCAGTCCTCTATATGCGTTGGAGAATCAAGCTTATCGCATTCGCTGCCGGCTCGCCATTTGGACCCAAGATTTCGTCAGTTGCCAAAAACGCACATGTGCATTTATACTGTACTAAATTACGATAGCGGCCTGGTTAAAAGTCACTAAAACGCATAACATGAGTTCTAGGTAGTGTAGTAGTTCATTTAACAAATCGTAAATATTGAACTTTCAAATTTCAACCAGTGTCAGGCCGACCTTTTGAGTCCCACTTGTGTTCGCCTACGTAAACTTATTATTAACAAATCTTTTGTATTCTTTCAGTAGATTTTGTAAGAAATCCTCGAGCCTACCGTGTTCGTCCGTGATTCGTCGCATTTAGTACAAAGCTTACAGCTTTTAACCAACTGGAGAAGTCAACGATGGGTCTGAGTAACGCCGTAACGTCTTAAACGCCGTGTCCTGTATGTTACGAATGGTAATGAACTGAGACCTACCTTGCTGCTCGCGGTCACAGTACACGTGCTGTCGCAGTAGCATGTAGTAGTTTATTCATGGACATATTTGTTACACACGGGACATGGGCATGACAGTTGAGACATCTCGTGGCCTTACATATGTGAGTGTCACTATGTGAAATATTTTCTTTATAGATAAAAGGATTGCACTATTTATTTATTTATTGATAAAAACACATGCAAGTTTTACAGTACAAAACCAAAACACTCACTCATTAATTAAATACACATAAAATTAATACCTATGTGTCAAAAGGGAAATATTACATTAAAAATTACATTGAAATTATATTAAACTTACAGTGTCAAAGCGAATCCAATTTACTATTTAAATACAATACAATAATAATAGAATAATAATAAAAAATAAACGAATATGTCAAAAATTAAATAATGCCACATCCAGCCAAAAATTCAATAAAATAAAAATTAAATTCACTAAAGGATTTCAGAAGGTTGCTAGCCTAAGTGGAAAGCCAAGAAAAAATAAATTGACAGCCGGTTATTTCACCCGCTGTCGTATATTAAAATCACTGCTTGGCGGAACAATTAGCGTTTGAGTTGACGGTAGCGGTCCGGACGGACCTTGTAAATTTCTAAACGACATTGAAAATTAGAACACAGAAAAATCCGAAAAGTAAAACTATGGCCAGGAATTGAACCCGGATTCCTCATCATTCCGTGATGCGTGCTATACCGCTACACCACCCATAGTAGGTGAGTAAGCCTTCGAATTTTTCTATCTGTTACTAGCTGTACAAACACACAGCCCAGCAGTGGGACACTATAATAGTTTATTAAAAAAAAAAACTAGCTGACACGTGACCTTGTTACTATGCGCTTTTTGTCACCAAGCGTCACATCAGTTTGAATGATGTGTCTATACGACACAATCACAAAGGAACTCCCGTGGAACATCTACTGCTCACCAGTGATGAGAGAAGGCACTGTTTTTCAAAAATGATAGGTACTATCAAATGAATCAAGAATTACTTCTTGATTTTTTAGAACTGGTAATATTATTGTAATACGTCTGCATTCGATGTAGTTCAACTCCGTTTGGCTTAATGCTGTATGGTAGAATGATATCGGATCCGCATTTCTCATTTCCCTCTTCTTTTAAAAGGGGCAGGATTTTTCGCGGTTTCCTGTTATTGTCGGATCTTTTTCGAGGTCCTATTTATTTTGCTCGGCTCGATTTGTAAATTACTCTGGATATTTTTGTTAATTCATGAATGTTTATCTAAACGATTTGTCATTTATTCCGTTCTTATTGACTTTGCTACTTCCATTACCGACTGCATTCAAGCTAACTTCCTTTATTCATTAGTTCTGTTTAAGCTTATCATAATAGGTATTATTTGCTTACATTTGGAACCCATAATCACCTCTATAACACTTAAAATTGCCTTGTATCTACATACTACATTGTTCTAACACTTTTGTTGCTCCGAAATCTATCTAGTGCCCAGGTGCTACAAGAAAGCGATTAGACGGCTATCTTGGAGCTATCTAGTAGATTAGATAGCAACTGCTTAGTAGTTAACATTGCTAATTGGTTCTTGAGATAATGAGAGGACACCGATTTGTTAAGGACTTCCCCGAGACATTGTCTTGTCAAAACGATTTCGCTGAAGTTAGCCAGTTTATTAGAATTCTGGGAACGTTTGGAAAGTTAGCGAGTGGTGTCAGTACAATAAGATATCAACGTTTCGTCAGAAACTGCTGTTGTGAAGCTCGATTGAACTTAATATTGGTTTTATGAAAGTTTATCAATGAAAAATTAATTTCTGGTATAAATTAAATGTTTCATTCAAGTTTATTTTTGCTTGCTGTATTTTTAGCATGGTGTAACAAATTTCGAGGCAATCTAACTACTAAAAGTAGGTCAAATATTACTTTCAAAATTTGACATAGGTATACAGTTGCATTGCTACTCTGCAACCACACGTCCCGGGTTCGAATCCCAGGGACATGCATTTTGTTTTGTACCCGAGTCATGGATGTTGTATGTGTTGTGTGTTGTATGTGTTTCTCTAATTGTAGCCGATTCATTTCATGTATGTTACTTTTTATACCCGTTTGCTGTTTATTATATGAATTAGTAACCTGTGGCAACTGTGTTGGTTGATGATTAGTTTAAATAATTATAATATAAGTTGTATTGTACCGTTTGTGCCCGAATAAACATTAAAACATTAAAACATTTATGTATGTACTAGCTGCTGCCCACGGCTTCGTCTGCAAAGAATTAGTTTATCGCTATCCCGCGGGAATGAAATTTTCCGGGATAAAAGTAGCCTTTGTGTTAATCTAGCTAAGCAATCTCCATTCCAAATTTCAGCCAGCCATTTCAGCATGAAGAAGAAACAAACATACACACTTTATAATATTAGTGCAAAACAAACAATTGGTTAATATTAGTGAGACGGTAACCAGTGATCATAAGTTACAATCTATTATCGTTCCAACGCATTGAATTGCGGGGAAATTAACAATTGTATTGTAAGATATATAGTGTTTCTGACTAGTAAGTTATAATAATAACGTGTAGCGTCAGAGAATTGGAATGTTATTAAGTAGTATGAACTGTAACTTTTAGAATTGTAACTAGCTTCTCATATAGTTTCTAGCTATCCTGTGTGAATTATGAAAAATCTTATTATTCTTTGTTCACTTCCTAAAGATCATTTCTGACAGTATAGCCAACAAACGCTCACACTTGCAATAAAAATTAAGTAAGCCTTGAATTAACACTTGTACTCATCCTAGGCAGCTTAACATTTCCTGAACTTTCCAACAATTACTGTTATATTTCAACCAGTTTACGCAAAATCTTGCCAATTTATATTTATACAACATGCTCGTCGGTTTCGGGTAAGTACTCCTGACCTGCCCTTTTTTCAAAACGTCTCCTATTTGGTTCAGGAACGTCCGTCTAGGCCTTCCCCTCCCAACGCAACCATTCACACTCCCCATATAGATCTGTTTAGTTAGTCTACTTTCATCCATCCTCTCTACGTACGAGCATGTATGAAGAGATTGATGGATGTGGATGAAGCGAAAGAGGTATGTCAGAATCGTAGCAAGTGGAACAAAGTAGTCTCCGCCTACCCCTATGGGAAAGAGGCGTGACTGTAAATATCTATTTACGAATGTTATATTTATATGTAAACCTTCGTGAATCACTCTATTTATTTGTAAAAACCACATGAAAATTCAACACTTATGAGTTTATCGCGACCAGACTGACAGACAGACGGGTCGGAAGACTTCGTTTTAACATAATTAGTTAGTGTTAGCTGAATATGAAATGACTCATCCCTTTCGTGTGAGCAACATTGTAACAAACACGGAATGCATTTTCTTTACACAGCAAATAGTAGCTAGGAAATATTTACCGTTCGAAGGCTGGGGCACTCGTTTTGACAAATGGTTCTGCTGACTAGCACAACCCAGCACCGATATAATATATCACACAAACCAATCCACCAGCACGGCACCACCGATAACTTATCGACCATATACAAAAGTTTATTTATAAGTGTTTCGCTTGGAACACGCTCATGTATCACTGTTATCGATTTAGCTCGACTAAATTTAAACCGCATAAACTTAGCAGAACTAGGGCGATTGTGGATATCGATTAAGTTTGGATTGTTTTGAGATCTGACGTAACCTTGTGTAAATACAATGAGTCGTTTGTGCGTTTTGCGTAAGTTTAGCATAGCGGTACTCACATACTTACTTAACGATGAAAAAACAAGTTAATATATGTTTCAGTCATGAAAGTATGGTTGACGGATCCATAGAACGTAACTGATAGCGATAACGAAAGTTTAGACTACGAAATATTTATTTTACGGAATATAAATTTTTATTTTATTTTTCCTTTTCAAAGACAAAGGGTTTTGTGCCTAGGCAACCAAATCTAATTATGTTGTATTATGTATAGTGTTCATTTTTAGCTGTTATATTATTTGTAATAAATCATTATTTTCAATGTATCTATGTATGTATCATCCTATGGTCCCAACGGAAGACCAGCGCTGGCTGCAAGGCCAGCACATGCTGAGTTGGGACCATTTTGTGACAATTTATGTATCTGAATGTTTAATGTGTTTATTTATTTAATATGTGATTGTCATAAATAAACTTTTTTCTTTCTTTCTTTCTTTCTTAAATATTTATTTACGAAATGAATTTCAATATAAAATAAATCTGAAATAAAACTGAGATCTATCTGGTAGAAATCCCTTACAAGGATAAGTTTGCCTAAGCATTTACTTAGGTACTCACTTAAATCAGTACTTGGTACTGCACATAAATAACCACGGTGATTTTGTAAGTGAAAACTCTTTAGCGGCGTTGAGCACTTTTTTGGATGGGTAAAAATGTTAAACTCGCGACAGACGTAAGACGAAGAGAGAGTGTACCAGGATATCAGGATCCTCTGAGCTTTTTTTGAAATGCGAATGAAGCTAGAGTCGCGTTCGATTTTTGAAGTATACGTTTATTTCGTCGCTTTAAAGTATGTGAGTTTGGCCTAGTGGTACCTATAAGGTGTGGAATAAGAGTGTGTTCTCTTAGGTGACCGCAGTTCAAATCTTGTTTATTTTTTTCCTTTTTGCGCGATTGTGTGCGTGTGTGTAGTTTTCACTTCCTGCCGGCACTCCCGGAGTACCCGGTGTTTTTAGATTCTATGAAATGAAATGAAATTTTTATTTGTCAAAGCGGGTCTATTTAAAGGTCTCGTTGTTACTTTTGGCTGCGAACTCCTAAAAACACAATAACATTAACTGAATTAAAACTTGTTTCTCTGGGATGTTCCCTGTGACCGGCACGGAGTTTGAAAGACCGGCAATGTTGAATTAAGTCAGCAATCTGTTTGTTTCTCGAAATACATTTCAATTTAATTTCCGTAATGACTTTTCTAATGATTACTTTCGGCGGTAACCAAATTGAATTGAATTGAATTGAAATGACATAAAATTTAATAATGATGAAAATTACATGTAATAACTATAGTTGTTATGAACTAGCTTCTGCCCGCGACTTTGTCCGCGTAGAATTATCAATTGACCATGTTTATCGCTATCCCGCGGGAACTTTGAAATTATCCGGGATAAAAAGTAGCCTATGTTTTATTTAGGGTACCAGCTATCTTCGTTCCAAACTTGATCCAAATCCGTCCAGTTCTGTCCAGTGAAGGAAAAAACATACACATTCACATCATCACATTCATCCATCCATCCTCACACTCTTTCGCATTTATAATACTAGCTTCTGCCCGCGACTTCGTCTGCGTAGAATTAGATTGAACATTAGGCAGCTACGGCCTTTGATATGTTTATCGCTAGCCCGCAGGAACTATGCAATTTTCCGGGATAAAAAGTAGCCTATGTTTTAATCTAGGGTACCAGCTATCTTCGTTCCAAATTTTATCTAAATCCGTCCAGTCGTTTTAGCGTGAAGAAGGAACAAACATACACACTCACTCACTCACATCGTCACATCGTCACAAACTTTCGCATTTATAATATTAGTAGGATAAATCAGTATGAGTATGAGTAAGACTCTTTCTTTTATTACAAAAGCTCATGTACCTACCTAAATAAATTCTCGCTTACTTGTTTTTCATCCCAT
Organism: Pandemis heparana; assembly: GCA_963854515.1. Classification (NCBI taxonomy): domain Eukaryota; kingdom Metazoa; phylum Arthropoda; class Insecta; order Lepidoptera; family Tortricidae; genus Pandemis; species Pandemis heparana. Next base: position 6,404,186 of record OY978028.1, read on the forward strand.
AAAACGTTGATTTAGTAGGCTTACCTAGTTAACATGAAAGAAATATCACCAAGCACTTCCCACGGCCCAAATAATCGGCCCCTATGCGCTGGGACTCAAAAATATAGGTCAAAGGTCTTTCGAGTGTGATTTGGTGGAGACGCCTGACTTTTGTTCGTCCCTTCAGTGCATTTACACAGCCGTGGGCATAAAACATAGATGAAATAACCGAACAGAGTGGCAGGACCAAACCAAAGAGACCAGAGAGAGCTACCGCGTGTGAATTCAATGCTAGAGGCGCTAGAGTAGCGCGAGGTATATAGACTCAGAATCATAATCAGAACTTTTGAAATGAAAACTTCTTTAGACACGTTGGGCGTCTTTTGGGATGGGTAAAAAATGTTAAATTCGCGTCAGGCGTAAAACGGAGGGAGAGTTTAAGTACCAGGATATCAGATCAGATCCTCTAAGAGCTTACTTTGAAATACGGATGAATCGCATTCGATTTTTGAAGTGATTTTGATGCCTTGTGGGCATCAGCACATTGTTAGAGGTCTGTTAATATAGATAATACGTACGTTTTTTGTAAGCGTCATGGAGGTTACAATATTAAAATATAATCTAAGCTGCTGTTCTCACTTCTGCCGGCACTCCCGGAGTGCTACCCGTCGCTTTTTATATTATCATCACTGTTACAGGTTCGACACTACATTGCGTACCTAAATACAGACGTCAAAAAAAACAGGGGCCTTACCATGACGTCCTAATTCCGACTCAGTTCAAGTTTTAGCTGTCACTTTTAGTATGAATCTGACAGCGAGCGAACCTAAACTGAAACGCATTAAGACGTCATGGTAAGGCCCCAGGAATGACTCGTCATCAGTAGCCCATATTCTGTAAGATGTCAGTTATTTCTATACTAACGTTTTTTTCACGGTTTCTAGGTATTCCTAGAGAAAAAGATTTGAGTCTTTTGAGCCACGAACAACAGTTTTAATCAGTTTCTTTAACATTAGAAGTAAGAACATTGCAGATATTATGTAGAGGTAGGTAGGTACATTGAGGATTAGTATGGGATTTGTTGCTTGCACGGTAGTGACGCAACGTCGCTGGAGTCGAAGAGTTGTCTTAGTGATTTGAATTTAATATGTCATGTTCCGCGGAAGCACATGCTTGTTTGTTTAATTTAACAGTTAGTTTCATACCTTCTTATTCTCTTATTCATAAACGCTCTATAGGCTTCTTAGTCTGTGAAAGGTAAATATCAAAGTGACAGATAAGGACAAACGATTACTAGTGTTTACGAATAAGGGTCATAATTTGTATGACATTGCCAATATTAATTTTATTTCTTCTATGGCATAAAATCACGATGAAAGACGTTCTCTCTTACCGTGAGATTTGGACGTAAAAAATTCTGCTTCGTCAAGTTCCTTTAATTATTTGTGGATTTCATTTAAGTGATGTACAAAGCCGTGGTAGCTTAGTTTGATCTTTTGTGATTTTTGAAAGTACATCTCTCTAAAGTACCATTAAGAAAGTGGTAAAAATCACCTATGATAATGCTGCAGTTGAGACCGTGTGAGAATGATGATGATGGAAAATAATGATGACGACACATACCTAGTCAACTAATTTAATTCCTTGGTCACCATAGAACCATGTCATAGTGTTATTTACATCATTCGACAAGCATTGTCATAGACAAACGAAATATTTTTTTACGATTATGGTTGGTTTGGTTTTGTTTGGATATTGGTTTAAATTGGTTGACTAATATACAGAGCTCTAATCATTGTTTTTTGTACTTACAATTTTGTCTATTTCTGTCTGTGTATTTATTACTAAAATATAATAAAAGCATTGTTTTTTGTACTTACAATTTTGTCTATTTCTGTCTGTGTATTTATTACTAAAATATAATAAAAGTGACGCGGAATATTAAAGCGGACGTTCCGTGATCAAATTGTGGACGTTTTGAAAAGTGGTCAGGTCAAGAGTATGTACCTATCCGAAACCGACGAGCATATATGAAGAGATTGATGAATGTGGATGAAGCGAAAGAGGTATGTCAGGATCGTAGCAAGTGGATCAAAGTAGTCTCTGCCTACCCCTATGGGAAAGAGGCGTGACGGTATGTATGTATGTAATAAAAACGATGGCAAGCGACCAGAACATTTCAAAACGTAACAAAGTCCGAAACATAATAAGGCTTCATGGGTCGCAAAACAAAACTCGTCAAAATTCACAAGGTTTCAGCAAGTTTTTGAACAAAAGCCATGCGTCGGGTCAACTGGGTCAAAGATATCCCCGCCCGGATTAGGAAGCAATTAGGGGTTGACTAACAGCGATCTTAATAAATTAAGAACCCCGAGGGCCGGTAAATTATAATTAATAAGCCAGAATGACTTGAATTCCTGATTAATGCCAGCTGATAGGGAAATGCGGGGTTTTATTATACAATTATGAGATAAACATCGGAAATGCATAGTGTTTTATTTTTTGTTTTCAAAATAATGAGTGTTTCTTTTTGTAATAGGCAGGCAACTTTTTCTTTGAAATTTGAATTCATAGGACGCTTCTATTTCATTATAAAAACAGTGGTTTTTCCATAAAACAGTTGGTTTGGAAATGCACGAAACTACAAAAGCAGCTCTAAACTGTCGGATAGTGTCGCTATCTAATAGCAAAAGAATTTTTGAAATCGGTCAAGCGGTTTCGAAAATTAACACCCCTATAGTTAAGGCCTATTTAGACACGTGCAAGAATAACATGCAAGTTACATTGCGGGTTGCCGGGGTAATCCGAATTCAACCGATCTGTCAACATGTGTGTCTAACTGGGCCTTTAGACTTTAGTAGCTAGTCTAGCTGTAGTCCGTAACTTTGTCAGCGTCACTGTGTCTGCGATCTTTTGTGTACCGTTAAATTAATATCTTCTCAAGTATAAGGGCCTGCTTCACTCCTCTCTGAAAAATTATACTCGTATATGGCGCCATCCTTTATTTATTACTATGAAACATACAGAGACAGCGTCATAGATGTCTACATTTTTAGCACATACTTGCAGAACATAATGTAATGAACAACGTTCTATTCTTGCTGTAGCACATGGTTGACCTGGCGTCGATTAAGTTGGCTGCTTCTCACACCGTTACCAAGTCTTAGTTAAATGGTCGTTCATATAAATTAAATAATGACATGCCACATTTATAACAACGACACAATACCCAATAACTCAATAATTGTTTGGTAAAAAATGGGTTTATATTTGGATAGTTAAGTTTAAGCTGTGTTTGGTTTAGTTTATTAATCAAGAGTCAAATTATTTCCGTAGAATTACAAGTAGCACCATTGAAATACATATCAAAAAAAGTCTAGGTGTCATTTTTGCAAAATGTTTATTTTATATTCTTTCTTTATTTTACTTTCAAAACAAATGAATGCAACTGTGTATTATTTTACTACAATTTTTATTGCTTTTGCTCTGGTAGAGGGTATAGGTTCTAACAGAGCTGAAAATATAGCTATCAATTTATAAAATATACCCAATTTGTATATATTTTTTTAATTTAAGTATTGTACAAAACTTAGGAATCATTGTACGCATAGATAATTATATTTTATTATTTAGCTTTTAAAATTCATTTACGTATAAATATTATACGCAAATTAGTAAAAATAAATAAACAAAATTAACTGAAACTAAAATAAAATCTGAAATACGACCATTTTTGCAAAAGCATAACTAAATAAACGGTATCATTTCTGTCGCAAACGTAATATTTTTATATCAAGAACTCATCTCCATGGTATAATTATTTGCCTATCTCTTGTCTTGTGCAAGTTTAAACAATTCAAATACACATACAATTTTCGTAGAACACAATGTTCAAGAGCAGACAAAGTTTCACTTTGTACAATATCCGAGAATATTTGAAACGAGAAACCGCACTTGAATTCTTATTTCGCGCAGCTATTCCTCCAATATTTTCAAGTGACGATCGCCGTGGCTGTTCTGAAATTAAACTTATATTTGATTTACAAACTTTGTACACCGAGTATTGTGTACGAAAGTTTGCAAGAAATAATAGTTGAAGTTGTAATTGTTGGTTAGTAGCTATTAAGGTTGTTATTATTTGCATTTTAAAAGGTTTTTCTATAAGACAAGGAAGGAAAATGAGCAAAAAGTGGGTCATCTTATGCAAAACTACAGGATTGCAGATGCGTTGCAGCCAGCTATTTCTTTTAATACAAAATTAAAATAGAAACATGGTTCTCTATTGTTTGCCCGAATGTCATAATGCCATAAATGTATTGTTTGCCATAATGATCATTTGCCATAACTCTTTTTTCTCTTTAACTGTTAATTGTTCAGGATTGTTATGAAACAAACCTAACCTAACCTATAGAGTTCTACAGGATTGCCATTTCAATGCTCCTGAAATAGGTAATTACGGTTTCTGAGAAAAAAAGAGTTATGGCAAATGATCATTATGGCAAACATTACATTATGGCATATGAAATGCTCCGTAGAAACATAGCTTTGGTGAACTAATTTGATAATTGTTCTTTACACTCCTCGATATTGTGAAGTCATGTCATACAAAACAGCCGTAGGTACTCTCGTTGTACATTTTTTGTTCATTCAATGTATGCTTTACAAAATAATGGTTAGTTTTCTTTTAATTTTATTCCTCTACATAATACAATATTCCACGTGGCAAAACAGAACATATTTAGAACCAAAATATTTTATAAAAATATTTATTCATTTCTACGTACCTAAGAATCAGAATTTAAAGGCGATTAATAAAATTGTAGAGTGAGAAGTTTTTTACATGAGATCTGATAGCTATTTGACTGTACGAACCCGTGGTCTCGTCTAAGCAACATTTTACAAAATTATTTTTTCAAGCGGGTTAGTGTTTTCCAATAGCAAAATAGATTACAATTTTTGGTATTTCAGCCCTTCGGTGTAACGGCTGGCCGCCTTATTAGGGCGGCCTGTCAGGCCCCTGGTTATTGGACAGTGTTGGATGGATAGCACATTACTGTGTTACGGAGTTACCTCGTGACATGTGGTGTCAGGCCGTCTGTGGGAGAGCCGTTTCGCTTGTAGGAAATGTGGTTTTGTTAAATATATTATGGTTACCTTTATTTAGAGATCTGCCTCACCAAGACGCTATGACGACGTCACCAAGCGCGTAACTGATTAGGCGTTGTCAAACAGTCGCCGAATGTGTTAGCTTTATATACTCAGCGGCACATTTAGCGGAACATAAAAAAAAGTTAGCAAAACGCATACTTAATGCTTGGCCAGAAAAAAATAAAAAAATAAAAATATACCTACACTTTTTGTGTTCCGCTAAATATGCCGCTGAGTATATTATTATGTCAATACACATACATAATATAAAGGTCTCTATCGTTTGCCCGAATTTCATATATGCCATAAATGTATTGTTTGCCATAATGATCATTTGCCATTAGCCTTTTTTCTCTTTATTTGTTAATTATTCAGGATTGTTATGAAACAAACCTAACCTAACCTATAGAGTTCTACAGGATTGCCATTACAATGCTCCTGAAATAATTACAGTTTCAGAGAAAAAAAGGGTTATGGCAAATGATCATTATGGCAAACATTACATTATGGCATTTGAAATTCGGGCAAAAGAGGGGCTCCGATAATATAAATTACGTCTTAATCCTTTACCGGGAGACAAAGCCTAAGGCAACAAGGCCTAAAGGCCACGTTTAGCATGGGCGTATAGGAAGAAAGGGGAGTAAAATAGTGATGGGTTGCTAGCCGCATGGATTCCTAAGATTTTCGCCCATTCCCTCAATGGGCCCCATGCGCGAGAAGAGAAGCAACTGGTAATTTCTATTTTTTTTCTACTAGACCAACATGGAAGTTATAAGTCGACGACGTTGCCGTAGCGTCCCGTTGACGCAAAGCTCTTAGGTACGCTGGTATGTATGTAAATATATTGTATCTACTTCCAGCTAAATTATACATAGGTAGTTATAAAACCACTATCTGGCTCTTTGAATACTCGACAAATCTTAAGAAGATAACATAGTGAAGTGAAAATGTAAGAAGCCGACGTAAAAACTTTTAATGTCTTTATAACTAGTAGCGCACAAACTTTTTCGTTTTCCGGGGGCGATATAATATCACCTCCTCGAACTTTAGTTTTCTTTTGTCTTCCAAACTTTTCAACATGGCGTCCTGTTACTTATAAATTTTCTTCTCTAATAGTCACGTAGGACATATTTCAATGCAAGATTAGTAAAAAACAACATTTTTTTCTTGCAGAACCTTTCAATGAGACTCAAATTAATAACTCCACGTCCAAATTAATTATGAATTAAACAATTAATTGAACTCACGAAGAGAGAAATATAGAGAAACAAGACAGGAAAATTAGAATAAACACGAATTAAACCATAAATCCGAAACAAAAATATAAACAAAAGCGCCACTAAATGTCCAAACGTCACAATCTACTTTAAATTGGAATCTAATTTACATTGTTACAAGCCTTTTTTTGAATTCTAGGCATCACTTTCAGGAACAAAGAAAAAAGGGCGACTATTTTACGAGTTTTCCACTTTCATTGAGAAGTGATACAGTTACCCCTTAAAAAGTTATAAACGTATATATTTGTATGTTATTTTGTCTGTGTGTAGCAGTCCGACCTTAAACACCTTTTGTATGTAACTACTTATTGTTTATGTTTAGTTTCTATTTTTAAAATATTACAAAACTACGAATTGGTCTATGCCATTCGTTTAGTTCAGAGATGAAGTTCAATAAAATTGGTTCCAAAGTTGTCGTGTTCTCATTCATAAGTTTCAATGTGTCTATCAAAGGTAAATTTCGAAGTGATATAACATACTTCCATAAGTAAAAGATTATATAATGGAATAAAAAATAATTATTATGAAACATTGAAATAAAAAAAATTATATAAGTTTTGTTAGGAGGTTATAATAAGTTTGTTAAATAAGGAATAAAATCGGATAATTTGATTCATTCGAAATATTGTCGCAAATGTTTTTTTTTTTCGTGTAGAGCTGCAGGCCGCAGTGTTTTGTAGCAATAGCAAGTGAAGTATGCATTCTTTTAAATGCATTTCCTAAAGATCACATAAATTAGGGGTTCAGTGACTCTGTCTGGGACCATTGTTAGGATGGGACCATTTCATGATGCATGTTCTTATGTTTTTTGCTTCTTTTTTTTCTTTTGTCTTTGTAATGTTATCATGAATAAATGTTTTCTTTCTTTCTTTCTAGGTAAGCTAGGATCCGAGTTCAAATCCAAAATAGTACCTAATAAGTTTATTAAAACATTAATTAATACTTAATGTTAGAGCCATAAAACGTAAGTTCATAGCTATCATCTTCCTTTAAGTAATGCAATTTTATTTTATTCTGTTTTGTCGGGAAAATATCTTGAAAAATAATCTTGTATTGCTAAATCTAGTTTAAACTTTAAACCTGAGAGAGTTCTACACATTTTGCTACTTTTAAACCAAGTTTAATACTAAATCAAGATTTAACTTTCACAAGTTTAGTGGCCATTACTCAACATCTTACTCTATTATAATATCAGATTACGTCTCAAATTCACGGAGTAATAACGGCGTAATACTAAGGGCCTCTTATTTGGTAACTAAATCACTACCGAGTCATGAGTTGCCAAACTAATTGGCCTGGGTATTGCTCAGAGTAGGAGTACTTTGCACACTCTGTTAATCGATGAATTGCATGAACTTAGGGGATATAGATTAAATGGATAGTCCATTAACTAATAACGAGTATTTTGCATGTAGATGATGTAGTACAAAGACAAGATGCACAGAAGTGTAAAGGTGTGTTTCCATAATGAAGCGGAGAGGTGCCGAATACGTTCAATCCGATTAGCGTACTCGCGGGCGTATTATATGGAGGGGAACTGAAAACTTCTTTAGCGACGTTAGACACTTTTTTTGGATGGGTAAAAATGTTAAACTCGCGGCAGACGTAAGACGAAGGGAGAGTTTAAGTAGGTACCAGGATATAAGGATCCTCTAAGAGCTTATTTTGAAATACGAATGAAGCTAGTCACGTTCGATTTTTGAAGTGTACGTTAATTTCGTCGCTTTAACGAATGTGCGTTTGGCCTAATGGTTTAAGGTGTGGAAGAATAGTGACTTCTCTCAAGTGACCGCAGTTCGAATCTCGTGTAGAAAGTGTTTTTTTCTTTTTCTTTTTTTTTCTTTGTGCGCAAGTGTGCGTGTACAGTTTTCACTTCTGCTAGCACTCCCGGAGTGCTACCCGGTGTTTTTTTCTATTTAATTTCGTTTCAAAATTAATTCTAGTCATACATTTTGTAAAGCGAACTTACCCCTTATTTAGTCTCATACTCAATGTCCCAATGAGTATTTGTCACTGTGATTTTCCTACTCTGTAACGGAACAGTAATCAACATTACGTTACATACTTGGAAGGAATGCCTAAGGAGCCGCACGTAGCCATTCCGTATGTTTACTGCTTATTTTTTTGTGGGAATTACTAGCTACCATTGATTGGGTCACTAGTATGTTATATAGTATACGTCAAGGTGTTTTTAAATTATTCCAGAATATCTGTAAATAGCTGGCATGGAATGTGTTAAAGTTAGTCATATTTTTGATTGTGAAATAAATGTGAAACCCTTCTTAATATCGTATCCGACACGCACTTGGTCAGTTTTTTAAATCGTGTTTTTCATACAATAATGGTATTTGCTTGTAACACATGTTTTTTTCTGTTAACATGCAAATTCAGTGAAATTTATATGTCATTCAATATCGTTACTATAATAATTATTTGGAACAATTTTTCGTATTTTTTTTTCATTTTGAATTTTGCCTTATTTTGTGGAATCCGACAAAATCATCAGATCTTCATCAGAAAAACATCAACATTCAAAATGCAAATAATTCATTAAGATATTCTTGCTTTTTTTCGGTAAGTACTCATACAGAATAACACATCAAATTCTGTACGCTAACCGAAAAAAAAACTGGTATACCTAAATAAGTTTTACTAGCATTTATAAGTCAAAGTACCTACAAAGCACTAAGTACCTAACGATCTTGAAAGCGACCTGAGCTTACTTACGGACTTCTGGTCATTTAACCCCCAAAAGGGACAGAAGGGATGCGGTCGCCGTTACAAGTTAAATTGTCACTACATTATCAATGGGCCGTGTTAAATATGGCGGTAACTTTGTAATTCGGAGAACCCATTGAATTATTATAATACTACCTACTCGTAAGTAAAGTTCTGCAAATTTTAAAATTATTAAAAAAAAGAAGCATTATGAGACTTTCTTATACTTCTCACGCAAAAAATGATGGTTGTCTGGAATAACACATAATTAAGCTACTTTTTATCTAGGTTTCCACGGGATCGAAAAATTCCGATATATTGAATAAAGACAATATTTAGTGAACTTAGTATAAATATAGTTTGACCCCCGGGGAAGGACATAGGATGATTTTTATCCGGGAAAATAGCATAGTTCCCGCGGGTTAGCAAATTCCGCGCAGGCGGAGTCGCGAGCCACAGCTAGTAAAATTCATAAAAATCAAAGTGGCCACAAAAATTCAAATTTTGAGGACGTGTATAAAATTACCATCTGAACTTATATTTATGCATGTGCGTCCGTCGGTTCAATTAAGTTTTCAATTCGTTGTTGAAATATCAAAATCCACTTTCATTTCCAGCCCATTCATGGACTGAAAAATATTCAATGGATTTGTTTATTATTTAGTTTAATATAGAACAAAGTGAAAACGTACGAGAGGAATTTTGTGACATTTCCGTCCATAATAGATTCTAGAAGAACCGTTTTATTTTCTCACTGTTGCTCGCGACTTCGTCTGCGTTGAATTATACAATTTTATTAAACCTTCCTCTTGAATCACTATCTACCTATTAAAAAAACCGCATCAAAATCCAATGCCTAGTTTTAAAGATTAAGGTTGCGACCAAACCGCCGCGTATACGCAGTGACGTGTCGTATGCCGTCACGTTTTCTCACTGTTTCTTCATACATTTTGTTGCGATTCCGAACCGTCACCGTTTTTTAAGCGGCGGTGTGGTCGCACCCTAGCGTGAATTAAGCATTACATAGGGATATACAGCGGAAAGCGACTTTGTTTTATACTATGTAATAACAGTGATGAGATCTTTCATTTTATGGCGGAAGGATGGGCAATATACAAATTCCTGACCCACCGTGGAACGTTCTCACAGTAAACGTCATGATGATTTCCCTTTCCAATTCAACGTAACACCAGGAAGAATTTTATTGTGAAAAGGTTCGATAGTGAGGTTAGTTTCAGTAAAAACACAGCAAGTTGCAAAAATAATAAGAGTGCGTAGATTTTTTACAATACATTATTAATATTTGGTTTCAAATAAATAAGCAAAACAATTATAATCGTTTCATTTAAATAAATGAAATAATAAACCAAATATTCAAAGAAAATAATTTTATATTACAGTCATAAAGATTTGCAGCGAGAAAATTAATAACACAAATTTAGCATCCATTTCATTAGTGCTTTGCCCTAACGGTTTAATAACAAAAACTTAGTGTTTGCGTTTGATTAAAATTGTTATAAAGCAAAAACCAAATCCGACCGCCCTTGGGGGTCGTTTCTGTTTAATTTAAAAGCTTGGATGGTTAAAATATTTGTACTGGAGATGTGGCATTTTTAATCACTACATAGTATAAAACAAAGTCGCTTTCTCTGTTCCCTATAAATAAATGGGAACAATTCACACAAATTGACCTAGTCCCAAAGTAAGCGCTAGTAAGGCTTGTGCCCTACTAGCTAGGCTCTATGTCCCTATGTATGCTTAAATCTTTAAGACTACGCAACGGATTTTGATGCGGTTTTTTTTAATAGATAAAATGAATCAAGAGGAAGGTTTATGTGTATAATACATGCATAATATACCGTGCGAAGCCGAGGCGGGTCGCTAGTATAACAATAAACCTTTGGAAAAAAAGGTCAAAGTGCCTCTATAACCCATAATTTTTAAGCTAAGAAAAAATTACACTATTAGTACTACATTAGAAACCATTTTAACGCTTTTGTAAATTAAGAATAATCAGATTATCATCACCATTATCATCTCCAGCCTATATTCGTCCCCCTGCTGGGCACAGGCCTCCTCACGGACGAAAGGGCTTGGGCTGTACCCACGCGGGCCCAGTGCGGATTGGGAACTTCACACACACCATTGAATTACTTCGCAGGAAAGCAGGTTTTTTCAGAATTTATATGCGAAACTAGCTGTTGCCAGCGACTTCGTCTGCAAAGAATTCGTTTATCGCTATCCCCCGGGAACTACGCAATTTTCCGGGATAAAAAGTAGCCTATGCGCTATTCTCTATCTATGTGCCGAATTTCATCCAGATCCGTTGGGCCGTTCTGGCGTGATTGAGTAACAAACAAACGTCCATCCATCCATCCATCCATCCATCCATCCATCCATCCATCCATCCATCCATCCATCCATCCATCCATCCATCCATCCATCCATCCATCCATCCATCCATCCATCTATCCATCCATCTATCCATCCATCTATCCATCCATCCATACTTTCGCATTTATAATATTATAGTGTTAAGTGTTATTATTACTTCGCTGGAGTGCAGGTTTTTTCAGAATTTATATGCGAAATTACATTTGTAATTTACCATGAGCTTTCCGGTGAAGGAAAAACATCGTGAGGAAACCTGCACACACCTGCGAAGCAAATCAATGGTGTGTGTGAAGTTTTCAATCAGAACTGAGCCTGCGTGGGAACTATAGCCCAAACCCTCCAATAAATGGAGGAGGCCTATGCCATGAAGCACGTCAAATTACGCGATAATTTTATTAAAAAAGAAAAAAAGACTACATTGTACTGAAATTGTAGCGAATTCGAAATAAAAAGGGATATAATTATTATTATAGTATTCCAGTTTTAAGCAAAAAAAACGGTATTTGCATTTTACAAGATCTTTATGTCCTGTAAACAAAAATTCTTCGTCTCAGCCAAGTTTGAGCTGAAACTGTTTATAAAAATCCCTCTTTACTTAGTATTCATGAAATGCTCGGGAATCGCTTGATAAATAAATACTGTGTAGTGACAACGCGTCACAGCGTCCGTTGGCTGAATATCAAACGGTACCCGGCTGTATTTTACTTTTACGCGATAATTTAATTTTTGTTTCCCGAGCGTGACGTAGATAACATGTTTTAAAAGTTCCCAGAGACCTGATAAAATAAATTTTAATACAAATTTTCGTTTCATACCGATTGCTCGTAATAAAACTTGGACCGTATTAATTTAGCATCCAGTAAAATAGATATTTTTACCAATTTTGTATTTTTTTTTGTATTTTTTTTTTTTGGTGTCTGTTTTCATTGTTATTTTTTGTAGGTACGGTTTTTGTTTTATTGCACCATTGCACCAAATTAACTTTATCTTTCTGTCTTTCTTAATTCTTACACAACTTAACAAAATCACTTTCTGCCAAGTTTTTTAAAATAAATAAATTAAATTAAATTAAATTAAAATTAAAACAAAATGAGTTTATTTCAGACATAGTCCATATTTTGTCAGTTTTTGCGTGGCACATTCTTGTGAATAAGCAATGGATAGTCTTTATTAACAAAATAACCTTGCTACTCCGCTACTACACGTGCATGACAGCTAAGCTTGTGCGAAACATATATACCTATGTTTTGACATGCAAACCCACCTTCCGCTAAACAAACTGACCCGTTACTTTTGCTCGTCAATACATAATGATGGTATTTTCAAAAGTGACATTAGTAGCCTTTGATTTTCAAAACGAACTTTTGATTTAAATTTTATCATTGTAATTTACATTCAATACCCTTTTAGATATTTATTGGTGACAGGTATCAGACGGTTGATTTTTTGTTCATTTTCTTATTTCATTTTGCATCTTTCACTCAAAGTGACAGGTCTGAACGCAAAGTGAAAGAATGAATTTAAGAAAAATGAAGCATTCGCTAGAAAGAACATTCACTCCAGTGAACCGTCTGATGACACCTTTAGATAATTATTATAAATAAATAATTGCCCATATTACGATTACTTGAACAAAAACGAACAACCAGTATATAAGTGTGGCAAAAGGCTCAGGCTCAGCATGTGCGTGGAAGGCTGTGTTTCTCCGCGCTGGTTTTCAGCCTGCACCTATTATGACTTACAAACTAATTGTATCAAAAGCCACAGTCATTACCGAGCCTAAAACAGGCATACCATTCCTTTAAATATATTCATCGACCGACCGCTTAACGTCCATAAATCACGTTAAACAAAAAAGGATGTACTTATTACGGCCCTAACGGATACATTTACATTAAATTCTACGGCGAAAGTTAAATAAACTGCGTGCGAAATACAATTGAAACATCCAAAGCCCTTAACCATTACAGAAGCAAAAACTCCCCAATCGGACGGGTCGGCTTAAGTAAAAACAAACTGGACAAAACAATGGGTTTTGCCACCGCCCTATATTGAAGTGGACAGCGTTAGCACAATGAAATTTATGAGAACTCAACGTGTCAATTGGAATAAAATCATCGACTGATTTCAGTCGAAAATAATAGGTGCAGTGAGGGAAATGGTAGTCACGTCCCACCGTAGAACCCTGTCGCAATGGACAGGCCGCCATCACTCAAACTCGAGTGATATAATATGTCGCCTTGTAGCAATAAGCAGCCGTATAATACGGCAATGTTAGCAGAATTCTGTACTTAAAGTAAGGGAAATGTATTCACTACCATCTTATTGCAACAAGGCGACATAATTATATCACTCGAGTTTGAATAGACCATAATGTTACACAATGTTCAAATCTGTAAGCGAAACATACGCTGATTTTAAAATGAATTGAAATAGAATGCAAATGGAATATGGCATTCCATTTTTTACTATTGGAATGATTCGCGTTGACCGTTGGAACATCAATAACCGCTGCGGATGCCTCGGAGAACTTGTATTTGACCGTGTACGTGTACAGTCACCAGCAAAAATATATGATTATTTTTGTACCTTGTCGCTTTCAGTCGTAATAATGATTTTGTATGGTTTTTCAAACATGACTTTAAAGTGACAAGGTACAAAAGTGATCACTTATTTATGCTGGTGACTGTACATAAGTATTACAATTTAATAATTCTATTAAGCACACCCACACTTTATATTAAATATAAAATAAATATATTATATTAAACGACAAATTTTGTCATAGAAATATTAAATATTTAATATTAATAAATTGGTGGAGCTAGAAGGTAAATTTTACCTTCTAGCTCCACCAATTTATAATTTAAAAATACTCCAATATCTAGATGCCGTTTCCCGAATAGATTGAGTGGCACGAAGCTTTTGAACTGTCACATCGCAGCTTTTAAATAAGCTTTATGCGGTGAAATAATCCCTAGGCCGGGTCGGCTGGGGCAAGCTTATCGGTGCGTTTTGTTTTGTACCCGTGTTGGGTAACACTGTCTGATTTTTTTTCAGTGTCAGGTGATTTGGCAAGGGTAAAGGGAACGTGGCTTATCGATACTTTCAAATTGTGAGTATCAATATTAATCGGAGCGCGCATTCTCTTGGGCAACAGTAAAACGGTGACGTTACGGAATCGCAACAAAATGTATGAAGAAACGGTGAGAAAACGTGACGCATACGACACGTCACTGCGTATACGTGGCGGTTTGGTGGCACCCTTATTCCCGCGACTTCGTTCGCGTAAAATTGAACTTAAAAACTAATGATGATAGTATAGTCTGCCATAATTATTAACGTTGCTACTCTAGACAGCTACGACGTGTATGTTTGTTCGTTCTTCACGCTAAAACGACCGGACGGATTAGATAGAATTTAGAACGAAGATAGCTGGTACCCTAAATTAATATATAGGCTACTTTTATCCCGGAAAATTGCATAGTTCCCGCGGGATAGTCATGTCAAAAGTCGAAACTGCCAAGACTCGTCACGTAAATAATTATTGCAGAATGTAACTATCAACATCAGTTCTTAAATTCTCTCTTCTACGCAGATGAAGTCGCGGGCAAAAGCTAGTTATGAAATAAAAATAATCATGACAAATAATGAGATGTAATAACTTTACTAACGCTGTGTAATCATTAGACAAAGCTAGTAGTGGAAAACGATTTTGAACTGAAATTGCAACACAAAATTGGAGTAATTTTTTTTTTTTTCTATAGGAATGATTACAGTTAATACTACCATTAGCCCTATAGGTTGGCAACGCATCTGCAATCCCTCCGGGGTTGCGGGTGTCTAAGAGCAGTGGTGATCGCATACCATCAGGTGACCCACTTGCTCGTTTGCCTTACTATTCACATAAAAAAACCTATAGAAAATATAAAAAAAATACTCCAATTTTTTCAAAATATATTTTTTAGCTTCTATAGCTATGGTTATATACCCCAACGGATTATTGTTAGGGGGTGTCTGATACACCCTGTATAAGCCGGGAACGACGAAGGTAGAGCAAGTATGTTTAACTCGGCACGTAATAAACAAAGGAGCAATAATTTCGACCTTACCTCAGTCACCTGTTGCCGGGCGGGTAAAATGACATTTCAATGTCAGAGGCAGAATAATATTATTATTTGGTATTTAATAGACTTTGATGACTTTTGATATCATTGGTGCTTCCATTCTATTCTGGGAGCAAAGAAAATCAGAATGTACCAGTTACTTCTCTCGTCCCGCGCTGATGGCCAAAGCACATCGAGGGAATGAGCGAAAATCGAAAAATAGCAACCCATTGCCACAGCACTATTTTGATTCCCCTTTCCACCTATACGCTCATAATCATGCTAAGCGTGGCCTTTAGGTCTTTTTACCGTAGGTTCTGTCTACCCTACCCTGTCTATCTATAATGTATAAAGACGTGCTTTATGTATGTGTGTATTACTAGCAGACGCCAATGAATTTGTTCGCATCCAAGCTTCTAACCTGTGAAATCTGAGAAAACGACATATCTCTTGCGGTCAATAGTTTCCAATATTATCGTGTACAAACAAAAATTCTATAGGCTATTTTAAAACGTCAACGTTTTTAATAAAACCGAGTATTTTTTGAAATATCCGGTTCTTTGACGTCGTATATCCGAATACCGATATTTTCCTCTCTACTATTTTAATATACGTGCATCATAGTTATTCGTTCGTTTAGCCACTGACAGCAGGCCCTGTATCTACACTAAATAGGTCACGGGATATCTGTTCAAAGGTATGGTGGTGAGTCTGAGAGTTAAAGGAAATGAACACGTTTCTTAAAGTAAACAAAATAATGACACATGGCGCAGTCGGTAGTTACTTATAAGGCTCCGATCTGGCCTTACGCCTGTCACATACCTCTGACGTCTTCTTTTGACCCGTAAATAGGTAAGACTATAATCCCCTTATTCATAAACGCTCTATAGGTTTCTGCTAACTTGACAATCGTTTGTCCTTATCTATGAAAGGTAAATTTCAAAGACATAGATAAGGACAAACGATTGCTAAGTTAGCAGAAGCCTACAGAGCGTTTATGAATAAGGGGGTAAGCAAGGTAATATTGTATAAGTTTTTTTGGTAAAAAGTTCGTGTTCAAGTAAGACACTACGATAATAGTTTGTTGCCGTAACGTGACACTAGTGAGGCTGCCAATATGCTCACAATGATTGAAAGGTTTACGCAAACGCGTTAGACTCCTTTTGTTCCGTCAGAACTTACACTCTAGAGGATTAGAAGTTTTCGTGTAGAATAAGCTATACTAGGTAAACGATAGCTCGGTGAAAACTACTAATACAGAAACAAAATTTCATATGTCAGTTTTATTTTATCATACAAGCAAATAAAAATAACATGACTTTTACTTTTGTTACATTGAAAACACTTCTATTTTCTTGTGCTTAAATAATGCGTATCACGAATGTATACTTTCTGGCTTATGAAAACGTTTTTCCAAGACCTATAAAAATAGGTTTTCGCTTTCTAGATCGCTTAGTAAAAAATATTTTGTGAATCGGTGCCAGACATTTGCTTGTGTAAGTTCAAGGTCAACTGAGACTTTTGTCAAACATGCAATGAAATGTTGATGGTTTATTTTCATGTAATAGGTTGGGAAGAAATAAATAAGTTGGGAAATTCGAAACCGGCAAGATGGTCTTCCTTCACGGCTTCTGCAACTTACAATTATCATAATATTTATATCATGAAGAAATTAAACAAGAAGTACCTGGGCAAGTGTGCTGTTAACTGGGCTGTTCAAAACTCGTAAAAATACTTTTTCCTAGAAACCTATAGATTTTACACCCCGTAAACAGAAGTTTAGCAAATTTCAACGAAATCGTGGGAGCCGTTTCCGAAGACCCGGAAACAAACAAATAACCGGACCGACCGTGCTTATGTCCCCCTACCATCCGTAAAAATTATCAAGTCAAAGTGGTGTTGAGTATATCGCTTTATAGTTTAATCTGCGAAAGCAGACCAAAGTGCCGTCGCTTTATAACTTCACAACATTTTATTATAATTCGTCCCGGATTTCTTTTCAAATTTTCCTTTTATGCTCTAAGAGATTCATTTACATATCTTTCTAGTCATTATTCAAAACAAAAATTCCCGTCAAATTCACGTCAATTGGCATGTCAAATTCAAATGAATAGATGCGTAAGAGCATTGAGAGCTGTTGACCTGGCAAAATTGACCGGAGGAAAAAGAGGATTGAATCGAATCTCGGCTCCTATACATTATTTGGCTTTTTGTTCCATAAAGAATTGCCGGGCTGGGAGTGGCGGATGTAGGATTTTATATCTTTAAGTATTTTTTGATGCTTCGAATTGCGAGATTTTTCTTACTTAATTGCATGATTAGCGAATGAGGATTTTGTAGAAGATTTTTGGATCGCTGTCGCAATTTCACTTGCTAAGTCTGCCGTTATGTAGTAGTGGTTGTGTTTATGTGAATAGTAAGCCATCTTAATTATTACAGTTGCTACCTTTACGGACACTAGACGCAGGTAATCTTAGCCATCTAAATAAACATAATCAATGCGAATACCTATCTTTATTTGAGTTTTACAATACCTGTGGTATTGCGGGTGCCTACGGGTATGTTAAATATAAGTGGATAAAGAATAAGCTGTCTATCAGATCAGTTTCCGTCCCAACTTCCTATCAAATGAATATAATGTCGCTAAAGTTGAACTTTCAAGTTAACAGCCACGTCTTATCGACATTATATGTTATGACGGGCAATGCATTTTTTACGTTAGGGTGGCAGACTACATATTTTGACAGATGGTATACCGGTGGTTCAAAACTATACTGTGGGGAGCCACAATGAAGAGATTCCTCTCCAGGCAGATGTTAAGCCTGGGGACCGAAGTCCAAAGGTTGGCAAAGGAGTTGGACGTTCTATTTATGCATCTGCGTTGAGAAACTTCGCTGGCGTGATGTAGAACAATGTGACAGCTGTCACTAGAGCTAGCGTTAGCTACTCGTGCGTCGTCGTAGTTTAGTAGCTAAGCGTTGAATAAAAGCTAAGCTACATAAATATGAGCCATTTTACCATTTATCACTGCCGCTTTTCCTAGTAAATCTTTCCACGTTTCCTTTGAAGAATCCCAATAAGGCTCCACGACAAACTATTAGCTTATATATTCGCGTCAATGAATAATTCTGCGATTCAACTTCTTTCAAGTCGAAATAAAGGCGTTATGTAAATCGACTGTTCCATATCAAAGTGTGAGTTGGGCCGAGAGAAGTAGGTATAAAACATGAGAAATTGAGATTGACATCTCATTTGTTTTATATTCACGGGTATTTTGATTTCAAATAGAAAACTATTGGACTCAGGCCTTATTGAACGCAGACGTTGGATTTATTATACGTAGATACCTACTAATATGATAAACGGTCAATATTTTCAGTTTTTCATGGAGTGCGCACCGGGTCACAGAGCAGCGGTTGTAAACTTGTCATTTTCGTCTTCAATGGCCAAAAATATATACATATGAAAACTATTTTTTTAATAAGACAATCCCATAAAACCATCGCCCATTATGATAACTCTATGGTTTTATAGGACTACCTAATGCTTTTACTAAGTTATGAAACTTATGAACCCGGAAGCTTGTAACGTTATTTTTATGTGTAAGTTTTAATAAAAAATAAATTTCGATCTCGAATAATAAGACAAAATAATGATGACAACCAAACTCATGAGAGTACTTCGTATAGTTACTGACAATCCTGCTCTTAGAATGCTATTCAGTTTTATCTTCCTGTTCTACTCACTCTTATGGATTTGATACTTGAGTCGGCCGATTGAGGGAGACAGCAATACATACCCGAGTGACATTCTAACAGCCCACGGCCTGTACTCATTCCCGATTCATAAAATATACACACAATTATCGCTAAGCGGTAAGCTAATGATAACTGCCGACTGACCCCAAAAGGGCAGGCAGTAGCTCCATTCCTAGAGACAATAACAATACTGCGGAACCCTTTGGCACCTGTAATAACAATAGTAATTACGTGCCCGCCACTTACACAGAGTATAACATTGAATCCTCCGCTGAGAGGGGTTGGTATGTACTACATAGTATCTAGTTGAGTTATTAGCGCTTGGCCTTACGTCCGAAAAGGGTAGGAACATTTCACTTCCGGATACCAGCACCAAATTTTTATATGTTACTAGGCATATCATCTGGACCACAAAATTGCCGGGAGACAGTTTCTGAGGTGTCAGGGTCACCAGATATGACGTCATCAAATTGACCGCCGCCGCGTTTTGAAAAATTCAAATTACACCCAACTTATACAACGCACGCATACATGAGGGGTATCAAATGAAAGCTAGTTAAATATACTATCTTTGCGCTCTGAACTGCAATTGCATTAATGTTGACGTTTAAGAGCTATTAATAGAAAAATGATAATCTTGGAAAAATATTACGGACTTTTATTTCTTGCACCAAAACTAAAGACTCCAGACTAAGATAATGTACTACAATAATGAAAACAAATTATTAAGCTTTACATTACAATTCAAAGTTTGAAAATCGGATATGAAATGTCGAAGTTATGGTCAAACACTTGACGACGCTGCAGCGTCTAAAATTACGAAAAAAAAATTTTTCTTCCCGAAACCAGCACCAATTTTTTATATGTTACTAGGCATATCATTTGGACCCCGAAACTGCCAAGAGACAGTTTCTGAGATGTCAGGGTCACCAGTTATGACGTCATCAAATTGGCCGCCGCCGCGTTTTGAAAAATTCAAATTACACCCAACTTATGCAACGCACGTATACATGTAGGGTATCACGTGAAAGCTAGTTAAATAGACTATATTTGTGCTCTGAACTGTAAATGCATTAATGTTACCGTTTAAGAGCTATTAATAGAAAAATGATAATCATGGAAAAAGTATTACGCACTTTTATTTCTTGCATCAAAACTAAAGACTCCAGACTAAAATAATGTACTACAATAATGAAAAAAAACTATTAAGCTTTACATTACAATTCAAAATTTGAAAATCGGATATGAAATGTCGAAGTTAAGGTAAAAAAAATAAAGCGCGCGAAATTGCCGCCATCGCTGAAAACTGTAGATACCTACATATTTTCACTTCGAATTTTAGTCTGCTCCAAAATTTGACGCGTGAATGATTCGGTGGTGGTGTATTTATGCGTCTAGTAACAATGACTGACGGTGAATTGTAATGTAATAGGTAAGTTATTAATTTTCTGCACCGAGACGTTACAATTGGTTATTTTATTATAATTATCATATTAATTACCTTAATAGTAGTAGTAGTAATAGTAGTAAGTATACTAATTGTTCGTAGAAGGAGGTATAGGTATATAAATCCAAAGTGCGTAAGTATAATATTTATTTATATTTACATTTATAATAAAAAAAATATATAATTTAAAATTACCCTTTATGAGGCTACATAATAATTGAATTCATCAAAAATACATTGAAACACCAGTTGGCATGGGCATATACATTATGCGCATAACGCGACATGTCAAGTTGTTTGTGGCGGCCGCCGAATTATCTTTAAACCAGCATAGCTATGTCTTTTTATACCCGATTGTGATGATTAAAATTTTATACTATAGAGGAATAGCGTAGAATTATTTGAATCATATTTTTTTTTTTCTCCAACTTAAATGGTTCTCTAGCTATAAAAATAAACATGCATTTTTTTTCTTTAATTTGTCTATTTGTTCTAATATTTTTGTTGTTTACATATTTACGCAGTTATAATCAATGAATACAATGCAGAAAATTTTAATATCTTTTCTTTTCATGCCCCATACGTGCATATACACTGCGTAATTTGTCTAATTTAAATCTTTTAAAACGCGCCGGCGACGTCGTTTGAATATATGGCATCCGCCGCGCTTTATTTTAAACCGGTATAGCTATGTCTTTTTTTACCTGATTGTGATGATTTAAATTTTATACCATAAAAGAATAACGTAGAATTATTTGTACTCTATATTTTTCTCTCCAATACAAATGGTTCTCTGGCTATAAAAATAAATATGCAATATTTTTTTTGTAATTTGTCTTATTTATTCTTTATTTTTGTTGTTTTCATATTTACGCAGTTACAGTTAAAGAAAACAATGCAGCAAATTTAATATCCTTTCACGTGATACCCCACATGTATACGTGCGTTGCATACGTTGGGTGTAATTTGAATTTTTCAAAACGCGTTGGCGGCCAATTTGATGACGTCATAACTGGTGACCCTGACACCTCAGAAACTGTCTCCCGGCAGTTTCGGAGTCCAGATGATATGCCTAGTAACATATAAAAAATTGGTGCTGGTTTCCGGAAAAAAAAATTTTTTTTCGTAATTTTAGACACTGCAGCGTCGTCAAGTTTTTGACCATAACTTCGACATTTCATATCCGATTTTCAAACTTTGAATTGTAATGTAAAGCTTAATAATCTCTTTTCATTATTGTACTACATTATTTTAGTCTGGAGTCTTTAGTTTTGGTGCAAGAAATAAAAGTCCGTAATATTTTTCCAAGATTATCATTTTTCTATTAATAGCTCTTAAACGGTAACATTAATGCAATTACAGTTCAAAGCACAAATATAGTCTATTTAATTAGCTTTCACGTGATACCCCACATGTACACGTGCGTTGCATATGTTGGGTGTAATTTGAATTTTTCACAACGCGGCGGCGGTCAATTTGATGACGTCATAACTGGTGACCCAGACACCTCAGAAACTGTCTCCCGGCAGTTTTGAGGTTCAGATGATATGCCTAGTAACATATAAAAATTTGGTGCTGGTATCCGGAAGTGAACTATGTTTTCCGTTATTCCAAGCACTATATACTCGTACTTACTTATTTAATAGTAGCTTATGCTGTAGCCGTGGTGGCCTAGCGGTTTGACCCGTGGCCTCTCAAGCACAGGGTTGTGGGTTCGAATCCCGGGCTCGCACCTCTGAGTTTTTCGGAATTTGTGTGCGAAATCACATTTGAAATTTTTTATGAGCTTTTCGGTGAGAGAAAACATCGTGAGGAAACATGCACACATCTGCGAAGCAATTCAATGGTGTGTGTTGAGATCTCAACTGGGTCCGCGTGGGAACTATAGCCCAAACCCTCTAATACATGGAGGAGGTCTATGCCATGAGGCACGCCGAATTACGCGATAATTTATATAAAAAAATGTAGTCTTTTTTTTATTACCTACCGTAAAACCCCGTCTATTCGCCTGGTACACCTATCTTCGCCTATTTTCATAAAAGTTGAAATTACCGCCTAGTTTTTAGGCCAGGTTCCACACAAAGCTGCTAAATAGAAAGTTTTTTTTATGCTGGACCATATTCTCGCATTAATTGTGGCTAACTTAACGCCGTTTGCGAACAGTGCCGTTTTTTCGTTGACGTGGCAGCACGTGTTTTTTTTACCTCTGCGGAACTTTGCTATAAGTAGCGCTAAAGAAGAGATAAAAGAAAGTTTTTTCTTGTATTATAATCTACAACTAATGCTCTTTCTTATGGTATTAGTATTTTATAACTAAGATGTATATTTACGTCGCAATCGATTAATATGTCATTGAGGTCATTTTCCGGCCCTCTTGTAGCTATACTTCGCCTACCCCTAGGGTTGTCAATCAAAGTGTGTGATATATATTTAAAATCCCAATTAATATTGCAGAATTCTTTTTGTAAATATTTTTCCAGTAATTTAATAATTATTTTTACGGTTTTCCCGTTAGAATCAATTTCAAAATATTTTTGAATTGAAAAAAAAAATACAAAAATATCCAGAAAATAAGAAAAAAAAAAAAAAAAAAAGTCGCGTAAGTTAGCGTGATTTTTGACAACCCTATCGAAAATACAGCAAATGTATGAAACTAGCTTCAGATTGGTACCTGTCTTCGCCTACCATCGTTTTCTTTTAAATGTGACCTATTTTGGAATGGTTAAGGCTCATAATCGAAATACACGTTAAAAATGCATAAGATTGCTGGAGGCAATTCCAAATTTTGTCTATAATTGACGCCCCAGGCATATATAGGCGAAGACAGGGCATTTTGCCTATACTTCGCCTACCACTTTGGAGTCCAATTGTAGCCATTCCTTAACGAAATTTAGACCTTATACTACGGTAATCTATGGCCCTAGATAGGTTAATTAGTTTTTTGATCTTAACATGCTAAAATACGTGTAAATTTGAGAGGAATTTTCAAAAAAGTGTCAAAACCCAGGCGAAG
The DNA here is from genome assembly GCA_963854515.1 of Pandemis heparana. Taxonomy (NCBI): domain Eukaryota; kingdom Metazoa; phylum Arthropoda; class Insecta; order Lepidoptera; family Tortricidae; genus Pandemis; species Pandemis heparana. The sequence goes on from OY978028.1 coordinate 6,428,026, forward strand.
ATACGGAACTCTACGGTACTGAAATTATAGCGAATTCGGAATAAAAGGGGCTATATTATTATTATTATTATTGTGCTATAGCTTATACTTCTGCGAAGAATTAGTTTATCACGATCTCAGAAACTACGCAATTTTCACGATAAAAAGCCCAATGTACACAGCAAAGCTATTCGGTAAGCAGGTTTAAAGCGGAGCGTGCATGCAAAGGTGCTTACCGAATAGTTTTACTGTGTGTACTTACAATAGCACGAAAGATGTTGGTCTGGGAACAAAGAAAAAACGTAAAATGTACCAGTCGCTTCTCTTCCCGCGCGGTCAAGAAGCTGATGTTTTTAAACTACGATTTAAAAAAAAAAATATATACCTAATCAGTGAATAGGTTCTCCTAAAAGATGACTATTTGAAAAAATAAAATAAATTTAATGATATATCTGCATCCTTACCATTCTCATTACTTATTGAACAGCCCTGCAGTAAACTCAGGTTTACTTGAATACGTAGTGCTAAAGCAAAATTGCTTGTAGCATCACGTTTCGTCCCGTTTTACTAATGCAAGAAATCCCTCAAAACAGCACAGACGAGCATGCATAATGGATGAGTCTAAGTCATGTGGTGCATAAAGAATAGCTAAAGTTACTTTTTATTTAGTTTTAAACTAGGAACGGTTTAAAGTATGATGATGCGGAAAAATAAAGATCATGTTGACCATCAAATAGTGGCTGTGTGGACCTAGTTTCCTTTGACTATCCCTGGATAAAAAAACATCAAATAAATGGTAGCAAAGAGACGATCGATATTTAGAAAAATACTAATTGTTCTGATAAAAGATTTAACCTCGCTCTTCATAATCAGCTTCTTTGTTTTACTATTATTCAAATCTGTGTCAACATCACGGTATTAGAACTAGAAGACTACGCCGCAGTGAACTACAGTCTAATTCACTTATTAAAACAGTAAAAAGTTATTGATTATGCATAGAAATTAAATAAATTAACTCATGATACAAGTTGGGAACGATACCACTAGTTTAGATTTTTCAGAAGGTCTTCTTTAAGGTTAATTGCAGCATGCATTATGCATCACACCGTGGCGTGTGCGTGTATGTCAGCTGTTTATATTTATTTTATAAATAACGTGTAACAAGATCTTAAATACCTACATAATTGTTATCTTTTTGTAAAACAGTAAATATTCATTTAAACAAATATATTTACGGGATCTAAAAAAATATGTATAAAAAAACCTACTACCTTAATCTATTCCAAAATACCTAAGTATTATGTACAAATATCTTTTTCACTTCTCATGCTCAAAAAGTTCGACTTTATGCTGGATGTAGGCTGCATAAAATGGCATTTTATGCTCTTGTGCATAAAGTAAAATCGTCGTCTAAGACCAAGACAATCGGGTGCCAACAGCCACAAACAATCACTAAAACTTTACAACAGCATATTTTGTTTATTTTTTTAAGTTTTTTTTTTATTATAATCTGCGGTCTATTAAACTTTTTAACTAGTACCTAAAACTAGGTAACAACAATTTGACAAATTATTATTGAAACAAATTTTAATAAGTACGTACATGAAAAATAAAACTTTTTAAAATATAAATCAACACCTGCCTACTCGAACCTTACCACAGTATCACGTTTAAAAAAAAGAAAAAAAAGTTAATTGGCGGGAACACAGGCGGGAACGTCCTATTTTCTCTTAGTAGGATTTATGTTGCAATTTGTTACTGTTTTACGATTAATATTCAATAATTTCGTCAAGTGAAGAGGAAATAACACTGACTCCTAACAGTCAGTTTGCCAGGAAAAACCATTAAATATATCGAATTGTTCCAATGTCACATTTAATTTTCTTTAATTTTTTTGCAATGTTTTTGTTTTGTTTCTTCGCAATCTAAGTGAAAAGCAGAGTGTATAACTCGTTCATAAAACCCATTTTCCCCTCGACGTGTCTATCCACCCTCGCCGTACCGGCTCGGGTGGCTACTTGAACGTCTCGGGTAAAATGGCTTGTTTTATGCTCTTAAAAAAAAGCCGTGGTAGCCTAGTGGTTTGACCTGTGGCCTCTCAAGCAAAGTGTCGTGGGTTCAAATCCCGGGCTCGCACCTCTGAGTTTTTCGGAATTTATGTGCGAAAATTACATTTGTAATTTGTCATGAGCTTTTCGGTGAAGGAAAACATCGTGAGGAAACCTGCACACATCTGCGAAGAAATTCAATGGTGTGTGTTAAGTTCCCAATCCGCACTGGGCGCGCGTGGGAACTATAGCCCAAACCATCCAATACACGGAGGAGGCCTATGCCATGAGGCACGCCGAATTTCGCGACAATTTAATAAATAAATACAAAAATAAACGACAATAACAACAACAACAACATGTATTTACTGAAATTGAAGCGAATTCGGAATAAAAAGGCTTATAAATAAATAAATAAATAAAAAAATGCTCTTGTTGTACAATACTATTTGTTAATATTTATTCGGAGCGTGTTTGAAAATGTAGACTCTGAGACTGACAGCTTTTTAATTTAACATACCGCAGAAATACAGCGCTCATTCATCAATCGATCCTCATACAATTTGGCAGCTCTGCCCGAGATAAAATGACGAAATTGTTACGAAACGTTTTCAGAGGAAAATTAAGTTTTTTTTTTAAATGTCACAGCGTATATAGTAAAATAAGATAGATTTTCTAAAGGAGGTGAAAAACAGGGCGAAATTTACTACGAAGATGCGATATCCTACGGGTATTGTATTTTGTGGTCTATTTGAATATTTGCCACTAATTTACTGTAGGCGTTTTACTAACAACTATTGGAGGACGAAGGCGGCTAGATTATCTTTTACACAGTGCAAATAAATTTGGATTTGTAATATAAAAAATTAAGCTACCCAACTCTTTCTAACTATATTTTGTCTGGGATCAAAGTAAAAATATAGAATGTACCAGTTTCAACTACTCTTCTTTCGCAGATGATAAAAGCCCATCGAGGGAAAGGGCGAAAATCTTAGGAATCATTATTATAGGCGATGCGGCTAGCAACCCATCACTATTTTAATTACCCTTTCCATCCATATGCCCACAATCATAAACGTGCCCTTTGTTTCGGTACCTTAAGGTATGTAAGCTACCCAAAATTCGAATCCCACGCAGACAACATAGCGGGCAAAGGCTTGTGTCCTAGTTAAAAGTGTTGGCACGGATGGTGTTTGTCTAGTTCAGTCTTAATACCGTTCTACTAATTCTTTATTTTAATTAAACTCGCACAAAACGAGAATTAAATTACCACGTGTAAGTTATGCCGTACCCGCATCTGGCATGATAAAACGTTTTCATAGTTAATTAACGTTTAGCCGGTAATTAATTAATAACACTTGCCCGCGGGAGCGACCCTCTCAACAAATTGTCGTAGAAAATGTTTATATTATTAAAGTACACACGATAATATTGGTGCTAATATAAATTGTTGTTTTGTTCAATGGCCGTATGGGTATTAGGACTTTTTATATTGGTTATTCGATTCAAACAGGCGTAGCTTGGTAGGCGTCAGGTTGAGTAGTAAGATCCGTTTCTCAAACAAAGCAACATCAAACTTATCTTTTAAATGAATGAGCTGAACTTGGATAAGCTTACACACGTATAAAAAAAATACTTACGAAACTAATAGGTATTCAAAGTTAGCTTTTACTCTCGTAGAGTCCTCAGAAAAGACGCGATGAATATTCTGCGTCCGAACCCCAAGTTGAATGTAATTGGTCAAACCTTCAACAATTTGATTCGATTGTGAAAAAACCGGCCAAGTGCGAGTCGGACTTGCGCACCGAGGGTTCCGTACCATTATCTATAAGTATCTATAAACCAGTTTAAGCAGAGCCCTGCTCCAAAGTAAAATTTACACAGTGTGGGGTCACTTTATATTAACCAATTACAAAACCGTAAATACGAGTATGTACTCGTATTTACGGTTTTCGCAATTATTCCTATATCTGTGCTATATGCCAAATTTCAAGATTCTGAGTTCACGGGAAGTACCCTGTAGGTTTTGATTCCCTAGCGAGTTTCGAAAATATGCGGCATAAACGGCTGTATCTTTTGATTGCGTTGGTTTAGAAGTTAGATTTTTTCACAGCTCCAAGGGGCAGTGGACCTGAATATTTTATATAAATTTCAGCTTGATACCTTCACGAGTTCCTGAGAAAAAGAGTCTTGACAGACAGACGGACGGACGGTCGGACGGACGGACAACAAAGTGATCCTATAAGGGTTCCGTATTTTCCTTTTGAGGCACGGAACCCTAAAAAGAGTAAATTACTAAACTTATATATTTAAAACACGAAGTAGGCTAAATTAACCATTTAATGCGGTCTTAAACGGGAGAAAAACGCTTTTATTTTTACCACAAAGCAAATTAGGTTAAGGGTAAAGGCTGAGTCGCAATTAAATATTACACGTTCCGGCTTCCGTCCAGAAAGGAAATCCGGTCGCCAAAATGTTTTATTCCATTCACTTTCACAATATGGCCGCGGAATTGTTCGTGGCCAACAGAATATTTAAAAGACAGCCGAGCACCAAACAGACAAGCGGCCACCAAACCCCTGACTCCTTGGTTTAATATGTCGTCGCGATTAGGTAAGTAAGTCAACCTTCAATCTTCGATACCCGAATATTTTGGTCTATAAGCGACAACACGGCAATACAATATCATTGAGGTTCGTATCGTACACAGGCAAGCATACCAGGAGTCTCTCGTAACTAAAATTGTCGGTTAGGTATCGAAGATTTGCGCAGCCTAGCCTTATACTGACAAAAACTATGAGACCTGTTCTCTACTTCATCAACCTTAGCTCTCATTTACTCATATAAAATTACATACTTTGCGATACAAGAAAATAAATGTTTCGCTTGTGCCTAGAACAGATATACTAATTCTTGAGGAAACTACAGTCGACACTACACTCGGAAAATTCAAATAACAGAACTGTTCTTCTTCCTCATTCCCTCACTGCTGAGGATCGCTCCATTTTTGCGGTCCCTCCAAACCACTAAACACTCGATTAATTGGTGAAGTTGGTTTACTTAATTGTTACTTACTTTATCGTGTTTTTAAGTTACCTTGAGCACCAAAGTTAAGTACTATTAAAATTAGAGTCAGAAAGACCAACATTGCACTAAGAGGCCAGCGCGCGTGCCCCGTATTAATATTTCACCAGCTGTCTATCACAAAGTCAGGACTTAATTCCCCAATTTCGTGTCCTGACCACTCACGTACCGCCGACTCTAATCCCGTTCTACATTATTCATGAATAGCACCGGCCAATTTTATATTCACTTTCCTCTTTTGTGGCAAACTTTATATTTTATGTTTTACATAAGGCTTGCATTACGCAGTCATAAATATTTCGGGTATGGAAAGGGGTGCGGGATGAACTTTATGGGAGATTATTGTCCTTTTTGTTCTGCACTGGGCAACGAAAAAAGGGCATGATTTGAGCAGGCTTCGACCCTGCTTTTGAGTTGAACTGAGATTTAAAGTTAATTGTTTGTAAAGGAAAACAATCTTGCTGAAATATCCTACTAATATCTTAAAGTACCCTTAATTTCTCTTAAAATAAAATGATCTATAAACCTAATTGTCTTTATTGACGACATGATACTAGTTTCTAAATATGTATTCCGACAGGGCCAGGCATAAAGTGATAACTATAGGGGAGTCTAAAAACACATCTATTTTGAATTATTACTATCGCCAAATACCAAAGTGATAGTAATAATTCAAAATAGATGTGTTGTATCTGTTAGGCTTCAATTAATGTGTGTTGTACTCTGTTAATTATAGCGATTTAGATCAAATTCTAGGCCAACCTAAGCACCGCATATAGTTCTTGAATAAACATTATTTTGTAGTGACAATACAATACCCTTTCAAGCTTGATAAGGGTTTATGTAGAGTCTGGAGTACAATAAATCATAGGACAGTCCTGTTCCCAGACCTTTTGTAGGGCCGTTGGCGAGATAAACGCGCCACGTATGCATCCTGTGTACCCTTAACCACGGCTCTGACACGAGAAAAGGTCTGAATAATCGCGTTATTGTGTCTGGTTTGAGATGGTTCTTTAATATTTCTAGTTTGTATGCTTTTTGTTTTGCATGGATGTTTTGAGGGGAAGATGACCCCAAACCTTTTAGCAAAATGTCTTGAGAGACATGAGAGCTAGGCCTAAATGAGGACGATGCTCAACAGGGGCATAAATAGTGTCGTATTATTAGAAAAGCCAACCCGCATAATGGAATGATGACGAGGCTAAAGAAGATGCTTCTTGTTTCTCCTTCTAACTGACTACCTAATAACTTTTAAATTCAGCTTTAAGGTGCGGAATTGGTGTTCCCATATTATAATTATAATGGTGCTTCCACACTGATGTTACAAAGTGTAGTACAATGTTATAAAACACGATAACATTTACAAACAGTACATACCTATGTTTATGCAAATAATAATTCATTTCATTTCAAAAAGCTTATACATATTTTGTTGCAGCTTATTAGGTTAATAGGCCATTTGGAATAAAACAAAAACTACTGGTTTATATATTATACAACACTTTATAACACCACAATATAATTGTTGTATCACTGTTAGAGAATTTGTAATGAAATGTTATAAAACAAGTGTTTTGTAACGTTATACGACATTATTTCATACATACCATTACGGAGCAACATTATGCATATAATTTATTCAAATATTTACACTGTTAACGTCCATTCTACTGTCCACTGTTAAGGTCATCGTATATGACTCACCCTGGCAAGTTTTATAACCCTACGTGCCTCAGTTTTTATACAGAGCAAAAGAATTTAATAAAGTCCATTTTTTATTACTATATCAGATATAAAAGACGAATGATGCCATAAACCCAATTGTCAGCCTTGACCGATCATAAATCAATTAATTATATAAGTGTCGTCATAATAAAGTTAATGATACACATTAGTGTCTGTTAGATTGTCATAGCTCATTGTCTAGACGCCATACTGGGAATGCAATAAATAAGGTGTAGATAAAAATTTAGTTCATGTTTTCTTTTAATTGTACTTAAATATCGCGTCAACATTAAGGTTCTTTTTACTATAAAAAACATGTGTATTGTCAATTTGGCATCTAACATAAAAGGGACATCGTCGAATATGGGAAAAAAGACACTACTCACAACACACTACAAAGTTACTTAATATACTCCCAACTTCGAGCATTTATTTCAAAAATAAAAGTTCTTGAAAAAATGAAGTAGCAAAACTTTCGCAACAACTAGCCAACTCTTAAACCCTCTCAGGGGATTATTACTCGTTGTTTTCTATTCAAAAAAACTTTTTCTTACATTGTGTTTCTTTTCTTTGCAGATGGAAGCTGTCTTGAGCAATCAACGGCACTAATGAAGCAATCCGCAGAAGGGATATTGGACTAGCAGCCTCTCGATCCGCTTCTAAACGCAATAAAACAACACACCCCTACCACTTCGCATCAAACGCGCGAGCGAAAACAAGTCTTATTACAAAAACGGAAAGAAAACAAAAGCGCAACGACGACTTCCAATGGCTATGCTTGAAATTGGAGAACCAAACGGAGCGACATGTCAATTAACAGCCGCTCTAAATCGTAATCAAGTCCGCCACACTAGAGGCGAGAGACCGCACGAGCTGATATTCCAAACTTGACTCAGCCATCTCAGCTCGGATCAGGTGACACAAGTCGCAATTGAAAGCGGATATCAAACACGGAAAATCGAAACCAATGTATGGTAACGTCAAAAAAACGAACGTCACCCAAGACAGGGACTCGTATGGCGACTCAAAGACTTAACTCCCATGGTCCACTGCCTAGCTTCATTGCTTTACCTTCGTGTCTTTTCATACTAGTGTCTTTAGTGCTGCCGGCAGACGTGGCACTCGCCACAATAGACGTCAACGATTCTGCTCTTAATGTAGACTTCAATATAATTAACCCAAACTCAACTTTCAACTGGACGCTATTTGATGACAATTCCACGGTAACCAGAAACCTCCACAACAGCATAAAACACACTAAATATTCCACACCAGTCACGATTCTCATGGTCGCTATTTTCATGGTAGTCATCTTTGGAACCGTAGTCGGCAACATTCTTGTTTGTGTAGCGGTCTGCTTAGTGAGAAAACTTAGGAGACCGAGTAATTACCTGATAGTATCGCTTGCTGTTAGCGATTTGTGCGTGGCGATAATGGTTATGCCTGTCGCTATGGTTTACGATATACTGGGAACATGGCCGTTCGGACCTGTGGTTTGTGACTTCTGGGTATCAAGCGATGTTTTATCCTGCGCAGCGAGTATTTTAAACCTTTGCATGATTTCCGTGGACAGATACTATGCCATTACTAAGCCTCTAGAGTACGGCGTAAAGAGAACTCCTAAAAGGATGCTTTTCTGTGTATTCATAGTATGGATGGGGGCTGCGTTCATATCGCTGCCACCTGTTCTGATATTGGGTAACGAGAAGACTGATACATCATGTTCCGTGTCGCAAAACCAGGGGTATCAGATATATGCAACCTTTGGTTCGTTTTATTTGCCGTTGTCGGTGATGGTGGTCGTGTACTATAAGATATTTAGCGCGGCGAGGAAGATTGTTATGGATGAGAAACGGGCGCAGTCTCATTTGGAAGCTCACTGTTATCTTGAGATCAACGTCAAAAATGGTGGTGCAGCTGAAGCGAAGCTCCTGGGAAGCCAGCCAGCGCCACCAGCAGCTCGAGGGTCAACGGCCAGCACCAATACTACAGTGAGTATAAAAAGCATGCATACATATATGACCTAGTTACGCCGGTCGAAGATTGATTGATGTCCAATCAAGTCATAATAGCTTAGCGATGAAAAGTATATTTACGATGGACGGAAAAGTTATAGCGTAGGCGGGGCAGACACATATTAGAAAAATGAGTGACTGAAAAAGGTTTTTTTCCCAGTAAAGAACGCCTTTTATTGTTGGCAACAAAAACATCCATCAGCCGAAGTTTCGTTTGCTTTGAATATCGCAATAATAATAACTTCTAATGTTTTCGATAACTTAACGTATTGAAATAAAGCTACATTAGCTACCTACTTACTTATTATTATGTAAAATATTTTTGATGCTTGTACAATTCTTATAACCTAAGTAAATGAGAGAATGAGACTGTTATAACCATTGTCTCATTGTAACCATTAAAGAAACAGTCAAGTATAGAGGTATATTGATTTCAGGGGCCTTACCATGATGTCTTAATGCCATTCAGTTTAGGTTCGCTCGCTGTCAGATTCATACCAAAAGTGACAACTAAAACTTGAACTGAGTCGGAATTAGGACGTCATGGTAAGGTCCCAGATCTGTGTTTTGATAATTCAATTCAATATACTTTCTCTTTGTTACAGTGCAGCGTAGACAAAACAGAGAGCAGTATAGGACGATGTTTCAGTGGACAGCGAAAGTCCAACGAATCCCAGTGTCCTATGCTGCAACAGCCCAAAACACCCACGAAACCCATTCATACCATCAACAGATCTACTCCTCAAATGATGCATACCCCGGAAATAAGGCTGCCGATCACCAACAACAGGCGCAGGCCATCTTTGGAGAGCAAATCAGCGACGAATCGGATTCGCTCGTCGTTGTCAAGCTTTGCTCATAAAAGTCATATCGCCAAGGATCTTCTGCACCCGTCCCAGTCACCGCACCAAAAGAAACTGCGCTTCCAACTAGCTAAAGAGCGCAAGGCGTCCACCACGCTCGGGATTATAATGTCAGCATTCGTTATTTGCTGGCTGCCTTTCTTTGTACTCGCACTAATACGGCCTTTTGTTGAAGAAGGGACAATCCCAGACGCCGTGAGTGGGCTATTCTTGTGGCTAGGTTATATAAACAGTTTGCTTAACCCCATTATTTACGCGACGTTGAACAGGGATTTTAGAAAGCCGTTCCAGGAGATACTGTTCTTCAGATGTTCGAATTTGAATCACATGATGCGGGAGGAGTTTTACCATAGCCAATATGGTGACCCTGATCATTACTGCGTCAATACCGCTAAGGTTCAGAACTATGATGAAGGAGTGGAGATTGTGTCCGCCGCAGATCGTGAAGAGACACGAGCCTCAGAGAGTTTTCTATGATTGTCAATGCCTGAGGTCGACACACGAGACCTAGATACTGTGATCTAATTAAGACTTTTTACAATAATAAGCCTAATAATAAGCCAAGGTCTAACGGTGTTTTCGTTGTTATTATCATTTTAACATACTAGTCGTTATTACTTGTTAATTGATTTGTGATCGTCTAATAACGTAGGTTAATACATATTTAAGAAACCATTTGGTTGGTTCTAAGGTTCTAATAATTTAAGATGTTTCGGATTGACCAAAGATATAATGTAAAACGATGTTTTTAAAAACTGTTGTGAATTTGAAATGTATTAATTTGTAAATATAATTGGACGGTGTTTAACTTATCGACATTTAAATTAGTAGCCAAAAGTATTATAATCCATGTGATAGTAGTTATAGAGAACACTACCCTGTATCGTTTACGTTGCAAATTATTGTTTCATAAATTTTTAAACATAATTATAGTCAAATCGTTTTCCGTATTTATTGAAAATTTTTGTTTTACATTAAGTTTGGTTATTTATTCGTTGTTATAGTAATTATATTTGTTAGGTCAGGAACATACACATTTAAAAAAAATAGACACTAATGTGAATAAGAAATTGGCACTGCCCGATATTTAGTAAATAAATAGTTCTTTTCAAAGTTAATGTATTCAAAAATGGTATTTTGTTCGTTTTCCTCTTGTTGATTATTATACATATTACGTTATATTCTATTCTTCTGAGAGATTCACCCGTCCTCAGATAAAATATTGTGTAATCTAGTGATGAATTTTAATGAAATTAATCTGTATAAAAAAATACTTTACCCAGACTGTACTTTGAAAAAACGACAGCTACGTAATCCAAAGTCAATCAATTTCTTTCGGTGTTCTTTTCATTTTGGTGAAAACGCTATAGTTTTCGTTGTGTAAACTAAATTGGATGAAGTAAAATATTCTGATATTGTATAAAGAACAAGGTATTTAGTAATGTACATATTGTTAAAAGATAATTTATTAGAAAGATTTTAAATAATAATGAGAGCACTCGAAGTCACACAGATAGACTTAAATTTACTTAGATACATTTAAATATCAAAAATATAATTTATATACTAAAAAGTTTATTAAGTTTTTTATCTGTGTGCCAGGGAGTGCTAAAGCGTATGAGTTTAAAATAAAATAAATTGTAGATGAATATGATTCGCAGATACCGTGTGGGGAAACTACGCTTGGAAAAATAATAAATCGACAGTTCGTTCATTCGATTTGATGTAATCATTGAATAATAGTAAAAACTCATTTATGTAGTTCCTTTCTCTTTTTGAGACCATAATATAGTGGATGTGTACGCGGCTTAATAACTCACACATCGAGCATAACCAATCAAAATGGCAGCTTATACACGCACATTCACGACAAATCGTGTTTGCACTGAAGAATTTATAAAGCCGCTTACAGACTTACATGAAATGGTTCTAGTAAAATAAGTGTTTGTGTATCACACATTATATTAATGGAACTTTCTTTTCCATGTTTTAGATATTAGTGACGAGTGTATCCGTTGATATTCTTGATAGTAAGAATTCATGCCATGTTTTGCCATTAAATTGTTGTGACATATAATTTTTTGTGGAATGTTCTGAATCAGTGTGCCCGTGCGTAATCCGACATTTATTAGTGAGTTTTTATTGTTTTAATAAATCTTTGTTCCTCGTTAGCCGTTTAATTTTAATTGTAAATGTAAATAAAACTGTAATTGATATTACATCTCACGTTAATATTTTGTTTTCTTAAGTACAATAATAATGTGCGCAGTATATATGTATATGTGACTCTGCAACCTTGGTATCTGTACGTGGAACATATATGTTCCACGCTGAACATATGTGACGTAAGTAGTGAAGAACAAAACTCTCAACTTTTGGCTAACTGTATTTTTCTTATGTAGGGTCCTGAAAGCGACGAAATAAAATTAGATTTTGAAATCTATGATTGTCTTTTATCTTTTCAACGAAAACACCCAATCGAAATCAGACAACCTTTCATATGCATAGTCTATTGTATTTCAGAGTACTTAATTCAAATAAAGTTGTCATATTTTTTTCGCATTTTATGTTTTTAAAAATATACCATCAGAATGGGCAAAGTATAACAGCTTCAACGCCTTCAAAATTTTCTAAAGGGCCCTCTCCGGACACTTTCGGTACTTCGAGAGACCATTTTGGGACCCTATTACGAGTACCTATCTAAAGTAAATAATCGTGGTATAGGTATCTATGAAAGAAAACATGTTTACGAGTAATTTTCATCAAAATATAAACGAAATAGAACGAGTTTAGTATCTAAATAGAGTTGACACAGTAGAGCAGGTGAATCTCAAAAACAGTTGATTCCCTGTGAATCGATATTACTTAATAAATAGGTATAAATTCTGTATAAATCAAAATGCGTATTGCTTTTAATGACTTTAATGATTTTAAATAATTTTAACAAAATCGTACGTGCGTTCGCCATGCGAATCTAAGAAGGAGAGAGTGTTGCCAGCTTCCAAACAATAAAGCTGTCTACACATTATATGTTTTGTATTAAACATAGTTGGGGCCGGGCAATGTGTCTTATACACAAATAAACTAAGATGGGTCAGCTGTTTTAACTAAAACAACAATAAAAACTACACTACAGGCAAAGGACATAAGTTAGAGATAGCTCTACGATACACTTTCTTGTTCATCATTACATCAGCTACCCTTACATTACCATCATTGCCAGGGAATGTTTTAACAATACGCGCCATCGGCCATATTAATGGAGAGGTGTTCATATTTCTTACAATGACTAAATCACCTTTCTTTAAATTAGGTTGCTGGTATTTCCACTTGGGACGGCTTTGGAGCTGTGTTAAATAATCGTTAGACCACGATTTCCAAAAGTCTTGCTTGAGCTTTGTGCACAGATTCCAAAAGCGTAAACGATTTACTGAAGTTTCAGTGAGATCAATTTCAGGAAAGCTTGTCAAGGCTGTTCCAATGAGGAAATGTCCAGGCGTTATATAATCACATTCGTTTGATATTGCAGACAGTAGAGGTCTACTATTTAGTATTGCCTCTTTCTGAATAATTACAGTATTTAGCTCTTCGTACGTTAAACAAAGATTACCTACGACTCTTTTAAAGTGGTGTTTAAGGCTCTTAACGCCACTTTCCCAAATTCCACCAAACGTCGGAGAATAACTAGGTATCCAATTAAATGTTATACAATTTTCAGCACAAAAACATTTTACAGCGTCTCTACAATTTTTGGAAGAATGTAGGTCATACAATTCTTTTAATGTATTACAAGCACCTTTAAAGGTCTTTGCATTATCACAAAATATATTTGTGGGCATGCCACGCCGAGAAATGAATCGCTTTAGACATGCTAAAAAGGCCTCAGTTGTGAGGTCCGATACAAGCTCTACATGAATTGCTTTAACAGCAAAACACACGAAGAGCGCTATGTAGCCTTTAGTAACAATGGGTTTCCTAATACGAGCAATCTTCATAGAGAACGGACCGCAAAAGTCAATTCCGACATGCTGAAAAGGCCTGCTCTGAGTGACTCTCTCTTTAGGTAAATTTCCCATCAGCTGCTTTGCAGCTTCAGCTTTCATACGTACACATTTTATACACTTATGCACCACTTTCTTGACCTCTCGAATGCCATTTACTAAATGGTAATTCTGTGATAGAGATCCTAAAACTAACCTAGCTCCTGCATGCATGAGCCTTAAATGCTCTCTTTCAATAATGAGGTGCGTTATAAACGAATTCTTCGGAAGTATAGATGGGTGGCGCTTGTCATATGACAAGTGTTCGGCATTTTGCAGCCTCCCTAAGGCCCTAATTACACCTTTTTTATCTATAAATGTCAATTGATCACTTATTGTTACAGGTTTGTTTTTAGAAAGCATCTCTATTTCTTTTGCAAAGTGCTCTCTTTGATTGCAGCGCACGATAACCATCATGGAATCACGAAGCTCCTTTGAAGTTAAATTACTGCTAGTTATTTTATTATTTTTATTCAAGCAGTTATTGTAACATCTGTAAATATAACCAATGATTTTTTGAAGCTTATGAACATTAGAATATCTTTTTAATAATTCAAGAGGCTTTACACTCGTGATATTGCACGTAATGTTGTCCACCGAAAAATTTTCCAGCGACTCTACCTGTGACTCTACTTGCGGCTCTACCGAAGACTCTACCTGTGACTTTACTTGCGACTCTACCGACGGTAAATTAAACTCTCCTAGGTCATGCGAGTAATTTACATTTTGCAAATCAGGCGAGCCGTGCCACCATAGATCGTTATCCTGCAGCTTTTGAGGCTGTACACCCCTAGACAAGAAGTCTGCAGGATTTTTGTGTGTCCTAACATAAAACCAATTTGATTTTCCTGTCAACTCTACAATTTGTTTGACTCTATTCTTAACATAGACGTTGGTTCTTACTGCCTCTGATTTTATCCAGGAAAGCACAATTTGTGAATCACTATACAGGAAGACTTTATGAAAAAATCTAACCATTAATGTTTTACTAACTCTATGAGCTAACTGCGACAAGAGTAAAGCGCTATTTAATTCAAGTTGGGGAATGGTATGAGTTTTGTTCAACGGTGCTACACGAGACTTTGAACATAATAAGTTTACTTTTACAGAGCCGTCTTTCATAAAAATTCTTAGGTAGAGACAGCTACCGAAAGCTTTAAGAGATGCATCAGCATATCCCACCAACTCTACATGTGACACTAGCCTATCATATACACACCTATCAATGTTAATTTGACCCATTTGTTTCAAATTTCTTAAAAAATTACACCAGTATATAAACTGCTCATTGGGAACTATAGAGTCCCAGCCAATTTGCAAAGACCATAGCTCTTGCATAAATAGCTTGGCAACTACAATAATGGGGCCAATCAAACCGAGCGGGTCAAACATTTTCCCTATAAAGCTCAGTATTTTTCTCTTTGTATTTTGTTTGTTCTCTTGATCAATATTGGGAATAGAGAAACTCAATTTATCTGAATTAATTTCAAACTTAAGACCTAATGTCTTAACCGTCTCACTTTGGCTCATATCTATATTTTCAAATTGTCTGTGTTCGACTGGAGTGTCATTTAAAGCTGGAGGATAGTTAGAGCACCATTTGTGCAAAGTGAAACCACCTAATTTAAGCAGCTCTACTATTTGCTTTTTCAACTCTAGAATTGTCTCTATGTCGTCTGCACCAGACAATACATCATCGACAAACGTGTTTTGTTGCATAGCTTGTGAAGCCAAAGGATAAATTTCTTTATACCTATTTGCCAGCTCAATTAAACACCGAGTGGCCAAGAAAGTGGACGCTTTCAGACCATATGTTACAGTCTGAAGCTGCAAGCAGCTGATGGGTTCAGTGGGCGAATCGCGCCATAAAATGTTTTGGAGGCAAAGTTGATGTTCATTTATAAAAACATTTCGAAACATTTTTTGAATATCACATATTAAAATAAAAGGATAAGTCCTGAATGAAATAAGAATGTCAAAAAGCTCACTCTGTACCACCGGCCCATTCAGCATGACATCATTGAGTGATGTTCTGCTCCGTGATCTCATACCCCCATCGAAGACTACACGAAGCCGAGAACTCCGACTGGCCTCATTGATAACAGCGTGATGTGCTAAAAAGAACACAGAACCATTTTCGACATCATACCTCCCAACATCAACCACTTTAGCATGTCCAAGTTCTATATACTGATTTATAAAGTTTTTATATTGCTCAAATAGCAACGGGTCTTTTTGCAATCTTTTTTCCAACATTAAAAATCTATTATATGCCACAGAAAATGAGTCTCCTAGCTGCAACTCTTCCATTGGAGCAATAAGTGGCATATCCACATAAAAATGATTATTTTTAATAGACATAGAGTCCTGAAATATTTTTTCAGCTTTCTGAAACTCATTGTTCATGGCTTTTGTTTGTTCAGGCAATTTTTCTGACAGCCAAAACTGTTCCATTACATTTTCTAATTTTTCAGAGTTTGAAATAACAAAGTTACTGACAATATCAAATGTTACATTATTACAAACCTTTTCAGGAATATTACCCGCAACTATGTATCCAAATATGGTATTTTGGAGTACAGGTCCATTTTCAGTTTTTATGCAACCCTGCAATATAATATTGAAATATACATCGGCACCAGTAACATAGAAATTTCTTCGGGAACGTTAAAAGTGTCATCAGCCAATGAAATATTTTTTGGTATTTGCCAATTTGACAAATTTATAAGTTTTTGAGGCAATTTACAAGTAATTGAATCAATTACATTGCATTTTAAATTTAATTTGACATTGTTATTATTGCAAGAACTGATAGTTAATTTTACAAGCTCATTTATTTTGTTGGGTTTATTCCCAAATCCAATTACATTATTTGGTTGAATTATAGCATTCAAACCAAGTTGGGCAACTAGCTTTGATGTGACAAAGGATGCCTGAGATCCAGTGTCCAGCAATGCTCTGCAAACCACCTCTTGATTATGTTTGTTTGTCATTTTTACTTTAATGCTTGGTAGCAAAACACCACTGGCCACAGTATTCAAAGCATTAGTAACAGATGCAGACTCACCTAAAGTAGTTGATGACTGCTGCTGACCACCAGAGGTCAGCACCTCACGCACTGGGTGCAACAATGTGTTGTGACCCTGTTTACATATTTTGCATTTAAAGGTAAATTTACATTTGCCATCATGATTGTTGAGACACACATTACACATACAATTTTTATCAACATGTACTTAACTGCCGCTGAACTACTGATAGCATTTTAAAAGCAGGGCAGTTGTATATCTGATGGTCTTTATTGGCACAATATCTGCAAGGTGGCAGCGACTTGGATACAACGTTTGATACCCGTGGAATTGATTTACTTGTACCTTCATAGGCAGTACTTTTATTTGAATGATATTTATTAACACTGTCATAGTAAGTGTTTTTATTTTGTGAGCTACCTTCAAGCGCTATGGCACGCTTTTCCAAATAGTCTATAAATTTAGCCATAGTAGGCATATTCTCCGAGTCCCTATCCAATTGGTAGGCCCGATTTGTTATCTGATCCAGCTTTCTGGTCAAAATTGAAATTAATAACATGTCCCATTTATCAACAGGTTCATTTAGGTTTTTTAGTGCATGCAATTGCTGCTGAATTTGGGAAACAAACGTCCGTATCGAGGTCGCTGTGCCCTTTTGCATTATAGGTATATCTAACAACACACCAATATGGTTGGTGATTAATCGTGCTTTGTTATCAAAGCGTCTTTTTAACAATTTTATTGCTTCATTGTAAGATTGGTTTACTAATGGAAGATTGACAATTACAGCCAATGCATCATCAACTAAATATTTTCTTAAGTAAAATAACTTTTGCACATCCGACAATGAATTATTCTGTTCAATAACCGCTATAAAAAGCTCAAAGAATGGCTTGAATTTCGTAAAATCCCGGCCGTCATATATAGGTATTTCAATATTAGGCAGTTTACAAGTAGAAGCATTGTGACATTCGGCAGTAGTTTTCACAGTAATTAATTTTAAAGCAGAGTTAATTTTGGCTAAAATTGAATAGTATTTATTTTCAATTGCACCAACCTCCTCGTTGTCCTTGTCGTCAAGGCTTAGGATGTCCATTTGCACCTTCTCGTAGTCCTTGAGGGTCGAGATGAGTTTTTCCTTGCGCGCCTCCAAAATGTCAACACTAGCGGACGCAAACGTTATGGGATCGTTCACAAAGTTGTCGATGCGCGTGATTGTTGCCTTATATTGACCGCGAAAAATACGCAACCTTTTTAATTGATCGATATCCTGCATTGTGGCGGACGATTTCAAACTTATTAACGTAAACAAACACTGATAAGGTTATCACTAACTGCCGAAGACTGCAAAACGTCAAAGTCAAACAAACGTCAGCTGTCTTGTCAGCTGTCAAAGTTTCTGCACGAAGTTAGCTACGCTGCGGCGGATATGGCTGCCGCGCGCACAGACAAGATGGCTGGATTACAGACAACTTCACGTTACAGATTTGAATTGAAGAATGTGGGTGATCGAAAAACTCGATCAATTTTGTCGAGTAATGGAATCCACTACTTGCGGTTTTGATGAAAATGATGCTTCCCTTCGCAGAATCGCAGCGT
Source organism: Pandemis heparana (assembly GCA_963854515.1). Classification (NCBI taxonomy): domain Eukaryota; kingdom Metazoa; phylum Arthropoda; class Insecta; order Lepidoptera; family Tortricidae; genus Pandemis; species Pandemis heparana. The sequence continues at coordinate 6,446,408 of OY978028.1, forward strand.
ATTCGTTTATAGAACGAAGCTACCGGCCAGCATAGGCGGGCCAAGGCACCCACACGACGTAAAGGTAGCCGGTATAGACGGCCGCCGTAACTACTCGCGGACACTTTTCCACTTCACTGCACTGGTTACAAGAACTAGCACTTCTTTAATTGCTCGAAGGACCACTTACGCATGTATAAATCAAAATGCGTATTGCTTTTAATGACTTTAATGATTTTAAATAATTTTAACAAAATCGTACGTGCGTTCGCCATGCGAATCTAAGAAGGAGAGAGTGTTGCCAGCTTCCAAACAATAAAGCTGTCTACACATTATGTGTTTTGTATTAAACAAATTCTATTAGAAAAACAGGGTAGGTAAATCACTTGAATTGTCCGACAGTTCAGTCAACCGCAGTCTCGGGAGACGTCCCCTGTATTCGTCGATCGTTTATTTGCGTTGAAGAACCCGCCGGTGGGAAGGAAGTGATCCGGGGAAGATGTCGGGCAGACCTTTTTACAGCTGTCTTCTTGTGGTTTTCATTAACCTTTGCGACGTCAACGACATATACAGTAGGCGGCAAATAAGTAAAACGTGGACGGGATAAGCGCAGTATGAAAATGTTGTTGTTTTTCATACTGCGCTTAACCCCTCCACGTTTTACTTATTTGCCGCCTATTATATACGTCTATTACTTCAATGCAAAAGATACCTTCGTTCAATCGAGTTTAGATTTAACTTAAGATATCGCAATAAAGAAGTCTGGCGTATGGATGACGTTACCAGCCTATCGTCTGGTTACCAGCTATCTCCGTTCCAAATTTTATACAAATCCGTCCAGCCGTTTGCGCGTGAAGAAGTAATAAAACACACATACAATTTCGCCTTTATAATATTAGTGTGATATGATAAATTTTGTAATAGCAGATTTGTAATTTCCAGGGATAGTATAATATAAAATAGCCTCCAGTTTGAAACCATTTATCCAGTCAATGCAGATTCGTGACATCGCGTGACTCCTAATGATTTTAAACCACGCTTTAGTCAGATCGTTTGCTATTGTCACTGACTTTGACCTTTGATCTAAAATAAGATCATACCCGAAACTCGCGTGCTGTAACCAACTGAAATAAACAAACAGGTTGTTAACGTTAATTGAAAGAAATTGCGATAAGAGCATTAATTGTCATGTGACGACCTTTCTATTCTTGGAGGTAATTTGAAGTTAATTTAATTAATGTCTGAGATAGTTGAATATTCTTGCATGATACCAATTAGCCTGTTTTGGGTGCGTCTGATGTTCACTGTCCACCATTTTGTGTGAAACTTTGTTGCTTTTCACATTAGTATTCAGATGATTTATTTACTTGAAACGCCCTAGTTTGTAACAGGGTGTATGCTGGTTAACATTTATTAGGTACCTACTTAATACATGAAAATTTTGACTTGTGATTCAGTTGTTTTTTTTTTTAATAACTAAACCTGGCAATTTGACATACTACTGGATTAATTTAATGAAATTCATAGAAGGCAAGAGTTCTGAATGAAAAAAAAAATACGTCAAGGCTGCTTTACTTTTTTTAATTTCAATTTGTGTCACAATGAACAAAACCTAACCTTGCTACTCCGCACAAACGAAGAGTAGCAAGAAGTTCTTCAAGTAAAATTTATCTCCGCAAAGTAACACCTGATACAAAAATTAAACATTGTAACAAAGCTCTGACATTAAATTGTAGGTCAATTAAAAAAATCTACTAAATAAAATCCTCACGCTTTGACCGCACTTTGCAAGTAAAATTTAAAATTCTCAGCGAACATTAGTAATCCCAATAATTCAACACTAAACTTTGCAAAACTTTTTCAACTTCCAAAACAGACTTCATGGAGAATTGAAGTAAGTTTCAAGGTTTCAGCGTTGTATAAAGTTAGGAGTTTGTGATGAGAATGTTCTGACAACAAAATTAAATACTAAAGACAAAAGCTTTATGAAACTTGAAAGTTGCTTTATCAACAACTTTATTTGTAAAAGGACTTAAATAGGGCGTTTTAAGGACAGCGCTAGGACTAGGTCTAAATTTGGTCCCATAAAATTGAAGTCTTGTAGACGACGATAACGGGACGAGTTGGATACCTTCTTGAAGGACTGCCACTCACGAGGGGAGTGGACGCGTTGTAGAGAGGCCTTGATGCTGAAGGTTCGTGAGCTTTAGGCCTCAGTGAGGCATAGAGTCAGATATATGTAAATTGGAGCGAAGGTTTCACAAGATTGCAGAAAAATGAATTTACGAGGTAAATTCATCTTCGGATACTGTTTGTTAGACTGGTTGAAAAATAATGTGAAACAGTGAAAAGAGGTGTATTTTTCAGGTGATAGTCTTTTGAGCTAGCTATGCAACGTATGTTGAGTTATTTCTCATAAAATGTATTTTAATATAAACATTTTTAATGAAAGTTTCGTAATATCAGGCCTCGTTCGTGCAATTGAACGTATTTATTAATTCAGGTAATAACCGGACACGCTGTATAACAATTACGTTGTATCGTAATAAGCGTTGTGAAAGTTCTCGGTAACACTGACTTTTCGACGAAATGATGAATAGAAATAAACCCTTTGTCACGAACGTTTAGTACACGCGAAATGTCCAATTTTCATAGGTACCTGGTTGCCAATTCATTCATGAAGTTTCACTGTCATTTGTTTCTAAAATATGGCAGTTAATTGCGTAAGTAAATTGATTTGTTTACAAAAGTGGTAAAATAAATTGTGTTTGACAATAGTCTTGTAACAAATACTACTCACTTACCTGTAACTTAAGCGCATTATAATCAGTATACAGTGCTTCTAGTTTCTTAATGCATTTGACAGTTGCTGTGTTCTGAATACCTAAACATGAATGAGAAATAATGTTGTTAAGATTGAGAGCAAGTGCAATCGAGTAGCTGCAAGCCACCCTCTACGCTGAAGCACAGAATATATAATAGTACTAACGTACAGAATGGCCACGCTCCGCCCCGCACCGATTCGAGTTACCCCACCCCTCAAGCGCAGTCTGCCGGAAAGCTGCTGGCAACTAGTAGGGCTCGCAACGCGATGTATGTCGGCCGCACGTCACAAGTTCGGGAACCTATCCTACCTACTTCATTTTATCACTTTACAAAATTAATGCTTTCTGTAATTATCGCGATTAATACATGAAATAACTACAGAATCATTCGCTTAAGTTTGTTGTCGTACATCTATTGTAATTGAAAATAATAATGCTTAAATACACAGACAGACACATTTTAAGTAAGTTTAAATAAATAGATAACGATTAAGTACATTTATTTGCGCACATCTAAGCCATAATCTTCATTATAAGTACCTATATTTATGTCATTGGTAGTACTTATAGTACTAGGTTTTTGCGATAGACAGCCCTGTGTATCTTGCGCACACATTGACGCGTGTACAGACGACGTCGTGCCTGTGTTCATTTCAGAACGCGGATTTTGTACGTCGTGGCCGCCGTGTGGCTGAAGCAACAGATGGATGTATAAAATCTAAATACTAACATTATTTTGGTCGTGTCAAATGGGTCATATGTTAATCTCACACGTGTAATAAGCAGATATATATATACACAGGGAAACAGATACTGCCGGCTGACTGGGCAAATATCGGTCGAATAGCTATAGAACTCACGATAAACGGCCTCGGTATCATGACGTTATGTTTGCGCGGTAATTTTCAGTTCGGTAGAATAAGTGTTTGTTGTTGTTCCTGTAAGGGCTACGCTTCTTAGTTCGTTTTGAGCGTCGATTAATGACGGCAACATTTCGTCAAATATAATTTAAAAATCCCGAAATACATTTACAGTGCTGTTAAGTCAAACTAACCCAACAACTTATTTACTGATATAATCCGGGTCAATTTTATGAGACCTTGTATATACAAACGGTTAAAATTTATAATGTTTTTTCATTGAATCGCTCTTCGGTAAAGGACGTGTCACGTGTCACGATGTGTCCAATAAGGCTCAGTTACCATTCTGGGTTGGAAGGTCAGATGGCAGTCGCTTCTGTAAAAACTAGTGCCTACGCCAAATCTTGGAATTAGGTTGTCAAAGCGGACTCCAGGCTCACTGAGCCTTGGCAAATGCCGGGAAAAACGCTAGGAAGATGATTGGGCACCTCTGGGCTTTTGCCTAATACTCAAAATGGTCTATATATAGGTACCTACTTAATAAAAGTTTGTACTTGTACAGACCTACATGTACAATGTAAATTCTGAAAAAAATCTGTGATATTTAGGTATTGTCGACGGAAATCCGATTACATAGGTACCATCGAAATAGCCCGCTCTCTTGCTTCTTTCCCAGAATACAAGAGAGCAACTAACAAAAATTAAAACATTTATTAAATGTAGAAGTCAAACGGACGAGTTCAATGAACATTTCGCTTTATTTGATATATCGTCAATATTGACTCAAACATTTCATTACTTCATAGTTTAGCTTTTCGTATATTTGACGGCGAGTTTCAATTTAAAGTTCGAATTATATTGTCTTACTAGCTTTTGCCCGCGACTTCGTCTGCGTAGTATTAGTATTTTGGGTAGCTTATTCTTAGTGGTAGGCAAACATTCAATTAGAGCACAAATTAAATATAATTACCCTTAGGGTATTACATCTTCGTAGTAAATTTCACTCCCCTATTCACGTCTTTGACAATTTCTGCAAAAACTATTCTATTCCCTTCCCCGGGACCATAACAATATCCATCCCAAATTTCGTTTAAGTCGTTTCATCGGCTTAAGGCGCTGTCAACAGCAAATGACCTTGAGCAGCGCCACTCTTCACACATACGGTTCGCGTGCCTGTTAGTGAAAGAGAAGAAACTATTTCGGCAGCTTGGCGCGCGTCTAATATCTTGCAAATAAGACACAAATAATAAGAAATAAAAAAAAAGGATGGATTATTTGTGAAATATGACTCGCTAGCCGTTTAGGTATGAATATGTTGACTTTATGTTTTTAATTGCAGACCCATACGTCGAAAAACTAAAGACACTGAACCGTTTAATGATGACCAATCTTTGCAATTATTTTCTATCGAGGCGATTTTGTTCAGTTATGTGTCGAGTCCGTCCAGCGTGTTTGAAATATGATGAAAATTAGCATATTTTTTTTGTGTGTAGTTTTTCTTAAAAAAGTGCTTAAATAACATCAATTTCAACAAAATTAGGTGTTGTCTGTCAGCCTCTTAAGCGCGAAGAAGGCAAAAGACAGACGCATTTTTACATAAGGGGAAGCCTTTGCCCAGCTGTGGGACACTCAATTAGGCTAATATAAAAAAAATATTCATATATCAAGTTACTTTTAAGATTTGTTAGTTTTCTAAGTGACTTTAACGCCATTTCATGCCCTAAAGATATAAAAAAAAAGGTTCCTTCAAACGATAGCTACTGCCTACCATATCAATTGTCAACCCAATTTTGCCTCCTCCACAGGTCTTCTTTAAACCGCTGAAACACATAATTATTTATTTTTGTGTCGAATAAAAAGTCTAAAAATAAAGTTCCTCCGTTTCTCAAGGTCAAGTTTATCTCTGTCAAAGGGATTATTATAAATCATTTTTTTGTAAAAACCAGCTAATTGCGAGTCGGACTCGCGCACTGAGGGTTCCGTATAAATTTGGCAAGTGAATATGATATCCAGTGTTAGCAGAGCCCTGTTCCTAAGCAAAATGTAGGCAGTGTGAGGTCATTTTATATTGGAACCTATGACCCACCATCATACAAAATTTCAAATTTCTAAGACAACTGGATACTTACCTACCCAATATTTTTTGAGAGCACGGCGATTTGTATGGAAACACCCTTTCTAATGACTGTACCTTGTTATTGTATAGATTTAAGGGTTAATCTTTTCACAACTCCAAGGGACCGCAGATCTACTGTACCGGTTATTTTATTAATTTCAACTTTATACCTATACGCGTTCCTGAGGAAAAGAAACTTGACAGACGGACAACTAAGTGATTCTGGGTTCCTTTTTTCCTTTAAGGAACCTTGAAAATAGATACTTAACGAACGACGAATAATTTCATTCATATAGCGTAGCGACATCTATTAACGAATAGCGGAACTAATTAACCCATAGTAAACTTTATTATTATTCTGTTGCTTAGTATTATAATACCATATTACATGTACTACATTTTTGAACTCAGGACTTCTTCCTCTTTCATTTGGTATCCCAATAAATAATGTATCAAAAAATAATTTTGGTGGACCCCCCCTTTTTGTTTTATATCTCGACTTCTAGGTGGAATTTCGAAAAAAACGCGACATGGGAGTTTAAGTTAGACCTCCAGCAATACAATAAAAAAAACCGCATTCAGTTTGGTACAGTAGTTTTTGCGTAGCGCGGTAACAAACATACAGACAGACAGACAGACAGACAGACAGACAGACAAAAATTCTAAAAATTGTATTTTTGGCTTCTATGGCGCTTATAGAGGCCCCTTAGTTTAGTTTTTATTTAATATCTCCTATGTACAGACATCGACCTGTTACAATTTTATTATATGTATAGATTTGGGAAACAATGTTGGTATGCGATATATGAATATTTCAAAATCGACAAGTTGAAATTAATTTAATGTTGCAAACTATAATTTTTTAACCTTGATCGATACAAAAGAGTTATTTTCACGTAGTCTGGTCACTCTTAACATTTATCTATCTCAAAAACTAGGAATTAGTTCAGAGAAGTAATGCAACCATCGACCTGGGGTCAATGCCCGCAGCTCAAAATCACGTTAGTGGAAATCCACGTTTCACCCGTTGTAAGTAATGTGATTGGTCAATTTCGAACGTTTTAACTCCATTTGGTTTAGCATCTGAAGTGGCTGAAAAAGCAAAAAAGAAGGAGTAAAGAGCGAAGGGAAAGGAAGGAAGGCAGGAGGATGGGGAAGGAGGTTCAAGCGTCTAGGTCTTTTTAAATAAAATTTAAAAAGGCTTGTCGACGTCCCATGGGACCGGAGAGCTGGCAGCTTCCTCGGACAAAGTATTAGCGTAGCTATTCAAAGATATAGTGCTGCCAGCATCTTTGGCACCATCGCCAAGTGGTCTTTACTTTACTTTGCTATCTCGGCGATATAGTGAAGTTAAGTAATATTTTAAGTTATAGTCAATATTATTTTTAGGATAATTTTAGGGTTTCGTTTCGTTTGTCAATTATTTCCTTCGGTTTTTGGAAGGGATGATCAGAACCACCGCAACCAAAATCCGCAGTTAAATTTCCCTAAGCCTAATAAACGTTGCTGGCTAATCCTATGGTTTTATTAACGATGATTGATTGCAGCTAATGATGTGTAACGTGATTAAATCTTAGGGCGCGACGGCGTGACTTGCTGGCAGTGCCTGCAGCGCGGACTGTGTCCCGCAGGAAATCCCCGCTGCTCCGTGCCCTCACACAACTTAATGCGTTGCTGACATCAGCACCGGAGTGCGACCTGTTTGCGGGGCGATGGATGGCTGTGCGAAGTGAATGCTTGCGGTTTTGTGAGTCGATGGATGACAGAATATCAAGTGTTCCAATCTGAAAGTCTGATTGTTTTTTTGTGTTGTTTTTTTTTTTTTTTTTTTTATTGAAAATGTTATTATGTAATTTTATTAGAAATGTTATTATTTAATTTATTGTAAATTGTTATTGTTCATTGTTTAATTTGTAGTTGGTTATATCATTTTTCATGGTGCATTAGTTATAAACCTGTAATGCCATGTAAAATTTTTTGTCAATAAATAAATAAATAAATAAATAAATAAATAAATTAAATCATTTAATCATTAATCAGCTGCGTGTCGAACGTTGCGCCGAATCAAGCACAGGTTACAAAGTGCTGGTGGTAATCGGCAATGGGGAAAATGATAAGATAATTTTTGTTTTGGTGATTCCAAAAATACAATTTTTAATGGTATTGTTCTCTTCCACAGAAGTATACAGGAAACATTCGAAATCCGAGCAATGAAATTCATTTAAAATATATTTAACAAAAAAAATGTAGTTCAGTGAGCCCTTGATGAGTAGTGTATAAGTGCCGGCACGTAAGTCTAGCGATGAAATACGGTATCTGTGGGTGCGCAGATCCCCTCCACGTGACCCCTCACGTATAGACGCGCGGGGTGGGACGTCCGCGGGGGCCGAGAAAGGAGCAGGCTGCAGGCGCACTACCCGCCCGCACCTCTCTCGGTCCGCTTTGTCTACCTACCCCGCCCCCCTGTGCCGCGCGGCGCGCGGACGAGGACTCATTTAAGCGGTCGTTCTATAGTCTGTCTTTGACCATTTTTTATGATAGTTAATTTTATTTCGCTTATTCTACTAATATTATAAATGCGAAAGTTTGTGACGATGTGAGTGAGTGAGTGTGTATGTTTTTTCCTTCTTCACGCTAAAACGACTGGACGGATTTGGATAAAATTTGGAACGAAGATAGCTGGTACCCTAGATTAAAACATAGGCTACTTTTTATCCCGGAAAATTGCATAGTTCCCGCGGGATAACGATAAACATGTTAAATCATTGCTAATTCTACGCGGACGAAGTCGCGGGCAGAAGCTAGTTGACAGATATTTTCTTTGATCCATTGGAACTGAAAAGCTGGGGCAGCTTCCTAGAATATCAGCGCTGCGACACAGCGAAGAAAATGTTGCTCTAGCGACTTTGGGTCTTTGCCGCGGGGAAGCTCTTTTAGTTGTTATTTGGTTTACTTGGTTTTTTGCTACTTATAATGTGTTCTTAGCAAATATATTTATGATGAAAGTTTGCAGTATTTTTAACTGTCACGGCAACCCACTACTCAGCTTGAAATCATTTTTTGTCCAAACATTGCAATCGTAATCCAATTTTTACTCAAGATACCGTTAAATTTGGGTACATTATCACCAAATGGAAGGGATAATGGAACGCTAACGTTCACGCTTTACCAGACACGGACCAAATTGATATTTATGGTCCATGAATACACTAATTTAATTCCGTTTCCATGTTTGTATTGACAATAATTTCTACTGTCAGCATTTCGAGTGCGTCATCATCATCATTTCATCATCTCCAGCCTATATAAAGTCCCCGCTTATATAAGGCCTCCTCTCAGAACGAGAGGCCTTAGACTAAGTACTGGAAGTTACAGAAAACGGAAAAAATCACGTAACTTCACAAGCTTTAACGCTAAATGCTTCAAGCTAGATTTGATTGGGTATTAAGGCTAATAATACTCTTTTTGCCAAGTTATCGCTGCAAAATAATCAATTCTAAATAGGTAAGACAAATTTAATATAATTTTGCTTTTGATATGGTTCAACAGCACACGATTACAAAGGAACATATAATTAATACACGGAAACTGTTGTATCAATGGATTTAATAATCAAAGTTAATACTAAATTATCTATATTTGACTGTACAGTCTCTATTGCTTCTATCAAATTACTGGGTTATTAAACAAAACTTATTACCGAAAATTTTAGAGCCAAGTCTTTGTTAAAAATTTCATTTTTATTACAAGATTTTTGCTGACTGCGCTTTTTGTTGACAGTAATTGCATTGTCATCCTATCCTACATAAATGTACAAAATTTCAAGGTAATCCGATCACTTGAAGTGGATCTGATTTGACCACCAACCAAACAAGTCAAGTCAAATTAAAGATTTTATTATTAAATATAAATGTAAATACACACACACACACACACACACACACACACACACACACACACACACACACACACACACACACACACACACACACACACACACACACACACACACACACACACACACACACACACACACACACATACACACACAAATCATATCTTTATCCTAACGGGGTAGACAGAGCCTAAGGTGACAAGACCTAAAGGCCACGTTCCTTTAGCAAAATTGTGGGCGTATAGATGGAATATGAAATCGAAATAGTGAGCCGCATCGCCTATAACATGACTCCTATGATTATCACCCATTCCCTCCATGGGCTTTCACCTTATGCGCGGGAAGAGAAGCAACTGGTACATTTTAAATGTATATTCTTCTCAAAGTCAGCACACTCAATCAAAACCTTAGGCATTATTTTATTACTAGCTTCTGCCCGCGACTTCGTCCGCGTAGAATTAGCAATTGACATGTTTATCGCTATCCCGCGGGAAATATACAATTTCCCGAGGTAAAAAGTAGCCTATGTTTTAATCTAGGGTACCAGCTATCTTCGTACCAAATTTTGTCCATATCGGTCCAGTCGTTCTAGCGTGAAGAAGGAACAAACATACACACTCACTCACTCACATCGTCACATCGTCACAAACTTTCGCATTTATAATATTAGTAGGATAATACACAACTCAACAATTTTTACTTAAACAATTGTATTCTACAATAAGCGTCCTTCCCTTTTAATTTAATTAAACCCTTCCATACCCTCATTCGAATTAAACCAACCCTTCAACCTTTCCATTCCAATACAATTTGATACCTGATGACATCTGATAGTAAAACGTGTTGTCCCGTATCCTTTGTCTCTGATTTGGGAAATAAATTAAAATTGGATTTGGGTAGTCAACTGTTTCTAATAATATTTGATGAGTTTTTAGTCGATGTGTTGACGGAAATGTATATTTTTTAGGTATCTGATCAATGTGAGTGGAAAAGGTTAATTTAAGATTCGAACATTATCTAATTCAACCGAAGAATGCGTGTATTGGAGTTAAACCCTATCCAAGAAAGAACATGCCTTAAAAGAACTATGAGTTGATGGCGTATACACTTTGTGGTACAAAATGAATAATGGAATAGGTGAACCACCATCCTTAAAAAAGTTTTTTTTTTATTTTGTAAAAATAATAAATACAAGATAACCTACGAATCAAATGCTGATCCCAAAAGCCAGAGATGCCAAGTTAATTAGTAGGTATACAGGGTGTATCAGATAACCCCTAACAATAATCAACTGGAGTATATAACCATAGCTATAGAAGCTAAAAAAATATATTTAAAAAAAATTGGAGTAATTTTTTTTTTATGTTTTCTATAAGAATGATTACAGTTAATACTACCATTCCTAAAGAAAATATATATATTTTTTATGTGAATAGGAAGACAAACAAGCAAGTGGGTCACCTGATGGTAAGCGATCACCACTGCCCATAGACACCCAATACTTTTTTTACTCCAATTATTTTTTTAACATTTTTTTTAGCTTCTGTGGCTATGGTTGGTTATATACCCAAGTTGATTATTGCTAGGGGCTATCTGATACACCCTGTAGGCACTAACACACATAACTATTATAATAATTTATGGATCCGTCAATCCTAATGCAAATTCAAAGATTTATTTTTTTATAACTAATATTTAGACTAGATACATGTATTGTCTAATACGTATAAGTATTTGTATTATGAGAACAGTTTACTCTGTAGAAAAGTACCAACACATCAAACGGGTGTAAGAACTCGTGCGTAATCTCATCCCTATAACCAGATTAGAACATTCAAAATCAATTAAACAAACTTAAGACAAAATGTCAGATGAGATAAATCGTCAGCTTTAAAATATAAACAGATTATAAAGTAATTAACAGCCCGTTTACTTGTCAACAACTCCGGGAAAATTTCCTGTTGTGTGTTTGTTTACGGCGCTTATTTGACCCGGCATTGACTCTGATCGACCTAGATGTTCGTTGTGATGGAAAACAATTATTTTATTCTAACGATTAGACACATACAAAATTATTGAATTACTTACAACTACGGACAAATTTGCTAAACCAGAATTAAAATAAATCTATAAAAGACCCTCCCCCGCGGCATAGAACCAAAGAACAGATATTAACAGCATTGCCTCGCTGTATTGCAGTATTGCAATACTGATTCGTTGTGCGTGGAAACTGCCAGCTCTATACTCCATTTAAGGCTTGTACACGCGCTAAAGTCCTTGAGCGTACGGGCGGGGCTTGGGCGGAGCTTATGCCTCTCGCCCCCGCGACCCGCTCCATTAAAACGTCAGCGCGAAACTGTCTTACAGAGTAAAATTATAGACGCGTCATCGCGCCGCGCATCGTTACCAATGCAAGGGTGGACGTGGACGGGTCGTATCGCATGATTATCGTTGTCATAACGTGATATTTATCATTAAGTATATTTTCCTACTCCAGTACTTTTATTTGACAGTTAAAGGGTCACCAACACCAATATAATGGTACACATAATATACTGGAGACAATTTTTTTTAATTTTGTCCGTCCGGACTAAGGCCAGAAACCATTCAGCCGTTTAGGACAAAATACGGTGTTAGCAATTTAGAAAGCAAACAAAATAAAAAAGTGTGTACAACACAATATTTCAATTTTACTGACATAATTTGACACCTGACATGTAAATGTTGATGGCTGTCGTTTTCGGGTAGTTTGGTGGATCTTATCACGAAATTGTAAAAAATTTTGGATCCAAGATGGCGGATGACATTTTGACACCTTTGCCTCAAAAATGTTCATGGGTGTCGTTTTCGAGTAATTTGGTGGCTCGGAGCACGAATTTTGCATATTTTTTTGGATTCAAGATGGCGGATGACATTTTGACACTTTTGCCACAAAAATGTTCATGGGTGTAGTTTTTGAGTAATTTGGTGGCTCTGAGCACGAATTTTGCATAATTTTTTGGATCCAAGATGGCGGATGACATTTTGACACTTTTGTCACAAAAATGTTCATGGGTGTCGTTTTCGAGTAATTTGGTGGCTCTGAGCACGAATTTTGCATAATTTTTTGGATCCAAGATGGCGGATGACATTTTAACACTTATGACACAAAATTGTTCATGGGTGTCGTTTTCGAGTAATTTGGTGGCTCTGAGCATGAATTTTGCATAATTTTTTGGATCCAAGATGGCGGATGACATTTTGACACTTTTGTCACAAAAATGTTCATGGGTGTCGTTTTCGAGTAATTTGGTGGCTCTGAGCACGAATTTTGCATAATTTTTTGGATCCAAGATGGCGGATGACATTTTGACACTTTTGACAGAAAAATGTTCATGGGTGTCGTTTTCGGGCAATTTGGTGGCTCTGATCGCGAATTTGGCATAATATTTAGGATCCAAGATGGCGGATGTAATTTTGACACTTGACACAAAAATGGTGATTGGGTATCATTTTCGGGTAATGTGGTCGCTCTCAGCCCGAGTTTGGCATTATTTATGTTTTATTTAACAGAACACGCCTAGGTCCAACGCTGATCACCTTTCAAATGCTAATGATGTGATGACGATGATGATGATAATTTTAATGAAGTCGTAGAAAAGTTATTGTATGCAACGTTGTATAAATAAGTCAAAAAATGCTCGTGGTGTCTTTCTTTACGATGTTCGCTACGCTCACATCGTAACCCACACCACTCGCCTTTTTTGACCTCTCTTATACAACTGTTGCATAAAATACTATATTGAAACGTGATATCCCTACTTAATATTATACATGCGAAAGTAACGCTCTATCTGTCTATCTGTCTGTTACGCTTTCATGTCTAAACCACTGAACCGATATTAATGAAATTTGGTAAGGTGGTAGTTTTAGTCCCGAGGAAGGACAGGATAGTTTTTATCTCGGAAAATCTCATAGTTCCCGCGGGATAGCAGCGCAGACGGAGTCTCGGGCTACAGCCATTTGTCATAATTGATTAAGTTTAAAAATGATGTCCCCAATATACCATTACCTACTTTTGAAAATATTTATTTTTCTACACATAGCAAAATCGATATCTAAGGGTCCGAGTGGTCCTCAAGCATGAATCCGTTGTCAAAAGTTTGAAAAGTGGCCGCCATTTTGAAAATTTTAGTTTTTCGGCCGATTGCGTTCAAAATCGATATCTGATGGCCCGAGTGGTCCCCAAGCATGAATCCGTTGTCAAAAATTGAAAAAGTGGCCGCCATTTTGAAATCTTTAGGTTGTGGACCGATTGTTGTCAAAATAGATATCTGAGGATCCGAGAGGTCCCCAAGCATAAATCCGTTATCAAAAATAGAAAAAGTGTCCGCCATCTTGAAATCTTAAGTTTTTGGGCAGATTGTTTTCAAAATCGATATCTGATGACCCGAGTGGTCCCCAAGCATGAATCCGCTGTCAAAAATTGAAAAAGTGGCCGCCATTTTGAAATCTTTAGTTTGTGGACTGATTGTCTTCAAAATCGATATCTGAGGGTCCGAGTGGTCCCCAAACACGAATCCGTTGTCAAAAATGGAAATAGCGGCCACAATTTTTAAATGTTTAGTTTTTCGACCGAGTGCTTTTAAAATCAATATCTGAGTGGTCTCCAAAGTTGAATTTGTTGTCAGAATATGATAAAATAGGCGTAAACTACACAGCAGCTTACAAAAATTTCATCGCAATCGAGTCTATAGTAGTACCTACCTAACAGGAATTAGACATTTTAACATTTAAATCCGACTCACGCTTGACGCTTTTTTGACAAAAACTTTCTCAGCATACACACAGGCAGCTCACAATAATCTTCATTTGTATTTCGGATAGACGCTTTCCCCTCTCTCTACTTAGTGTTTAGTGTGCGATAGACATATATTGTTAGTAACTTAGATTATGACTTTTGTCGAACGTCCCGAGACGCACACGTTTTTTTATTAATGTACATTTCATAGACAATATTTTTGCAATATGAACTTTTTATATTGTGTGGTATTATTGCCACTCACTATTCTATCACACCACATGCAACAAGCAAGTCTAGCATTTTTCTCCTGTAGTTGACAGAGTCTTGACTCTTGACATTAACTATAATCAGGAACCCCTATTTTTTCACTTGTAACCATTTTACTGCTCCATTTTTTATCAGAAAAAGATTACATTTTATAACCTTCGTCATAAAATAATGAGCAATAACTTTATTTTCTTACTTACTTAAATTTCTTAAACAATTAGCTCGTTTTTGCAATATTCCGGACAAGTTCCTACCGCTCCCCATTTTCGTCCATACGGTCAGTGCGGGACGAGGCGCGTTGCATGACGGACCTGTGTCAATTTTTCGCGGCGACCAAATAAAACTCCGTTTTTAAATATTTGTTGAATAATTTTGTAGCATAGAGTGGACAATCTGTTTCGTGATTTGTAAAGAAGTTACCTAACAAACATTTACGTATAGTTTAGTTTTGGTGTGTATGCTAAATATTTATTATTCTAATAAAACGGTCAAGAGTGATAAGCGTTCACTTTGCTAGATCTTCAGACGTCCATTTTGAAATCAATCTGCCCAAAAACCAAAAATTTTAAGATGGCGGCCACTCTTTAGGTTTATTTTTGACAACGGATTCAGCTTGGGGACCAGTCGGATTCTCAGATATCGATTTTGAAAACAATCGGCCCAAATCTAAAGATTTCAAAATGACGCCCACTTTTTCAATTTTTGACAAGGGATTCATACTTGGGGACCACTCGGGCCATCAGATATCGATTTTGAAAACAATCTGCCCAAAAACAAAAGATTTCAAGATGGCGGCTACTTTTTCAATTTTTGATAACAGATTCATGCTTGGGGACCACTCGGATCCTCAAATATCGATTTTGACAACAATCGGCACACAAACTAAAGATTTCAAAAATGGCAGCTACTTTTTGAATTTTTGACAACGGATTCATGCTTGGGGAACACTTGGGCCATAAGATATCGATTTTAAAAACAATCTGCCCAAAACTAAAGATTTCAAGATGGCGCCCACTTTTTCAATTTTTGATAACGGATTCATGCTTGGGGACCCACTCGGATCGCCAGATATCCATTATGAAATCAATCGGTCGGTAAGCTAAAAATTTCAAAATGGCAGCGACTCTTTGAATTTTTTGGCAACGGATTCATGCTTGGGGACCACTCGGATCCTCAGATATTGATTTTGAAAACAATCGGTCCACAACCTAAAGATTTCAAAATGGCGGCCACTTTTTCAATTTTTGACAACGGATTCATGCTTGGGGACCACTCGGGCCATCAAATATCGATTTTGAAAACAATCTGCCCAAAAACTAAAGATTTCAAGATGGCGGCCACTTTTTCAATTTTTGATAACGGATTCATGCTTGGAAACCTCTCGGATCCTCAGATATCGATTTTGAAATCAATCGGTCGATAAACTAAAAATTTCAAAATGGCGGCCACTTTTTGATTTTTTGACAACGGATTCAAGTTTGGGGACCACTCGGATTCTTAGATATCGATTTTGAAAACAATCGGCCCACAAACTAAAGATTTCAAAATGGCGGCCATTTTTTCAATTTTTAACAAGGGATTCATGTTTGGGGACCACTCGGATCCTCAGATATTGATTTTGAAAGCAATCGGTTGAAAAACTAAAGATTTCAAGATGGCGGCCACTTTTTTAATTTTTGATAACGGATTCATGCTTGGAAACCTCTCGGATCTTCAGATATCGATTTTGAAATCAATCGGTCGATAAACTAAAAATTTCAAAATGGCGGCCACTTTTTGAATTTTTGACAACGCATTCATGCTTGGTTACCACTCGGATCCTCAGATATCGATTTTGAAAACAATCGGCCCACAAACTAAAGATTTCAAAATGGCGGCCATTTTTTCAATTTTTAACAAGGGATTCATGTTTGGGGACCACTCGGATCCTCAGATATCGATTTTGAAAGCAATCGGTTGAAAAACTAAAATTTTCAAAATGGCGGCCATTTTCTAAACTTTTGACAACGGATTCATGCTTGAAGACCACTCGGACCCTTAGATATCGATTTTGAAGACAAACGGTCAAAAAACAATTATTCTGTACCTACCTTTTACGCAAAAAGAAGAAGAGAGAAAGCAAAGGTTAACTTTCACACTCAGAAACGCCAATTAACATAATTAAAGCACTATTTGTTCCTTTGTATCTGGTTACGCAGGGATGATAAATTAAAACTTGAACTTGATAAAGAACACGGTAAAGCAGCGTAGAATATCCACCGTCAGTCAATACAACCGAGAGGACAATTACAGTTAAGTTTCACACTCAGAGACGACAATTAAGTTCTAACTAATCATAATTATTAACTGACGTCTCTGAGAACGGCACTCGTTCAAGTTCTGCAACAATTTATAAATACGTTGCAACTCTAGGCAGCTACGACCTTTAACATGTTTATCGCTATCCCGCGGGAACTATGCAATTTTCCGGGATAAAAAGTAGCCTATGTTTTAATCTAGGGTACCAGCTATCTTCGTTCCAAATTTTATCCAAATCCGTCCAGTCGTTTGAGCGTGAAGAAGGAACAAACATACACACTCACTCATATCCTCACAAACTACCTACCTTACGAATCACAAAACGGATTGTCCACTCTACGCAACAAAATTATTCCACAAATATTTAAAATCGGAGTTTTGTTTGGTCGCAGCGCAAATTGACACAGGTCCGTCATGCATCGCGCCTCGTCCCGCACTGACCGTATGGACGAAAATGGGGAGCGGTAGGAACTTGGGAGGGAATATTTGAGAAAACGAGGAAAATTTTTAAGAAATTTGACAAAGTAGGAAAATAAAGTTATTGTTCATTATTTTATGAAGCAGATTATAAAATTTCATCTCTTTCTGATAAAAAATGGAGCAGTAAAATGGTTACAAGTGAAAAAATAGGGGTGACTTTAGATTGCTTTTTCTCTGCTTTCTTTCACTAAAATGGATTTCTACCAAAACTATGTTACTTCTCATATCTTCCAGATTAGGATATATTTTTTCCGACATATAAATTGTTACGTTATAATGTATAAAATGGTTACAACACAACTCATTTTCACGAAAATTTCAAAGGTCGAGCCTTAATTTAGGATGAGAAACCACAACAACATTATATTGCAGTTCGTGAGCTGTAATCTCTTAACAATTTATACTAGAGTAACAATTGACGACACGCAAATAAAGTGTCATTAAAACAATTTTATTTTGCGGCTGCCAAACTATTGCACTGTACTATTTGCTACGTAATAAATAGTTGACCAGACGCAATATAATGCTATTGTGGTTTCTCATTCTAAATTAAATGAAGTATAGCTCTAGCAGCTACTAGTTTCGATAAACTATTACGATTAGACTGCCTAGATACATACCTAAATAACGTCTTTATCCCTTACGGAGTAGATAGAGCCTAAGGTAACGAGACCTAAAGGCCACGTTTAGCATGATTGACTACGATTAAACTAGTTCGGTATACAACTTTACTAGTGACGATTTTTTTTACAAATCTTAATTATTTAGTACTTAAAAATCATTAAAATTAACTATTAATGCGTACATGAGATGATAAGGAGTTTTTATATCCTAAATGCATAATAATAAATCCAAAAAAACTATATTTTAAATAATGTTCACATTTGGGTCAGGAGAAAGCATAAAAGTCCAGCATATACACTATACCAAAAGGTGTCAAAGACGAATTACTTCCGCAATGGTAGAGGATCTAGGCCAACTATTTGCATATTACTAATCGCCCCAGCTGCCGGCTCTGTTAGTAAATTAATAACAGAGGGAATTTGAATATAAATTAACTTTGATAAAATCGGAGTGACCTGTCCATCAGCTGGACGAGGGAACGGATGGCGGTTGGAAGCCATCATGTATTGTGTAGAAGGTACCTAAAAGGGACATAATAATAGCTCTGGTTTACACTTACCTACCTAATAAGAAATAACAATTTTAAATACATTACCTTAACACACTACTTACTCAGTGTGGCGCTGTGACATCGCTAGTCAGTAGGCTTATTGTCCAACTCGCTCGCAATCGCTATCGTATTCATTTTGACAGTTCATGTATGGGCTGACAATTGGCATCGGGTATCAGCTAGCTGTCACATTCATACATGAACTGTCAAAATGGACACGATGGCGATTGCGAGCGAGTTAGACAATAAGCCTACTGGTGTTTGAACATTTTACAAAATGGCTGAAATATGGTAGGTACTGGGGCCACCATAACGTCTTAATGTGATTCAATTCTGACTCAGTTCAGGTTTTAGCTGTCATTTTTAGTATGGATCTGACAGCGAGCGAACCTAAACTGAATCGGAACTGAATTGCTTTAAGACGTCATGGTAAGGCCCAGGTGGCTTCTCTTTTGTCAATGGGCATGAATTATGGCGGAACCACATTATTAACACCCGACGCGACCCGACGCGACGCGACGCGTGTTGAGTCGAATCAAATTGTATTATTTTCTATGACCAGAGCCACACTGTCAACACCCGACGCGACGCCACGCGCACACACGCCACCCGACCCAGACGGGCCAGATCGACGTGTCGCCGATGGTGGGGGTAAACACCCCACCCGACGCAACACGCGCAGTGTGGTTCTGGACAACACCCGATGCCACGCGTCAGTTGTTCGAGAACATTCGCAGAATGTATGCATGTGTTTGTGAACTACACACTTCCACAGCTGTCAGCTAAAGAAATTGCTAGCGTGTCGTGGCATCGGATGTTGGTTATGTGCACGGTGCACGTCGGGTGTCGACACGTCGGGTCGCGTCGCGTGTTAATAATGTGGTTCCGCCTTTAGACTTTTTAAGAAGTACCTATGTAATTTGTCAAAGTTTTGGGTTGGTACCTAAATTCGTTAAAATATAACGTTAAATATTGTTGGAAGTGCTAAATGCTATTATATACTATCTAGTATAGCAACAAGTATGATAGTTTATCTTTCGTTTTCTGACCGTATTTACCAAGTCGTAATTTCTTATTTTAACACCCACGCAGAAATTTATCTTCATGCCTTACATCTAATGCTGCCCCATCACAATTTATAGTAAAGTTAAACACAATACCCCATATTTCACAGACTTTAACGAACCCATGTCATGTCAATCGATTCATCAAGATTCCTCGAGTTACTCGGGTAATCGATGTCTCGGATACAACAAAATGGCCGCCATGGATTGATGATGGCCATACTTAAGGCTGCCTGCACATTTTCAGATGGTAATTTTTATGCGACTTTAATTTTGAGTTGAACAAGTATTGTTTTAGGATTTTGATATTTTTTCGACAAAATAAAGGAAATAAAATTGGTTCGCTCTTAGTTTTAATGCAGTAGGCTTATTGTCTAACTCGCTCGCAATCGCCATCGTCTTCATTTTGACAGTTCATGTATGGGCTGACAATTGGCATCGGAATCAGCTAGCTGTCACATTCATACAAGAACTGTCAAAATGAACACGATGGCGATTGCGAGCGAGTTAGACAATAAGCCTGCAGGTGTGAACCCATGTCATGACAATCGATTCATCAAGATTCCTCGAGTTGCTCGGGTAATCGATGTCTCGGATAAAACAAAATGGCTGCCATGGATTGATGATGGCCCTACTTAAGGCTGCCTGCACATTTACAGATGGTAATTTTTATATGCGACTTTAAGTTTGAGTTGAATTAGTATTGTAAGTAAGTAAGTAAGAAATGCTTTATTGTACAAATATAAAGAAACAGATACAATATAGGTGTTAAGTATTGTTTTAGGATATTGACATTTTTTCGACAAAATAAAGGAATTACAATTTTGGTTTGCTCTTAGTTTTAATGCAGGTGTGAAAATGTATGAAGAAATTTAAGATTACAGTTATAATATAAAGATTTGACAGTCAATTTAAAGAAGTAAGTATTTTGTCACAAAGACATGCAAATCTTAACGGAGTAGACAGAGCCTAGGGTAACAAAACCTAAAGGACAAGTTTAGTGCGGCTGTGGGCGTATTAGATGGCATTGGGAATCGAAACATAGTGATGGGTGCGCATCGCTTATAATTTATAACCATCATTCAAAGTCAACCTACCCCTGTGGGAAAGAGGCGTGACGATATGTATGTATATATGTATGTATTCCTAAGATTTCCGCCTGTTGGCTCTATGGGCTTTTCCGATCTGCGCGAGAAGAAAAGCAGCACGTCTAGCTCAAGAGCGCACAAGAGTAGCGTCGCGCGTGAGTTAGATTGCCCGTCTTTTTCTTACTGCTCGTTCTAGAAAGGGACGGGTAGTCTATCTCGCGCTCGACGCGAGTCTTGTGCGCTGTCGTGCTCACAGGGCTGTTGGTACGTTTTTTGTTTTGATTCCAGACTAGCGTGGACACATTACCATAAAATATCTCTGAGAAAATCGACTTAATAATCGACTTATTATCGTAAAAAAATCATAGAATTGCGAGTGGCCTAAACGTCTTAAACGCGCACGTGTGTACGAAACTTAATCCTCTTAGGCCGTGTACACAACGCAACTAATCCATTACGGCGAAAAAGTCTCGAGTGTCTTCGAAAATTTTAGGGGTTGGTATGGAAGTCGGAAGAAAGTTCTGCAGAAGGAAAGGTATAAGTATAAGTTGACTTTACTTGGAAAGGAAAAGTAGTTTATCTTATTCAGAAAATAATACTGTTTATATTATATTTTTCCATTTTACCTACTAAACTAACTTAAGCATCGTACTCTGATGCAATATTTTAGATATTATATTTTTTCATTTTATGATTTGTTTATTTTATTTAATGATTTTATCAGTTGTTTGACGTAATTTTTTCTCTCTCTTCCTCATAAGGAACTGTTCCACCACTCTATACATCCTAGCAAAAAGTGGCAATAGCGTAGTGTCGTCCCTTTCTAATCTATATTGTATAAGAAAACGGGACGACACTACTGTATTGCCAGTTTTTAATTTCTACTCTTCTTTACCAGGCTATAAGTTCCTGATTATCTACGTGTCCTTTCCTAGTAATGAACAGAGGTGGCACTATAGAAATCTGACACTTAGATATGGGAACTTAACAGAACGTAACGAAACTGTTACCACTCTGATGTGTCACTTCTGACAAAATGTGGGCCTTTCATAACGATATTTATTCAAAAAAGGGCAAATATAACATTTCATTTATCTCGTTGGCTAATATCTTTTCAGATAAGTATATCATAGTTAAGGAAGGAGGCGGAAGCAATAAGAACCATTAATACTGCGTTGCTATGTGCCCTTGAAATGTTAGCGGCGCCTGTATTGCTTTGGTATTTTGGTGACACATGGGTTTCTACGTCGAAGAATAGTCTGTTTTTATTATTATTACAAGCTTTATATTAACTTGCAACGTATATATGTATGTGTGTATGCATGTACGTATGTATTATGTATGTTTATCCGGCTGGAATGTTGCGACTCAATTTTGAAGCAGATATCTTCATCCGATTGAGCTGAAATTTTGCATACTTGTGTATATCAGATGATAATACAATAATCTGGTAGTAGAATTCTATGGTGTGACGTCCTCCGTCACTAAGGTATTTCAAGTAAAAACACTCGATTTGTTACTCACAATTAGCTGTGGGTACGCGCCTGCTCCCGCTGGCTGACCGTACGTAACTGCGTCATCTCACTGTCATCTCATGGACCGCGTACCCACATCTAAGTGTGTATTTATTCCAATACACCACATATGGTCTATCCAGGAGCGTCTCCACAGGAGAGAACTCTCACGTGACGCAAGTTTAACATTTTTACTCATCCCAAAAAGTGCTCAAAGCCGCGAAAGAAGTTTTCACTTCAAAACATCCAAGTTGAGTTTTTCACACTTTCCTTCCGTATGTATCCATACTCCTTTAATGAAGGGGTCAGCAGTTCGCAGTCCGCTGTCACTGACAAACGACCGCTGTGAAGACAATAGGTGTCATCGTTGACGGCGACCGGCTTAGCGGCAAAATACGATATCAGGTTGATATCAGGTAGACCCTAATTATTTTGCACATGTAGGGGAAAGACGGCGGGTTTTGTGATGATGTGTGAGAAAATATGAGTGAGAGAATAGGAAGAGCTTTAAAATATGCAGTCGAGCACGGCGTGTACGTCCCAAGTATGAGTTGTTTACTTAGATTTATAAGGAAACTTTGTTCTTAGTTATAATTTTGTAAAACATTTACGAATAAATTATCTTTATCTTTCATCTTTTACATTATAAAAACACACATATAAACATATTCCTGATCATTCAGTGTATTTTTTCATGAAGACCAGCCAGTGAATGATCTCTATGACACCTGATGGAAAGTGGAAATGAAGCTAACTGTGTAACTCACTGGTTCAGTTTCAGCCTATTTACTCTGGCTTAGAAGAGTCTATGTTGTGTCTTTCCGGATCGGATAGTCATATCATTTGAACTTTTCCGTGCAAATCGTCGCATCACAACATTCGGCATTTTTGAACAGTTGGCTGCATAGATATTGGACAACTCGACTGTAACTACACATGATAAGCCCAGCATATGCCTTAAGCACAGCAGAATCCCGAGATAGCTTATTCAGTGATCTGCCAAAGTCATATATTACTTCTTTGTGTGATCACATAATGGTACACAAGCACACAATGCACTTATGGCGTGAAAGCATCGGCCTCCATTGTTTCCAACGATTCATTTGTCACTGCCAAGGCCGGTTCAAGGCCGGGTATATATAGAAATTTGAAGGATCTACAGGCCTACTCGGAAGTATAAATTCGAAATTCGTTTTAAGCCGTTCTGCTCGCACTAATAATCAGTAATAGGAGAGTAAAAGGGACGGTGTGATACGAATTTGGAATTTCCAATTTCCGAGTAGCCGCTCTGCAGTTCTGCTTAGTCATATTTTTGCGTCAATAAGCTGATGTTTGTCAGTTTCATGGTAATATCACTCATTGAAGCTCTTCCCATTAACTACTTGAACGATTTTAACACCAACGATATTTATGTTGCTCCGGTTTCGTGAAAAAATAAAATACGATATTCCGTATCCCATGGAAATGTCAAAAACTTTAGCCTAGTGTACTAAACACGTTTGCATTACAACAGGAACCTTCAGACAAAAATTGGTCTTTCTAGACTTAATAGTTTCGGCTTAGTGTTGATAAATTTTATGAGCCAGTTTTTAAAGCGAGGCATCACAAAATTGATAAAAAACTGCCATTGTGCTCTTAGATTAGAATTATCATATACCTAAATCACGTCATAAACAACAGTGTCTTCTAGTGTCGTTTACTACCATAATTTGCTGTCTTGGGCAACCTAAGAGCCTCACTTACATCCATACAGACATACATAAATCACGTCCTAATCCCTTACAGAGTAGACAGAGCCTGAGCCAGGGTAAAGACTTAAAGGCCACGCTTTGCATGATTGTGGGCGTATAGAACCTATATTATTGACGAAAGGGGGAATCAAAATGGTGATGGGTTGCACGACGCATCGCTTATAACATGATTGCTAAGATTTTTCCCCATTTCCTCGATGGGC
Organism: Pandemis heparana; assembly: GCA_963854515.1. Lineage (NCBI taxonomy): Eukaryota > Metazoa > Arthropoda > Insecta > Lepidoptera > Tortricidae > Pandemis > Pandemis heparana. The sequence goes on from OY978028.1 coordinate 6,470,705, forward strand.
TTTAACCATATGCGCGGGAAGAGAGTCAACCACATTCTATGTATTTTCTTTACTCCCAGACCAGCGTTGAAAACAACCAAAGCCATATTTGTTAACAACAGCTTCCATTGCTCAATTAACTCAATTTGCAATGTTTAACTCTGTCATTATGTGCGATCTTCTGTAACACAGACCAACATAAATGTTTTAAGGTTCACTAACGTTTGATCTAAAAATTATTGACAAAATGATCATTTTGACAAACTTTAAATATCTGATAAACGGTAAACTTTTTTAAAAACTTATAAAACAAACCTAACCTAACCTAATGTGAGCCACGTATAAAGGTTTTTAGATTCTTAAAACTGGTCACTGTTAATTAGATATTTAAATTTTGTCAAATGATCATTTTGTAAAATGATGCTTTTGTTAATAATTTTTAGGTCAAATGGTACACCATGTTTTAAACTACAATCGAGGTGATAGTATTAGACAAGTATCGTAGTACTGTACTGGATTTATGATGTAGGCCAGCTCGTGACTCTTTCGCTTCAACATACCTACATATAATATACCGTCACTCTTCTCTTCCACAAGCTTAGATAGAGACTTGGACCACTTGCTACGATCCTGACATAACTCTTTGGCTTCATCCACATTCATCAATCTCTTTATACATGCTCGTCGATTTAAGATACTCTTGAGCTGACCTTTTGGTTATAGAACAAATAAAATACTTACTATTTCTGAAGAAACTATTTGTATAAGGTGATGAGGCAAGTTTAGATATTGTTGATGGCGTTCCTGTCCGTGAATGGGCATTAAGTTTTTTATTCCTTCTTTAACATGAATAAAACATGAAGTGACGTAACCGTCTATACACAAATACCCTTAGCTCTAAGGCAAAGGGCACACCAGAGGTTGTAAGTGGTTAAAGGTATCCGAAAGTGTCCATTTTGTATTATGATTATGATTACGAATGTTTGTGCCCGAGTCATGGATGTTGTATGTATTTTAAGTATGTATTTATCTACATTATGCTTATCCGTTGTCTGGTACCCATAGTACAAGCTTTGCTTAGTTTGGGACTGGATCAATTGGTGTAATTTGTCCCATGATATTATTATTATTAGGTACTAGCTTCTGCCCGCGACTTCGTCCGCGTAGAATTAGCAATTGATATGTTTATCGCTATCCCGCAGGAAACTATACAAATTTTCGGGATAAAAAGTAGCCTATGTTTTAATCTAGGGTACCAGCTATCTTCGTACCAAATTTTATCCAAATCCGTCCAGTCGTTTTAGCGTGAAGAAGGAACAAACATACACACTCACATCGTCACATCGTCACATCGTCACATCCTCACATCGTCACAAACTTTCGCATTTATAATATTAGTAGGATTATTATTATGCTCAAAGATTTTGAATGAGTTTGTTGAGATTCCTATCGGCATTTTACTCGCCAATCCTGCCACCAAGCACCAGCGCTTGTGCTGCTGTGTTCTGACCTGGAGAATAAGACAACCGGTGAAATTACTGACACATATCATAATATAGTAGGTATCTTAACTTTATTGCACTACAACCTAGCGACCCGCCCCAGTTTCGCACGGGTGCAAGTGTTTCTGATTATGCATGTTTTATACATAATAAACCTTCCTCTTGAATCACTCTATCTATTAAAAAAACCCATCAAAATCCGTTGCGTGCTTTTAATGATCTGGGGCCTTACCATGACATCCTAATTCCGACGCAGTTCAAGTTTTGGCTGTCACTTTTAGTATGAAACTGACAGCGAGCGAACCCAAACTGAATCGCATTAAGACATCAGGGTAAGGCCCTTGGAAAGCGACTTTGTTTTAAAATATGTAAATAATGATGATTGATTTCTGTTCATCATACTTCACAATTTCACAGGCGTACTTCACTTTGATTAAATTAAATTTAAATCGGCAATCGCACCGACGCACTTTCATTTTAAACTTTTGATAACTCCAAATTGAAATATTAAATTGGATTCTTCTTGTTTCGCGAATTAAATCGTCTGAAATTACTTGTTTTAATTATTTGCGTTGTAAACAATTCATGGCTTAGACAAGATCCGGTACACAATTTGCTTTAAATTGTTCAAGTAGGAAGGACGCCTTTATTTTGGTGATGTTTGTCTCGATTGAAAGTAGCCGATCCCTCTGACATTAATACTCAATTTCGTTATTTTATTATCTTTATAAGAAGCTTTTCTTTTTCTTTTTTGGAACGTTTTTTATCTTCATAGTGTATCTTCTGCTTATATTTTGAAAAGATACCTTAATATGTAAAATAATTTTCACCTAGGATTAACTATTTCCTTAAAATACCTTTCTTATTAATAATTATGTTCTTGTTAAGAATTCTAAAACTTTTTTATTGGTTGTAGGCATAATATGAGTGTATACTGTCATCCAATGAACTGTCCAACCACGGAAAGTGTGTTTATCTTATAATAATTAGACTTGCATAAATTTGAACTGACCCAATCAACATTACGATTTTCCTTAACCTCCTAGTCAGCATGGTCAGTCCTCTTAGTCAGTTTCGAGCCAACAACCCCCTATATTCTAAAGAATAATCTTTACATTCTATTCAGAGCTGATAAAAACTCGAAAGCTATCTCGATAACGCTTCGATTGTATCCGATCCTTCTAAATTAGGGTCGTCTCGTATCATACGTCAGTTCAGACACGTATCTGCTTTAGACGCAATATTTATGTAGCAAATAAGTTTCCGGTCCTCAATTTTTGTCCTTCCGTGGCTGCGGGTCTTTGACGAAAACTTTATAAAAAACACACTACAAAATCGAAAAAATGACTGTTTCAATCGGAAATTACTGTTACATGCCATAATAACCAAACCTAAAAAATATATTTTAATACTTACAAGCTTTTTTGCGACCTATGTTTTTGATGCCTGTACCTCATTGTCGTTTCTATCTTGCATATGCATACCTTATTTTCAAGTCAATCGGAAAACCATTGAACAGTTCCCTTCTGCGGAGTCGGTCCTGGCTGGATCTCCAGAATTTCATTTCAAGATTATTGTCACTGGACTTACATATCTAAGTACACCAAATTTCACGTCAATACAACCACTGGGTCTAATTTAACTTGGAATATTTGATTACAGACTTAAACATAATTATAGACAGATGAAACAAAATTTTATTAAACGCTTGTAAAAAGGTATTTTTTGGCACTGTAGCTTTCTCACTCTTAAGCGCCAATTAATTTATACGTTAAATTCTCACTTTTCGAAGCGGTGTCACCACTCTCTGTTAAGTTTCAAATATCTTAAGCGTCAATTATCTATTACGTTAACGACATCATAGATAACCGAGACTTAGAATATCAGGGTCTTAACAAGAAAGTGGTGAAACGGGCTCTTAAAGTCGATGAGTTGACTTAAGTGTTGTACAAAATCCTTCAAGTTTTCATACAACTGAAAAGTACGCTTTTCACTCAGCAGAAATGGAGTGCTTCATAATAGAGGCCCGTGGAAATATGAATGAAATAAGAGGCATTCCAGACGGACGTGACGGACCCCGGCTGGCGTTAGCTTTCAGCTGAGTTGCACTAAACCGATGAGTTTCTTGTGACTCAGGACAGAAGGAAAGGACGTCAATAAAAGTGAATATTGTTGTGGAACACAGTGATTGAAATGGACGAGTATGTCGTCAATATTTAAACTGATCAGCGGTTAGTTGGGAGCGAGTCGAAGTATTCAATTCGTACTATAAATACAACTGGCCGTTAAGTGTTAGGATAAAAAAAAATGCAAAGCAGATAACAGACGGCCTATTTATATTTCCTGAACTACCACAGCCGAACAAATGTTTTGACCAAAAGGTCGCAGGGATGTATCAAATGAAAAATGTCTCCAATTAAAATAGCGATACATCAAACCGAGTTCTGTCGCTGTTGCGATGGCCGACATTAGTCCCCTGTCAACTGTCAATGGCTCCGCAACCTTGTAGCGTGTAGGGAAGTAGGTAACATTTTGTAGTCGGCGACTATTCTTTACATACACTTACGAGTTCGACAGAGCCTAGGGCATGTGTTAACGCTGGACATTGCTGCATACGGTGCATGGCTGTAGGACATAGTTTAAAACTGAAAATACATACAAGTACTACTAAAACTACGAAAAAATTAATTTATATAAGATCTACTTACCTGTAACGCCATCTGCCGGCATTTGTTGTAACTGCTTGTTTTTAAATAAAGCTAAGCAATGTGGAGGAAAGAGGGTATACGTGTATGTGAGTTTGACAGTTGTCATCGTACCGTCGCAACGAAAAAACACCCGCCCCTTTCGCTCATATTTCTTAAGGTTAACTAAATCTCTGAACGTATTCTAATTTCCCGCACCATCCACCCGCTGCAGCATGGTTTCTTAAAGTGGGGTCCATGGACCCCCTAAGGGGTCCGTAAGAGGTATGCCAGGGATCCACAGCAACACAGTAAATCGTTAACATATTTATTTAGCGTTTTTTGTTTTCTCGAGCTACAATAAGCTTAGAAAGAAAATAATGAAAGAGAAACATTTATTTACACACATTTCGTTACACGTAGATATAAAATAGGGAGAAATACAATATACTAAGGAATAGTACCGATATAGCTCAGACCGGGATCCATTGACTTTTTGAAAGTCTGAAAGTGGCCCGGGGCGCCAGGGCTCGAACCCATGCTCGTGACCCTCTGCTTGAAAGACCACAGGTGAAACCACTGGACAATTACACACAGCAACAATTGCTGGCGGCAAAACAATTTTGGTCGCCGACATAATTGGGGCATCTCTACCGTCAAAAAACACAGTGCCAACCGTAATCGTCGAATTTGTTGAAATAGTACCTACTGCGAGTTTGATATCCTTACGTCACATGTCCGTCTAAATAATACAATTGTGTCAATTTTGACCATTTATTTCTATTTCTAAAAACTGTCGTTTAGTTTGAACGCTTTCTCTTTGGAAACTTTAGAAATGCCTATTCGATTTGTTTCTTGCATTTAATACCCCAATTTTATTTCAGCTTACAGCTCGACTCCAATACTTTTAAATGAAACTGCAGTCAGAATACTGTCTTGCGGCTCAATGAAACAATAATACAAAACGTCTTAATTTCAGAGGTACAAAACAAAGAAGCTACCTAGGCATGAGCTGGCAAGAGCTAGGTCGCGGCACAGGATCATCCCAAGTAGAAAAATATATCCTAAGAGCCCTTTATCTCCGATCAAGGATTACATGATAAGGCGCTGTCAACAGCAAATGACCTGGAGCAGCGCCACTCTTCACACATACGGTTCACGTGCCTGTTAGTGAAAGAGAAGAAACTATTCCGGCAGCTTAGCGCGCGTCTAAAATCTTGCAAATAAGATACAAATCATAAGAAATAAACAAAAGTATGGATTATTTGTAAAATATGACTCGTTAGCCGTTTAGGTATGAATATGTTGACTTTATGTTTTTAATTGCAGACCCATACGTCGAAAAAATAAAGACATAGAACCGTTTAATGATGATTTTAAGACCAATCTTTGCAATTATTTTCTATCGAGCCGATTTTGTTCAATTATGTATCGAGCCCATCTAGCGTGTTTGAAATATGATGAAAATTAACATTATATTTTTTTTTGTATTTTTTTTGTGTGCAGTTTTTCTTAAAAAAATGTTTAAATAACATCAATTTCAACAAAATTAGGTGTTGTCAGCCTCATAAGATGATGATGATGATGATGGAAACAAAAAAGATTGTGAACTCTCTAGTTTAACAATTATACCAAAACTAAAAAGTACGTGGTTTATATTATGTAGATACTGGATCTGGGGCCTTACCATGACGTCCTAATTCCGACGCAGTTCAAGTTTTAGCTGTCAGTTTTAGTATGAATCTGACAGCGAGCGGACCTAAACTGAAACGCATTAAGACGTCATGGTACGGCCCCTGATTCTACAGCGGCCGCTAAAATTCCTTATTTTATTTAGGCGTCGCTAATACCCTTTGCTATTCTATGAGCGGCTGTCGTAATCAAATGACGACGCCAATTTTTTAATTAGAAAATTTAGTTTTAGGCTATTTAGGCGATGTACACGTTGAATCGCATCCACTACTTACCTACCTATTCAGTAAATTATACCTAACCATTTTACTTTTTTAACAGAATATTGACTCATTATGATTCGTTGAAGCTACTTGACATTGATCAACCGTTTCTTCAATTTTTTTAATCGTACGTCTATAAATAATTCCTTATTTTAAAATAGCCCTTTTACAATACAATACAAATACTCTTTATTGAACACCACAAATAGTACAAAACATTACAGAAACAAAGAACAAAGTATACAATCAAAGTATGTAGTCAACAGTAATGAATTCAAATGCATTTTTACCTATTCCACCAAATGTTCTATCATTTCCACATTTCCCCCGACCTTTCACACCGCACATAGTAAAATCCCGTCATATTATATCGCTTGAAAGGCTGATGTAGTGGACAAGGCGACCGCGAGAGAAATTGGCCAGAAAACCATCTAGCCACACAAATGCTGCAAATGTGTGCCACATGTAAACTATGTACATACTGGCTTGCACACACTACCAGCCATAAAGGCCTAACACTCGTAGCTTCTGAGGCTCATACGCCTTTTTGTAATTCCGTACCATAAAGGCTTAAGAGCCGCTGTTTTATAGGCTCTTAAGCCCTTTTGGGTTAGAGTAGCATGTGGGACCAAAACATTCTGCTATGAGCGAGATCACCGGTTTTAAAAGACGTTGATTTTTTGTTGTAATTTAGTTAGTGTTTTTAAAGATAATCCATTTTAGTTTACGCATTCACTCGCTCTCTCTTCAGTCGTTGACTCTTGACAGTGTGGTTGTGGCTGCATGATGAGAGAGATGAAACGTGTTTGCATCTGCGGTGGATAAAGTAGCCCCTGCAAAACTATTCATATTCATTTACTACATACTTATTTCTTTTTTAAATATGCACCGAGTACAGCATTACGTGTAGCGCTAATTTATTTCAAAAACACTGTGTTAACTTTACTATGCATGTTGTACCTATCTCCGCATCCGGAAAATGACAATACAAAATATTGTAAGAGTTTTCAATGATTCACGGTTAAGTTCATTCGAAATATTATTATGTGTCTACCCGTGATCATGATGCATGCAACTGCGTCGAAATATCGGGTGCTCAATAAAGGTAATCGCGGTTCACATCCCGTTTATAATATTACAAAATATTGTTACAAAATTATTAAGAAAGAGCCTATATTTTACTTTGCTGCTTGCTAACTGACAATTATATCGGTAAGTGCATAAATTATACAATACTAGCTGTTGCCAGCGACTTCGTCTGCAAAGAATTATTTTATCATTATCCCGCGGGAACTAAGCAATTTTCCGAGATAAAAAGTAGCCTATGTGCTATTCCAGACTTTTCTCTATCTATGTACCAAATTTCATCCAGATCCGTTGGGCCGTTCTGGCGTGATTGAGTAACAAACAAACATCCATCCATACTTTCGCATTTATAATATTAGTTAGATTCCACTGTAGCTCAACAATTTCCGACCACGATTATTGGTATTTTATAAGGCAGGCAATTGGAGCGTTTTACTTTTCAAATGCCCATTTTGTTTTTATCTGTTTGAAGGGCCAGTTGTTTGAAGCGAGCAATTTGGGTACAGCGAAACCACGGAAGGCAATGTGTGTATGTTATTAACCTTGTCGAAATACGCCGGCTTAAATTAGACCTGCTTTACAGAACCCTTTTCATTCTGTAGTGGAAGGCTCATTTGGTTTTCATGAAACTAAAGAATTTGTTACGGAGAATGGTATTGTTACTTTCAATTTGGACGTGGATAGAATGGAGTAGTTAATCGAACGCTTACCACACCGACTGGCAATAATCATCATCATCATCATCATATCAGCCGAAAGACGTCCACTGCTGGACATAGGCCCTCGGCTCTCCACTCGGACCGGTCCTGTGCCTTCCGCATCCACCGCGATCCCGCGATCCTGATCAGGTCGTCACTCCATCTTGTTGGAGGCCAACAGCTCGTCTCCCGGTCCGCGGACGCCACTCGAGAAGCCTTAAACAACGTTTTGTAAGCATCTGAGTTAAGTAAAAATAAACATGGATTCTACGCTGTTGAAAAATCAAAATTCAAACGTTTATGTCCAAAGGCTCTTTTACATGTCGTTTTTGAAACTACTAGCGCATTCAGAAAGATCATCATTGCCAAGAAGAATGCGCCGGCAGAAACTTGGCAGAAAATCATTTTTTCAGAATAAAATAAATTTACCATAATACCTAAGTACTTAAATTCTACCTAACTTATATACATAATATATATACATTTATAAATGGATGTTAGTTTATACATTAGTTTTGTTGACAACATAATGTCACAGAAAATTACACATGGCCAACGTGCGGTAAAAAGCTCTGCTGTGAGATTTTGAGAAGATTTATTTGAAATTCTCGTTTTTTACGGACGGAACGAAATCAAACAACTTTTCAGTACTCGGAAATCCCAAGTCAGACCGAGATTCAAGACACGATTCTACACCGCTCGACTTTTCAGTGAGATTGTGCATATTTTTTACTCTCATTAAACTGTTTATGGTAAAATAAAAGTCAGTGAAACGGAAACGCAACGAAGTTGTTGGAATACGCAACAAAGTTTCTTAACATTTTGTAAGAAAAGTTTATTCTCGCGTTGTGCCTTTCGATTCCCGGCCAAAAAGCCTGCTCAAGTTGGCTGAAATTTCAATTATAATTCTTCTTTTGGTAAGAAACCGTCGCTGGAATAATGTACTTGGGCGAACAATGTTTGATAGATCGGTTGGTTGGTCAGGTTGTTATGGCTTGAGAAAATGAGTTAAATTGTTTCTGAGGAAAATACGAATATAGAATCCATAGCATAAATTAAAATTCATATTTTACTAGGAGAAGAATTTTGATTCCCTTAACACACAATCATGCTAAACCTTACCTTACTTTGTTACCTTAGGCTCTGTCTACCCCGTACCTAAGGGATAAAGACGTGATTTGTGTATGTACTAACTGTTGCCCGCGACTTCGGCTGCAAAGAATTCGTTTATCGCTGTCCCGCGGGAATTTTCCGGGATAAAAAGAAGCCTATGTGCTATTTCAGACTTTTCTCTATCTATGTGCCGAATTTCATCCAGATTCGTTGGGCCGTTCGGGCGTGATTGAGTAGGTAACAAACGAACATCCATCCATCCATCCATACATTGGTTAGATAGTTAGATGTATGCGTATTAGGAGTAAGGTTTATACAGATTGGAAAAGCGAATTCTACATAGAGTAAATTTAATAAATAATTAGTATTTATGCACTTATGTTGTATAATTTTTCATCTTTCTGATGCGCGTTAAGAACTTACACAACACATTATGACATGAGTGAAGAAGTGGGTGTGTGCTTTCTGTACGCAAGTGTATACCTCGCCCTCTACTAAAAATGGCCGAAATTGAAGTAAAAATAAGCTTAACGTCGTATTTAAACGATTTGGGGTAAATCATTATAAACTACTCTATAAGATTATCTATTTGTGCTCTCATCAAAGAACATGACACCCCGATTTGACAAAATGTCCGCTAAGCGCCGTGTTAACTGAACGAGCCGAAAGAGAAACAATATTTTTGTCCCGCAATTGCTTTCTTTGTGGTCGTTTTTCTTTCGCAGTGTCAACGCTGACGGTTGGGAAAATATTATTTCTCACCGCTTCTATCGCCACAATTCTATCTGAAGCAGGTCACAGTAACCACGTCGATGTTTTACGGTGGGAAACGCTTCTCTCTACTCTATAAATTGTTTAACACTTTGTATAATCTTACTTGCACCCGCCCCAGCTTGGCATAGGTTATCAAAATACACGAACAAACCTTCGTCTTGAAATCAGTTGATGAAAACCGCATTCAAATACGTTGTACAGTTTAAAAGATCTAATTTAAGCGTATTATAAAATAAAATAAAAACCATTTATTTCGGACAGAATCCATAGAGGTTAGTTAAGTAGGTACTTACATGCAAAAATAATAACAAGTGGTATTAGTAGGTAGCACAATTAAAAACAATCAAATACAAATAAAAATATATGTAAGGTATTTTCATTCTTAACTGTCCTATTTGGTAAACAAAATTCCAACCTCAATGTACAAATTTTTGTAAAGAATAAGGTGTATTATATTATCAAATAAACCTGAGGCAATATTTTGTACATAATTTTGCTGATATAATATTATATCCAGTATTTATCCAGTAACAGTATTTGCGATGAAATAGTTAAAAAATAACAAAAATGAGACGTTGTGAGGTTAGAATTTTGTTTAAAAACAAAAGACTCTACATTACATAATATAGCATGGAATGACTTTGTTTTCTTCTACTGGTATAATATTTAAAGATGACAGAATATAAATAAAGCTGAACCAAATCGTTGTCATGGCGTCCCAGTACCTACCGGCTCTTAACTCTTGAACCCTATATGTATATCGTATGTACTCATAAGTATTCCAAAAATCAATGAAAGTAATCTCAGCACGTTGCCTACGGAATTACTTACTTCTTCGTTTTCCTTATTTCGACTTCGAAATGTTCGTGCAATTGAAATAATCTCCGCGTTTTCAATCAAATCGACCTCTCCTATGTTTTCCTCTTATTTCCAGTCGGGATTATTTTCCTGTTCATGGGCTTTAGTACGAACCGCTTGAAGTGTTATATTTAAACACCTGTAGTATTACTATCCACTAGGCTACCACGGCTTTTTGTGTGTGGCCTCTCAAGCAGAGCGTCGTGGGTTCAAATCCCGGGCTCGCACCTCTGAGTTTTTCGGAATTTATGTGCGAAAATTACATTTGTAATTTGCCATGAGCTTTTCGGTGAAGGAAAAACATCGTGAGGAAACCTGCACACATCTGCGAAGAAATTCAATGGTGTGTGTTAAGTTCCCAATCCGCACTGGGCGCGCGTGGGAACTATAGCCCAAACCCTCCAATACACGGAGGAGGCCTATGCCATGAGGCACGCCGAATTACGCGACAATTTAATATTAAATTAAAAAAAAAAAAAAAAAAAACGGCAATAACATCAACAACATGTACTTACTGAAATTGTAGCGAATTCGGAATAAAAAGGCTTATAAATAAATAAATAAATAAAAAGTATTACAATCAAATGAGTCATGAAATTTACTTCTTAGTTTTTTGTTTACTTTTAGGGTTCAGTTTTACCCGTTAGAAACTAGGTAGGTACCTAATTAATATTATTAATATTGCAGTTTGTTTAAAAAAAAGTTTACTTTGCTACTCCGCTACCACAGTAAGCAAGGTAGGTAAATATTTTTTGTTCATTAAAATGGACCTCCGCAAAGTATTTATGGCCTGGTTCAATAAATTAATTAGATAGGTACCAATTTTTTTCTTTCTTTATATTTTTAAGTCTAGTTTTAGTTTCGTTTCTTTTGATTCGGTTTTTTCAATTTGTATAAAGTTGTTTTTTTTTTCATCTTAATTAAGTACCTACCTAACTCCAACAATGTGTGTACCTAAATTTGTATTTTTATTAAATACTTTGCAGTTGAAAAAATTCAATTTACCTTAAAAAAAATCTTTCCTTCTTTCGATCAAGCCGCGACATCAATATTAGGTAGGTATAGAAACCATTAAATGGTGGAATAAATTTTATTCCATCGAATACCCCCACGTATCAACATCATCACGAACGAAAATAACGCATCGTTTTCCTTAAACTGTATGAAAACCTGGGGGGCTACTCCGAAATTCGATTTTCGAAATTCTTATCATACCGTCCCACTCATTCTAAAATGAACGACTATAAGTGTGAGCGGATCGGCACGAAACGAAATTCGAAAATCGAATTTCGGAGTATAAGACCCGTTTTTAGGTCGTTAATGTATTACGGGTAGCATTTTACGATCGTTCAGCTTGTCGATTATTCTCAATCAAAAATTGCTATAACATGAAGAATTTTCCAAACAGCCTTGTTTGCTGACACGGTTACGACAGGGAACAGGTGTGCTTTAGCTATATCATTAATCATTGCTTATAGGGGCTTCCAGTTAGTTATATCCAAAATGACGTCTCGTAAATTTAGTTCTCTACTTTCAAAGACACAATTGTCTATTGTGTGATACAGCAACATTATTGAGTGCGTCTTAATAAATTTTAGTCTTATGTAGACTTTAATAGACGAATGCTTCTCCTTTATCTCATTTACACCTATACCTATTTGGACATTCTTCTACATGAAGTAAATCATGTAAAATGCAAGTCTCGCAACGCAGGTACTAAAAAGTTAGGTAATTAAAGTTTTTATAGGCGACAAGGAAGGCAAACCAACAAATTAGTCTGATGGTAAGTGACCACCTGTACCCATGGACAGCCAGAAGGTTGCGGAAGCGTTGCCAGCCCAGAAGGCTTAGTTAGAATATCCATGGGCCAATAATTTCACACACGAACACACTAGCGCAAGTAATGCCGCTTAGCAGCATTAGCCAGTAAGATAGTGGGTCGTGCTCCTTCCCCTTAAGGCGCTGTCAACAGCCAATGACCTTGAGCAGCGCCACTCTTCACACATACGGTTCGCGTGCCTGTTAGTGAAAGAGAAGAAACGAAGTCTTGCAAATGAGACACAAAAAATAAGAAAAAAAAAAGTATGGATTATTTGTAAAATATGACTCGTTAGCGGTTTATGTATGAATATTTTGACTTCATGATTTTAATTGCAGACCCATACGTTGAAAAAATAAAGACTTAGAACTGTTTAATGATGATTTTAAGACCAATTTTTACAGTCTTTGAATGATGAAACATTATAGTTTTTTCTATGAGCTAGAACAAATAGTTTTTCTTAAAAAAGTGCTTAAATAATATCAATTTCAACAAAATTCGGCCTTTTCAGCCTCTTAAACACGCTGTAAGTTTTAAATTAACTTGTAAAAATAGTCCAAGATAATTCATTTCTCTGGAGAATACGGGTCACGCATACAATCTTTATCTGGAAAATCATGAGGTACAAACGACCCCAACTTCGCCCTTATACCTTGTCCGCGGTGACAGGGCAGCAGACCCTCAATTTACTCTGGAAATTCTCTGTGAAACTAGATACAACTGTAACGAATATTAGACCCAGTAAGCTTATTGTCCAACTCGCTCGCAATCGCCATCGTGTTCATTTTGACAGTTCTTGTATGAATGTAACAGCTAGCTGATTCCGATGCCAATTGTCAGCCTATACCTACATGAACTATCAAAATGAACACGATGGCGATTGCGAGCGAGTTAGACAATAAGCCTACAGAGTGAGCAATCTCTTTAGGGCCATAAGTATTACTTGTTCATTCTGTGTACGCTCAGCCAAATGGAACCCTAGGCCACCGTATCTTATCGCAATGAGTGATCGGCTAGTTATTTTGTGCCCGTCAGTGTCAAAATAATCCGACGTTGATTGTGAAAAGGATTTACAGGTTGCGTTTGGCTGACTGTACAAAACTCGATGCTTAAGTTAGGGAACCGACGTACGAGCCACAGAATCCATTGATGTATGTATGTGTATCCCACTCACCCACTCCACTCACTCACTCACTCTTCATCCACGTGTCATCCCGCTCGTAATGTGACATTGTGACGTAACTTTCAACTAAAATGTGATTGGTCAATAACATTCTACGGCGACATTAGGGCCGCGCTTGCACCGCTCACTGGTGCAATCGCGAGTGTGGATTTGCTTGAAATCTAAACTACATTACTAATAACCAACACAATAACAACAACAACAACAACATAACAACATTATTTTATATGTGTGTAAATAAATGTTTCTCTCTCTCTCTCTCTCTCTCTCTCTCTCTCTCTCTCTCTCTCTCTCTCTCTCTCTAATAGAAAATTGTAATGGGTACCTAGTCATTCTATGGAAGTGCATTAACATTTAGCAACGCGAGTGAAATTTGTCATTCTCTTAAGCGTGAGGTGAGCGAGTTGAGCGCGTTAAGTTACCAACTCTTCTAGATTAATGTTTTTAAGTTACAGTCGTATCTGTGCGTACAGGGTACAACGTGATTCGTTTGTAAGTGGATTGCGGCGGCGGGTTAGTTGCTCTTTGGACGACCATTTTGACTCGGATTTGAAAATAGGATGTTCTTCTTGTCTTAGTTTCTCAAGCTCGGTACACAATCGACCAAGAATAATAATAATAATAATAGGTAATAATAATAAAACAACTACATAAGAATACAGGTATACCCTAATACAAACAAAATATAATCAATTCTAAATATAATCTACTCAACTTGTAAATTTTAATGTTTTGAAGTGATTGATTGAAATTGAACATAATGACACCGTCACGCCTCGTTCGTTTTAGCTGTCATTTTCGACACTACGAGCATGGATCTGTATGCTTAGTGTAGGTTTTTCGGTCACAAAACACGTCTCGAACATGTTTTTGTTAAAATGTCAAATACTATGAGAACAATTTGTTGCCGTTTCGATCCGCTAGTGGCGCTGCCAATTCTTTCATAGTAATTGAGACGTTTACGTGAACGCGTCCGAGACGTTTTTATATGCGAAAACTTGCACTAGAGGCTCTGACAGCGAGCGACCAACTTTGGCTCGGAATTGAATGGCATTAAGACGTCATGGTAAGGCCCCAGGTAAGAGCCCGGGGGAATACGTAAGAGTGAAGAAGAATGCAGATTATTTCAACTACTCCAGGTTAAAACAACTCCAAATATTCGCGCTTATGTAACCGCTACAACATTACCCTTTGATCTCATAAACATAACGTAACACGAAGCAAAATTAATGTTTGAATTTAATAACACATTACACAGATAACTCAGAGAGACATAAGGGCGCCTAATTACTTGGCAAACACAATGACAACATAATAATGCTATAACCCTTTTTAGGTTGCAAAAATGACGGTTCATGCCTTATCTCGGCTATATGGGTCGTTACGACCGGAGGGTATGGTCCTACTGTTGGAATAGAGCGGGAACATGAAGATAATACACTACACAATTAATTACTTACATCTTTATCTGTTACGGGGTAGACAGAGCCTAAGTTTACAAGACGTAAAGGACACATATTAATGTAAACAACCGGATTACTCACGTTTTATTACGTCGGAAAAGGTCGGACAGTTTCGAATCATCCGAAATTCTTATTCATGGTGCGACGGTGGATGATTCGAAACGGATGAGTTAATATGTCTGAGCCTCACGGTAGCTTTATATTAAAACGAGCTTTATATATAATAAAACCTAAAGGACACGTTTACCATGAAAATAAGAGTTTTTAATGATTCACGGTTAAGTTCATTCGAAATATTATAATTTATTATAATTTCTTCAGTCTACCCGTGATCATGATGCATGCAACTGCGTCGAAATATCGGGTGCTCGATAAAGGTAATCGCGGTTCACATCCCGTTTATTAATATTTCGAACGTTTGCCATGATTGTGAGCCAGGTGGAAGGGGGATAGCCGCATCGCCTATAACATGATTCGTAAGCTTTTCGCCCATTCCCTAGATGGGCTTTTAACATCTGCGCGGGAAGAGAAGCAACTGGTACATTATATATTTTCTCTTTACTCCCAGACCGGCATGGAAAATCATGACCTGAATGAAACTTGAAGATGAATGACTAATGATGCGTGAACACACAGGACAGAAAAAAAAACAAAGTAGTAGGGGAATTAACCCAGGGAGCTTACTACCAACTTAAAAATTCGAAGTTCGTGTCATACTGTCTGTCAGTCTCACTCACTTAGATACATAGCTTACATACACAAATCACGTTTATATCCAGACATACCTAATCATGCTAAACGTGGCCTTTAGGTATTGTTTCCTTAGACTCTGTCTACCTCGTAAGAAATATAGACGTGAATTATGTATGTATGTATTTTAATACGTATCCCGTCTTGATTTCATATATCTGATTCTAAGCCGCTTCCGCTTGTGGTATGACTTACCTCCTAGACAACACTCCGTAAAAGAGGTATGAGTGTTATCATTTATCTTACGAAACACGCCCCCGGTTTAAAAGGGAAAAGTGTATTGTTATTATATTCTTAACAAATTAGGCCCTCGTTTGTTCTTTGTTTATCTGTGAACAATCTGAAATTAAGATTTCAACTTTTGTCTCCTTTGTTAGGGGATTTTCATTTGTAATCTCACAAAGGTGGGTGTTCTGTGATAACGAACCAATTAAAATATTTGTAAAATAATCTTCCTGTGTAAGATTAAGGACGTTATTCATTAAAATTTGGGTTGTACTAAAAAGATGCTATACGCAATGGAAAAACATTACGCAATTCGATATCCGAACAAAAGAATCGAAATAACTTAAAAAAAATAGTTACAGTCTCAGATAGGTACAGCAGGTACTTATTTTCATAATTTTGAGCAGTTAAAGTTGTTATCTCTTTTTATCTGTTCAATAATAATAATATAAAAAAAAAAAACATTTATTTCGGACAGAATCCATAGAAGCCATACAACAGAGATAATACAGCCCATGAGCTCTTAGAAAGCCATTCGGGTTTGTATTGCTGTCTCACTTACTCGGCTACAGATTTAGATTATATAATGTTTTATTTGTTTAGGTTTAAGTTAGGGTTATTGCTCTTTTAGCTTTTTAGTATGTCTACTCTACTCTCTACACACTGGTTTCTGTTGTCCTATCAATCGTTCGAATGCTAACTGGAACAGATCCTATGAGGGATAAGTTCGCCTTTGTACATCTGTGTATCTTATTACTTGTAAAATTAATGTGTTTTATGTACAATAAAAAGTTATACATACATACATACAAAGTATTATAATTTTAATCGAATTCTAAGTATTTGCGGTAATGACTTTTTGTGGCGACACTCGGTGGCTAAGGCCAGAATAAATTTCAACCATTTAGAAAGGGTTTTCTTGTAATTTAATTAAGGGAAGGTTGAGGACGGGGGCCGGGGCCGAATGTTTAGTCCTCTTAGGGCCGCGGCCGCTTGCACGGTCTAGCGTAAAAAAAACAGCACCTTAGATTAGATTTTAATGTTGTAATGTAGCCTCCATGACGCTCAAGACGCGTACCGTACTGGCCGCTTACAGAAAAAACGTACGTATTATCTATATTGACATACTAGCTGTTGCCAGCGACTTCGTCTGCAAAGAATTATACCGCGGGAACTACGCAATTTCCCGGGATAAAAAGTAGCCTATATGCTATTCCAGACTTTTCTCTATCTATGTGCTAAATTTCATCCAGATCCGTTGGGCCGTTCTGGCGTGATTGAGTAACAAACAAACATCCATCCATCCATACTTTCGTATTTAAAATATTAGTTAGATTGACAGACCTCTAGCAATGTGCTGATGCCCTAGTAGGTAATTCTGCTCCACGACGCAACAAAAAACTCTTCAAAAATCGAATGCCATTCATTCGTATTTCAAAATAAGCTCTTTAGAGGATCGTTTTACACCTGACGCGAGTTTAACATTTTTTACCCATCCCAAAAAGTGTTCAACGTCGCTAAAGAAGATTTCACTTCAAAAAAAACCGACATACCTGGATCAAGGATGACAGTTATATATATACAAAATGTTTTAGAACTATTCTAGAACACTTTTAGCAGAATGATGTCATCCGTTTGACGCCGTAGGTACACTTTGAATATCGACCAATGTATGGTAATGTTTGAAAACCCGTTAAAAAAATCTCCAGAAACATTTACAATGATTTTACCAATGATTTTTTTTTTAATATATATTAGAAATAATATTTCTAAATGACAATGAACACAGAAAAATCCGATAAAGAAAGCTATGGGCCAGGAATCGAACTCGGATCCTCATCATTCCGTGATGCGTGGCTATACTGGACACCATCCATAGCAGGGACGATTCTGTATAATTATGTATAGACTGAAGACGACAACAGATGGATTAAAATGAAAAAGCGTGGTTAAATTTACTACGAAGGCACAATATATTGGGGCAGTTCTCCGGAGTGGCATTTTTACGTGTCCGGGGCAAAAAATAATAGATTTCGTCGCTAGATAATACTGAAAAAAATCAGACATATACTAAAGGCTCAGTTCCGCCTAGAAAAGTATTAGAATACTTCATAGTTATTTATACATCTAAAGAAAAAAATATTACATTTGAAAATAGACGTTCGGTGGTAGTGTCCCACACGCAGATAAGCGAAGAAAAAAAATTATATCTTAGGATAGGAATTTTATTGCCAGGTCTTAAATGGGTTCCCGTATACTAAACTTGTTCATAACTCATATTATACACACAAATAAAAAATATCATTTAAATTCAGTCAGTAAAATCAATTTTTCGTCGTGTCCGAGGGTAACGTCTGAACTCAGTGGAGTTTACGAAACGCGCCGGCATCCTAACAAAGAAACATATCAGAAATCCCGAAACGCGCGTGTAGGTAGCCTTGGTCGTGCCTTGTTTGCCGGCGAGATCGGACTTCGACTCACAACTCAAGCGTCAGATTTTTCGAGGTAATATCGTCGTTCGGTGGGTTTGGTTTCGTGTTTTGTTGAATTCGGTGAAGCAATTATTTTTTTCAGTGTTAGTCTAATTGTCAGATTGATAGTAAGTAAGTCATCTCTAAGGGTATGCGATTTCATTATTAAGTAATTCTTTTATGTACTATTCCTATATTTTCTGTTATTTGAAAAACATCGTTTAATTTTGAATTCGGTGGCAATGATCTCCGCGGGTTCGGTGGGTTTTCGGGCCACCGAAATCATTAAAACTGCCACTGAAATCAAAAAAACTGCCACCGAAATCAATAAAGCCACCCACAGATATCAGTATTTATTTTAGAAAAACGTTAAGTATTCTTAATTTTTACACGAATACTTATTCCACGCGCATAATAAAATTAAAGAAGTATGTATCAGTCAAGTTGTCGTTTGTTTACGCTTTTGAAAGTGTCTTATTGAATTTTGATTTCGGTGAGTATGTTTGATTTCGGTAATTTAAATATCTCACTAACTAACAGGTTTACAAGAAGGCCTTTAGTACTAATATTTTTTAAATTTAGGCCTGTATTTAGATTTTGAGGTGATACAATAAAAAAGTTAGTAGAAAAATTGACCACCGAAGTCACCTAAAACAGCTCATCTCGGAGAACTGCCCATTGTACTGTAATAATTTACCTAATGTTCTCCATAAATATTTATGCCAGCGTTAAACATAAGCTAAGTACTCGAAATCCTCCATCTAACTAATATTATAAATGCGAAAGTATGGATGGATGGATGTTTGTTTGTTACTCAATCACGCCAGAACGGCCCAACGGATCTGGATGAAATCGGCACATAGATAGAGAAAAGTCTGGAATAGCACATGGGCTACTTTTTATTCCGAAAAATTGCGTTGTTCCCGCGGGATAGCGATAGACGAATTCTTTGCAGACGAAGTCGCTGGCAACAGCTAGTCACTACATAGTATAAAACAAAGTCGCTTTCTCTGTCCTTATGTCCCTATGTCCCTATATCCCTATGTATGCTTAAATCTTTAAAACTACGCAACGGATTTTGATGCGGTTTTTTTAATAGTTAGAGTGAATCAGGAGGAAGGTTAATATGTATAATACGTGCATAGTATACCGTGCGAAGCCGGGGCGGGTCGCTAGTTTATTATAAATTGCACCACCTGCTCAGATCTGTTCTTATCTCCAGTTCGTTATGGTTGCCTGGTAGAGCTCGCTCTGTAGCGATAAGGCCGCCTATCTTTACCTTATTACTACTGTATACCTTTTTTTCTGTTTTGCTTGTTATATGTGGTGTTCAATAAAGAGTTATTATATTGTTTTGTAATACTAATTCCGTGCGGCCAAAATCTAGTAAATCGCAATGGGGAGGCTCAGTGTCAAGTGGAACAAATGTGACATCACGCTTTCGCTCAGGTCGACCAAAACATCCCTAATTGGTCGCAGACGGAGGCTGTGCCGACATGATGACGTAATCCGTGCAAGAGCTGTCATCCGTCTCGTAATGGATTCTGTAGTTATGTCTATAGTCTATTTATTTTAGTAGGTATCTAGATACTAAATTGACAATTGCAAATGTCAAATTGTGAAATAATGATACCAGCTTTTATTGTTTAGTGGTGTACGACGAAACCATCAACAGTGTTTGTGGTCTGAATACAAGAGGTTTGGTCATGTTCTATTTTAAGAAAAAAATACGATTGTATCATAATCAAGCAAATTGAAAGGTTTATTATTTTATTACACTAGCTTATACATACAAAAATCTATAATAAATTTAATTTATCTTTAACTTTTGATAGTGGTAGCACATCACTATTTTTGAATTGCAAAAAACAGGCATCAAAGGTAATGTCATTTTAGTATCTAGCTAAAATAAATAGACTAAAGGTACCACCAAAAAACCGTCTAGTTTCACTACAGTGTATATTCTCCATTCCAGTCCACTGTAACAACTTTGTAAACAAACCAATTTAAACTGAATTCCCACAGAATCATTGTAATGTGGAAGTACTACATTATACTAACTAATAATGACTATTAATGACTGCTTGCCTTTTTTTTTTGTAAACTATTCCTTTCTGTACCAGGTTAGCTGGAAGAGATCCCTTCTTAGGGATAGGTTCGCCTTTGTACTATTTTCTGTGTACTTCTGTATTTTTAATTTTTTTATGTGCAATAAAGAGTTTACATACATACACATATACTTAAATCACGTCTTTATCCCTTTCGGGGTAGAAAGAGCAAATTACCTCGAAAATCGAATGCATACGTACATACCGTCACGCCTCTTTCCCACAGGGGTAGGCAGAGACTAATTTGTTCCACTTGCTTGCTTACTTGAAAATCGAATACCGGAGAATAAGGCCTGACATTGTCAATTTGAAAATAACGTAATTTTTTTCTATTGAGAAAAGACAAAGGGGATAGGTAAGTGTGTATTCTGCGGCAAACCCGGAGTTACGCCCTTTTATAATAAGCACAAAATTAATAAATTAAATACGAGCCCTAGCGAAAAAAATAAACTGTCAGCTATTCCTCTTCTCAAACACAATACAGAGAACCAATAAAATTACATGTATATGCTCAGAAATATGAAATGTTGTCAATTTCTGACAACAGTTGCCGACGGTATAACGTTGTGCTTTGTGCTAATAGATTCTTTAACCCAGAGGTCCCTACCTTATTTACTACGCGCACCCTTTCTAAAACCTGGTCTAGATACCTGACCCCGCATTATGCCTACCAACAAATGGGTCAAGTTATGATTGTCTGAACCAGTAGTTCCCAAAGTGGTCCAGGTGGACCCCCAGGGGTCCACGGAAGACTCGACGGGAGACTACGTTGGGCGTGACCAAAAATTGGGGTCCACAATCGCAAGCGGGGGTGCATGAAAGGGTCATTCTAAAATCCGTTGCAGAAAATAATGTCCCGAAACTAAAATACAATTCTTTTCTCTGAGATATTAGAAACATTTATAGCATTATTGGATCATTCGTTAAGGGACATAATAATTAATAACTTTTTAAACATCTAAAGCCTTTAATATTGATTAATCACCAATTTTTTCATGTAACAGAGTAGTCATTCATGGTAACAGAGTTGTTTTTCATACAAAAAAATTGTGTCCCAGACTGCAGACCATTATACGGAAACCGTGATACCATTTTATCAAACCATTGGATCTTTTTATTTAAATGCTATAGTAATTAAGCAATTTTAACATTTTCAACAACACTTTACATACCTAGTAAATACAATTTATTGATCCACCTAAGATTATTTCAAAATTTGTCCCACTATATTTCAAATAGTAAGGGTACACTCTGTTACCACATATATTTTGACAGTTGCCAAGAGATGGCGTACTTTTTCAACGGAAACAGTTGTGTTATTATGTCTACCGCTATACCGACACTGTTCGTTGCAAGTGAGGCGGGGGGTATACGAACCAGTTGTCCATTGGCTGTGATGTAAGGCGCGTGGTTTTATTCTGTGTGTACTCTGTTACCGGCGTTTTTAAGTAAGTATTCCCATATTTCTATACAAATTTACAACTTCAAAGTTGGTCTAATGGAATAATTGCCTAATGTGCATTTATTTTATCATAATATAATTTTGTTTAAATAATAAAAGACACGAAGCGTTAAATTTACTACTCTGTTACTGCACAACTCTGTTACCACTGTGGTAACAGAGCTGTTATTATACTTATTATTTAACTGTTTGAAGCTTTGGTCGTCGTCAGACTGTCTGTATCTTGTATAATAAATTAAAAGATTTGTTCTAGATATTTATATGACATCATTATGGCTCTCACCGCTTCTGAAAAGCAGCGACGTTATAGGGAGAAGCGTAAACTAAATCCAGAAAAGGAAGCAGAAGCTAAAATAAAGGATTTAAAGAGTACTTACTTTTTTTTTAGTATTAATGTCTAATTATTATAAAATAAGAAAGTTTTGTGATCATAGTTCATAAATTTGTTGTAAAATTACAACTATGTTACTGTTCCTACACCTCTGTTACTTTTATGTCCCTATTTTTATAAGAGTAAAGTTATATTTTTTAGTAAAAGTTGGTACTTGATTGTATATTTTATGTATATTTTATATATCAGATATCTATATTACTTTTATTTAAGAACAATAACTTAGTTATATTCTTATATTTCATTCAATTTAAGCAATTTAAGGAAAAAAATTGTTTCATAAAACATACAAAGTAACAGAGTAACCATAGTTTTAATTACTATTCATTATTAAGAAACAATACTGAGATTTTCTATGTCAAACATTGAGAGTAAGGACTTAATTTATGTTAATTCCAATGAAGAATACATAAAAATATTTTTGTTATTTAACTAACATGAAATAAATGATGGTAACAGAGTTGTTATTTTTTTGTACCCTGATCCAGTAAAGTTTCTAAAAATCTGAAAATAGAGGCAAAAGATCGCGCCTGGCTTCAAAATTGCATTTTACAGATTTATGTACATAATATGGATATCTTTACAACTAAATTAAACATTTTTTATATTTTTTTAGAATTTAGTTTTACTGCCACGTTTTTCTGCAACCGATTTTAGAATGACCCGAAAATTAATTTTGTCGATAGTGAAGAACTAAAATGTTGGCTTTACTTCTCCTATCAATATGCCTTATAGGCCATAGGCAGATAATATTTTAAGAAGCTCAGCGACTGTTACTTGTAAAACTTGCATTTTCCTTATTCAGTACAACGCGTCGAGACACACGGAAATATACTATATTTATTTTTACCACTCCGAATGGGACGTTTTCTGAATAAAATTTGTGAGAATTGATTGGTTCTTGTGCTGTGAGTCATTGTAGATTTCAAGAAAGTAAAGTAGGATGGAGTCACTCGCAGCTCAAAAATTAAATTTAATTGAAAATTTGTTTAGTCGACTTTATTTTCAAATAATTAACCCTATCAAGCAATCAATTCTAACCTATTTTTGCGAAAACTGTTAATTTATCGTTGAAACTCAGCAACAACGCAAGTTTCCATAGATAGAGTTAATCTTATTTTTTTTTTCGAGATTTAGTTTAGAAATTAGTGGTAATGTAGCTGCAGGGGGTCCACCGGATCCAGCAAAATTTTGAAAGTGGTCTATGGAACAAAAGTGTTTGGGAACCTCTGGTCTAAACGCAGCGATGGTTTCACGATCGAAGTTCGGATTGTCTTGTATTGTGAATTGTGTGATTGAAGTTCATCATCAGAGTAACGCGAATAAAAATGAATGAGTTCATCATCAAACTACTTTTCAAACTCACCCTGGTAACCCATATATGCTCGATTTCCTCCCTTGTTGTATAAAAAAGTAAAGGCGGAACCACATTATTGACACGCGACGCGACCCGATGAAACGCGACGCCTGTTGAGTCGGATCAAATTGTATTATATTCTATGACCAGAATCACACTATGAACATCCGACGCGACGCTATGCGCACACACGCCACCCGATCCAGGCCTGCCAAATCGATGTGTTGCCGATGGTGAGGGTAAACACGCCACCCGACGCGGCACGCGTAGTGTGCTTCTAGACAACACCCGATGCCACGCGTCAATTGTTCGAGAACATTCGCGGAACGTATACACGTGTTTGTGAACTACACACTTCAACAGAGCTGTCAGCTAAAGAAATTGCTAGCGTGTCCACGTCGGGTGTCGACACGTTGCGTCGCGTCGCGTTTTAATAATGTGTTTCCACCTTTATACAGGCTTATTCTAAATTATTATGATCACGAACTACTTTGCTCCCCAAGGGCTTCTCATTGTTTTGTTTATTTACAGAGTAACATACTCGTCGCTTCGGGATTATCCTGAAACAAAACAATACCTTGTTTTTGAGCTTGATTACGTAGTAATATAATTAACGTGCTCATCCAAAGCTTTTGTTTACCTTTACTTGCTGTTTTAACTATGTTTTTTCTTTGCAAAATAATATGCTGATCGGTATCAGGAATTAATTAAAAGTTTCCTCGTTCAACTATTATGTAATAATCAAACAAAAACATGAGAGGAACCTTTAATCTATCTGTATTTATGTATGTATCGTCGTGTTTGTTATTGTCAGAAGGTTTTGATATTTCATAAACATTAAATTAAAAATTTTGAAAACCCCCCTCCCACTCATTCGAGTAGCCAAAAATACCGCAAACCATTTTGGAAAACACCTCAGCGTAATGCTGAGCCAGCGACCGTTTCACTTTTGCGAAGACACACACAACGCTGATGATCAAATTTTCGTGTCTGGTTTTTTTATTGTTGTTTTTTTTATAAAATTGTGTGTACATGCTCTTATATTTGTGTGTCTTGCAAAATGAATAAATGTCTTCTTTCTTTCTTTCTTTCTTCTTTCTTGATACTCTTGAAACTGCTAGACCGATTTTTACCAAACATGACTAAGAACCACCGCAAGGAAACTGACTTAGACAATAGACTTAGGCAAAGGCTTAGACAAAGACGTAGACAAATTATATGGCCTTTGTTATTCGGAGGTTTTACACTACTCTAATAGGTTTTCGCGACTATAGGTCGCGAGCAAATATTGAGTTGGCCTTCCCTGTAGAGTTAGAACGACATACCAACCGATCGAGCTAACAGCTTGTAAACACCTTTATTCATATTGGTAATGGTTAAATTTCTTAGAGGTGGGTCCCGAGTTTGTAAACATGTGCTAGATGGATCGTAAATAGCCCAGACAACTTTGGAAACCTGCAGTATAAAAAAGTATAAAAAGTCATTTTATGCAGACTATATCCAGCAACTTTACGAGGATGAAAAGTGAAAAGGAATATTCTAGTTTCTATTCCATCATATGAATTTTCCACTGCTTTGTGTGTTTCCATTCTCGTCGGTCTAAAATTTAACTGGTGGTTTTCAACTGAATCCAACCTTTAACTACTCGGCTCGCAAAACGACGATTGCTTCGTTCATTCGTAAACACGGCAAAGCCCAAAAGGCTTCAGCCCGACACAGTTTTTAACTTTTTTTAACGGATTATGAATGTTGTTTTAAAAATGTACAGACCCAAGCTCCCAGAAGTTTTTACTACTGACCTGGTCACAAAGAATAGGAATAAAAAAAAGTTGTTAATTTAATGTACGGTAGCGAAAGTTGGGTATGGCAAAAGAAGCATGAAAGTAGAATAAATGCAGTAGAAATGAGAGCGTTAAGAAGTATGGAAGGTGTATCACTGAAAGATAGAATAAGGAATAGTGTGATAAGGGAATGTGATGGTGTGAAAGAAGATATATAGTGACTAGGATAGAAAAAAGTATGTTTAATTGGTTTGGTCACGTAGAGACGATGGATGAAAGAAGATTAACTAAACAGATTTATATGGGGAGTGTGAATGGGTGCGTTGGGAGGGGAAGGCCTAGGCGGACGTTCCGTGATCAAATTGGGGACGTTTTGGAGAAAGGCCAGGTCAAGAGTACCCGAAACCGACGAGCATGTATGAAGAGATTGATGAATGTGGATGAAGCGAAAGAGGTATGTCAGGATCGTAGCAAGTGGAACAAAGTAGTCTCTGCCTACCCCTGTGGGAAAGAGGCGTGACGATATGTATGTATGTATGTATGTATGTTAATTTAATCAAACTAGTTTCTATGAATTAGTAGCAGGTAGCAGAAGGGCAAAGGATGCACTTGCCTTCTATGTATTTGCGTTCATAAAAATTAGATACGATTATTTATTGCCAACAAGAAAAAGACAAGAAAAGAAAGTACAGTAATATAGTGCATACCAAATGCTTTTGTTTTATTGAGAAAACACTGATATCAATAAGATTTACGAAACCGAATTGTAATTTCAAAATTTCCATTTTAATGCGTATTAACGGTACGCTATTATTTACGCTTTGGCGCGCATCCAAGTCGTCGTTAATAAAAAAGAACTTTTTCGATTAAAAATAACAAGGTAAAAAAAGTCCCTCCGGGCCCGTTTTAATTCGGTTTCAATTTCTTTTTTACCGGTTCCTGCTACAGGATCAACTTCCGGTATGATCTAATTAATGCCTTGTAAATAAATATTAATTAAGCTTGTAAATATCTCGGACACCTTGGCCTAATATACTGGCGAGAAAAAATAACGGGTCAGTTTTCATACGACTTTGTATGAGAAGTGACCCGTTTTTTCGCTCGTCAGTGTACCTTATTTTGCGAGATGGATTTGATTTCGCATCGTGAAAATCAGTCGTAGTGTACCTAATCCTTTATAATTACGTACTTTCTAATTTTACGGCTAGCTAATTTACGAATAAATGTAATCGTTGTTGCCCAGGCTGCACCTGCTACCTTCTGCCACAATGTTATCGTAACGCTCGAACACGAGGAGGTTATATATAATATTTATGTATCACTTTTTGTTTAGTTTTAATCTGGTTAGTTTTCTGTAAGTAATAATAATTATTTATATTCCGTTCATTAACCAGTTTCAAAAAGGGGAGGAGTTTCTCAAATAGACTACAACTTTTTTCTTTTAAATACATAATTTCTTGTGTTATTTTTCAATCAAGTCCCGATGCCTCTGTCTATGTTCATTTCGTTAACAGTAGTGCAAAAGGATTAAATTAATCAATGTATATTCGATAACCAAATTTTATAGACACTAACGAATCGAATAAAAATGCCGAGAGAGAAAGATTTGGCGGGACGGCTTTATACATTATATTCGTTCGTGAATTCAATTAAATTTTTGTATTTTATTAGGTACCTGCAAAATAAGATCTAGATGTTGGCTTGCTGCCAAAGTTAGTAGATTTAGCTAATAGAAAATCACTTATAAGCTTCCGAAAAGTCTTTTCTTACAGTTCCCAACTAAGAGATGTCCAGTGTGTTTTTGTAACATAAATAGTAGTACCTATTTGCCTACGGACGTAAAACGTGGGCGCGGGCGCGGGGAAATAGTTGTACTATTCTAGTTTATATTGTCGACTTTCAATATCAAGTTAGAAAGTATTGAAAAAATATGGAATATTGCTTACAGTAGAAAACTTTCGCTATAATAAGTTACATCGTTTAAAAATCCAAGGTTTAAATTAAAGATCTAGTACACATTAGGAGTTCGAAAACATGCGCTTTGACAATCCTTATATTTAATTGTACACAACAGAAGCATGCGCTTACGTGTAAGTACGCCTTTGACAGACTTCTCTGTTCTTAAAACACGCGTTACCAAAGCGTTCGTTTCAAAATTCTTAATTTGTACGACGCTCTCAGATAATTTGAACAAAGGACTACTAAAACTGCTTTATATGAAACCAAGTATATTCCATATACTAGTTCTTATCGTGAGTAAGTGCTCGGCTAATAAGCAAGATAAAGTCATCTCCCATAAAAATGTGAACCGAGTAAATTCTTAACGCAATTCAGAACAGCGCTCTCGCATAACACCATCCACGTAACAAGATTATACTTTTTTTGGCATCCCCTGATTTGGTGGGAAGCAAGATTTCGTCCCTTGTTAAACGAAATTACTGCGTTCCTACCAGATATGAAAATGTGTTTTTCAATAAGCCGTGCGTTCGGCGGCGTTGGAATAATCTCCGCCGTTTTGAGATGTTTTTCTTGTCGATTATTTGAGTATACAATAACGTGGTACAGTTCATTTAAGTAATTTAGGATGCAAAACAAGGGCTGTTCCCAGTATAAATTGAATTCTCTGTCTTTGCACTTTTGTGAATTAAGTAATTAGGTTATTTGGTTTAAACGACATTAAACGGCATTATAACGACATCAAAGGTCAAAATTAGCCCAGGGTCACAGATATATAAACTAAAACAGTACTTAAACGAACCATTCTATTCTGCAACGCATCATTAGTCACTTATGCACCATATACTGGCAGTAGCTTTTGCGATAGTTTTTTCATTAAAGAAGCGGTTCTTTCAATTAATTTAAAATCTCTCAAGTCGCATTTGATTAAGATATATAAAATCTTATTCCCATAGTAGGAAACACAGCTTAAAACATCATCAAAACTAAACAAAAACAAGCTTAAACGTAACCTGAAAAAACTTAAGTCCCCCGATTAAACTTTTACTACAAACGGTAAAAAGTCATATTTTCTAAACCACTTTACGATAGGTCACGGTATTATAACTTTACTGCCTTGTTAGAGCATAAAGCTCGTAGCAGACTGGTTGGGCGGTTCTTTTCAACCACCTCTGTTAGGGTGCGACCACACCGCCGCTTAAAAAACGGTGACGTTACGGAATCGCAACAAAATGTATGAAGAAACGGTGAGAAAACGTGATGCCTACGACACGTCACTGCGTATACGTGGCGGTTTGGTCGCACCCTTGTCTCGGCGTAATATTACTAACACGTAATGCCTTTAGTCGATAATTTCACCAGGATTTTTTGAAGTAACTCTTCAAACACTTTTTATATTTTTTTATTTATTTACATAGACAAAAACATTTATTTTTCAAAGCAGCGGATAAAAGCCGTACAAGTTTTAAAATGCCGCTGCGTACGTACAATGATAAAAACGTTCTGGATGTTTCCTCCGAAAAAAAGTAAACTCAGTAATTATTATTATTACAATATAGTGTAGGTAGATTTCTGTATTTTTAAATTATATGTGCAATAAAGAGTTTACATATATACATACATACATACTTAAATACAATTGGACAGGTAAGCTGCTTTCTTAATACGCTTATAATTATACTCTTTCGTGGACTATTTAAAATATTTTGTAATCATGCCGGCACGTAGATTTTTCTTCTCTCCTAATAAAGAAAAGTGGCAAGGTATCGTTCCTAAAAGGCTTCTCCTTAGAACACCATAATGAACGACAACATGCCACTTCGTATTTTGACAGTTGTGGACGTCGTCTTGATGGTGACGACGGATCAAAGCCTTTAGAATAACCCAGTCTGTTCAAGACGTATTGCGGCGTGCCCGGCAGTAACCTGTCGTTTATGTCGCCTGTGTAAAGGTGCGACCACACCGGTACGTAAAAGACGTTGACGCAACAAAATGTATGAAGAAACGGTAGAAAACGTGACGCCTACGACACGTCACTGCGTATACGTTAACGTTAACAGTCCAGTAATTTGTTTACCGCCCGCCAGAACTGGAACAATCTAGGCGACCTGGGGCCTTACCATGACGTCCTAATTTCCACTCAGTTCAAGTTTTAGCTGTCACTTTTAGTATGAATCTGACAGCGAGCGGACCTAAACTGAATCGCATTAAGACGCCATGGTAAGGCCCCTGATTTAAACTTTTACCCCCTTATTCATAAACGCACTATAGGCCTCTGTTAACTTAGTAATCGTTTGTCCTTATCTGTCACTTTGACATTTACCTTTCACAGATAAGGACAAACGATTACTAACTTAGCAGAGG
Organism: Pandemis heparana; assembly: GCA_963854515.1. Classification (NCBI taxonomy): domain Eukaryota; kingdom Metazoa; phylum Arthropoda; class Insecta; order Lepidoptera; family Tortricidae; genus Pandemis; species Pandemis heparana. The sequence continues at coordinate 6,500,684 of OY978028.1, forward strand.
CCTATAGTGCGTTTATGAATAAGGAGGTTAAAGGACAGTATTGGCTGTTCTACCATCAAACCGTTTACAGATTTCGTTGCAAGAATTCTGTTGTGACTTCTGCCACCCAATTTCATACAAAAATGGCTAAGATCTGGACTATCGACGGAAAGCATGCGAGGAATTCACCTGTAAGGCAAATATACTGGATTTTTATTCGCAATTCCATAAGGCAAGGTTCCCGCTCAAAGATACTGGTTCATTGAACCCCAAATCCCACTTAAATTAAATTCAACGCGCGAGTTCACTCAACACTGTCAACTGCGCTCTCGCTTCACACTAACTTAGTTCCTGCAGTTTTTATTTATTTGCATTCCAGATTTTGTGTATTCGGTGACAACGCTTCACACTTGCCAATGTGATGCATTTAAATGACGCATTTACACTACGGTCTCTCGCTTTCAGGCGAACCTCTTAGATGAAATGGGGTAATCTTTGGCACCATTTGAATAATGGCCGCTGATCGGATATTTGCGGTCTGAAAATATATTAGGATGAGCTAGGCTTGATATCCCTGTAATGGGATTGGCTCGCTTAAATTCAAGCGGCTGTTATTACTTTAGTTTTAAGTTCCTTGTCGTGATGTGAAAATGGTAGGAATTAAAATAAGAACATTTACAGTAAGAAAGACAATCGTCAACGAACTATATCGTATCAACAAACTAGAACCAAAAATGTTGACTACCTGCAACACGAGCAAAGAAACTACTACGTATGAACGACCAAATCCTTTCATTTGCCCGAATTCAATATGCATGCTATTTTTTTCGTGAGACCGTAATTTTATTTAGGTGCTTTGAAATCAAATGACCATCCTGTAGATTGTAGAACTATAGGCATGTTAGGTTAGGTTAGTTTTATAACAATCCTAAACAATCTACAGTTTACGAGAAAATGTAATTATTGCAAATTATCGTTATGGTGGTATCAAGATGGCTATCAAAGCGTTGGCAGACCCAGAAGAAGATGGCGGGATGACTTGGACGCATATCAAGTAGAGTGGCAGGAGCATACCCTCGACCGGTACGAGTGGCGGAAAAAAGAGGAGACCTTTGCCCAGCAGTGGGACACTCAATTAGGCTAATATAATAATAATAATCGTTATGGTATGGCAAACAATACTTTTATGGCATATGAAATTATGGCAAATGATAGGGAACCCTGAACGACATTATTTTATTTTTCATGCATTACCCGCGCACCAACCGCTATTTCATAGGTAAAACTACGCAGACTAAGCCACCATAACCGGTCTTTTTTTAATACAGATGTATCACTTTTATAACACTACTCTCCAGCTATTCGATTTATCACCGTTGTGCAGGTCTAACCGGCATTACCGTAAACCGTATATCATGCAATCAAACTCCGCTTTGAACATAAATTATGCCAGGGCTCGCCGCATTAATTTCGAGGTGATTACGATTAAATCCAAAATTCGTAAAATCGGGGTACCTACCCATCGTTGGAATTTGGTAAGTATAGATAGCTGCAGCTCTGTCAATCTAAATGCTAACTGTCAGGCGTGATTGTAATCAAATGCATGCCTATTTCGCGTGAAAAAAAAAAGCGACGGGTACCACTCCGGGAGTGCCGGCAGAAGTGAAAACAGCAGCTTAGATTCGATTTTAATGTTGTAACCTCCATGACGCGTACCGAACAGGGGCCTTACTATGACGTCCTAATTCCGACTCGGATCAAGTTTTAGCTGTCATTTTTAGTATGAATCTGACAGCGAGCGAGAGAGGAAGAGAGAGGAGAGAAAATCCGTTGCGTAGTTTTAAAGATCTAAGTATACATAGGGACAAACAACGGAAAGCAACTTTGCTTTATACTATGTTGTGATTAGCTAATTAGATGGGTAGGTATAGGAGACGTGAGCGTGAATGATTTTTCAAGGTACAGAACACATAATAATAAAAAAATGGTTTATTTTGGAAATAGGCCGCCAAGAGCTCGTTTACATGTCTTTTTTTTAAACTACCAGCGCATTCGGAAAGACCATCATTGCCAAGAAGAATGCGCCGCAAGAAACTTGGCAGAAAGTCATTTTTTCAGAATAAAATAGATTGACAACAGTACCTAAATTCTACTTAACTTACTTATAATACAACTAGCTGTTGCCAGCGACTTCGTCTGCAAAGAATTCGTTTATCGCTATCCCGCGGAAACTACGCAATTTTCCGGGATAAAAAGTAGCCTATATTCTATTCCAGACTTTTCTCTATCTATGTGCCAAATTTCATCGAGATCCGTTGGGCCGTTCTGGCGTGATTGAGTAACAAACAAACAAACATCCATCCATCCATCCATCTATCCATCCATACTTTCGCATTTATAATATTAGTAGGTCTCCAAGTTAAGTTCGTACCTTAAATTGACAACATTTCATTTTTTTAACACCTGAAAATGTATATATGGTTCGAAAGCATTTTGCCTCCTGATCACTGCAATATGTTTATATAATTTTAATATCGCTTATTATAAAAAATAAAAAAATATTAAAAATATATCCTAATTTTACCAAAACTACCACAGGATAGATGAAACGCCTTTGCCTTTTTCACGAGAAAAAATAAGCGACCATAATTTTGTATATGACAACTTCAAAGTACAAGGGGGGCAACTCTGAAATTCTATTTTTGAAGTTCGTTGCATACCTTCTCTCTCACTCTCAAGTTAATGACTATATTAGTATGAGCGGAACAGCACGAAGCGAACCTCGAAAATCGAATATCGGAGAATAAGGCCTGACATTGACAATTTGAAATTGACGTCAGATTTTTTTCTATACAGAAAAGACAAAAGGATAAGTATCTATTCTGTGATAGTATCGGAGTTACGCCCTTTTAGAATAAGCAAAAATTAATAAATTAATTATAAATTAAATACAAACCCTAGCGAAAAAATTAAACTGTCAGCATGTTCATCTTTTCAATCAGAATACAGAGAACCTTTAAAATTATAGGCTCAGAAATATGAAAGATTGTCAATTATATTAGTCTATAGTAGAGATGTATAAATTCCCTACTGGTCAATAAATAAAACATCTACATAGGAATATTTAAATCATGATGGAGGTGCTTATAGCTTCTTAAAAAAACGTAATCGAAAAGTGTAGATAAAGGCCTATTCGAGATTGTATTAGCGTAGTAAAATGATATCAATCCACTTTGATGAATACAATGTCAAATCATGTCAATTTGGTACCTATACCTATGAAAGGCAGCTTACCAATAATGGCGGGCAACGTACAGCTTTCAGTAAGCTCGCCCCGAGAATAATACCTTATAGTTTGGCGCTCGGACTAGGTATATCTCAGGATATACAGTTGGATCTCACCGGTCAGTAACCCCGTCCAGCTAAAACGAGACTTTATTGTAAGAGAACGAGCCATTGTTTTTATTTATTGAGAAGCAAACAGCTCAAATCTTGCTTTACTAATTATAAAGGCGAAAGTTTGTAAGTTTGGATGTTTGAATGTTTGTTGCTCTTTCATGGCAAAACAGCTAAACCGATTTTATTGAAATTTGGTATAGCGATAGTTACAGTCCCGGGAAAGGACATAGGATAGTCTTTATCCCAGAATATCTCTTAATTCCCGCGGACGAATAAACGAATTCATCGCAGACGGAGACGCGGGCAACAGCTAGTAATTTATAGGAATCAAAAATAACTTTAACATAATTTTAAATACCGAATTAGTTGGAATTTTGTATAGAGTTCCTTTCCGAGGAAGGACATATAATATGAAAACTTTATTTCTGAAAATCGCTTATCTCGTGGGATAGCGATAGGTAAACGAATTCTGAGCAGACGGAGTCGCGGTCAATAGCTTAATTAATTAATATTTTAGCAAATAATAAGGGTGTCCCAAATGGTGAATATGTATTCTAGTGTTAATCAGTGCTTTTAGACGAACGTGAGATAAAACAAGCTTTAGTTAACATGGTCTTTCATAATTAAGATCTTAATTACTACCTACTAACGAGAAAGCTTCAATCGCCGACTTTTGTCACAGTGGGAAGTTTCACATCAGTAAGAGAAAAAGAAAAAGAATTGAAAGTTTTTATGTAATTGTCATGTCGTATCAGGTGCCCCAGCATACTTTGTTCTTCTCTCTGTCCAGCTTATCGCCTCCAACACCACACCAAATCTCAAATGCGCTATGTTCTATTATAGCTATGGTTATATACCTCAGTGAATTATCTTACGGGATTGATACACCTTTAGATCTACTCGTATTAGCGTGGTTATAGTATGTCCTGAAGTGGACCCAAGTCCAGGTCACACTCGCAAGCTCGCAACAGAACTCATCATGAAGGCAAGACCTTCAGAACTGTGCAAGCACGTAAATTTAACAACATCGGCTGTTGTTGCGATATTGGAATGTCATGTTGACTTACTGTACCGATGGTGGCGCGGCTACTGTGAATTATCCGCGTATCCGTTTTCCTTAAGACACTAGCGGTAATTAACAAAATCAATTTGTGTAATGGCACTAAAAGCTCGCAATTAGGAGAAGATGTATGTGTTGTTCTTTAGTTGCGCGATAACGGAAAAAAGTACTCGTGTAATAATGTTTAATGTGCTCATTTGTAGAAGTCAACATTGTTACAGTATGAGCGATAAAATGAGGACGCTGGTTGCTATGTTGTGTTTACTAGGAAATACTACAGGAGTAAAACTGCTTCTTTGCAAAAGTTTATTCGATGGTGTATTCTAATTATGCCTAGGTATGCAACAAGATCGCAAGCCATAATTTTCTAACTCACTTAGAACCACGATCGTCTTTCAGTCTGTCAATGGTGTAATATAATGATTAACTATAGACAATACGGCCTCAGTTTTAATGATGTAATTATTTTTGGTCATAAATGGGTCAAGTACTTGATTTAAAGTTAATTTTTAGACCTACGAAAACATTATATACGGAGAACGTATTAATATCATAAAACATTATACACTTATTTCCAGCTTAATAAGAAATGATGTCACTTAAATACTCTTGGATTGAATTAGAAGCTATATAAATCTTTAATATCTACCATAAATTATCCAAAACCTTTAAAAAATTGTGTAACGATCGACTAATCGAAAGAAATGGCTGGATGGCTGTGCAATATTCGTAATCACGTTTATTAACATAACCACCAATCAATGCAAATAAAATATTAACTGCTTTCTTGTCATTCATCATTACCAGTAATTTTAGTACATTATTATGTGCGTCATCCCAAATAATAGGTACCAAGTACCAACTTCTTTGCCAAAAAATCGGTTCTAGACTATTTAAAAAACAACGTACCTATTTCTGATGTTAACATCTACTAAGTATTAACCTCATACTGCGTAACGAATTTACCTCTAACGTTAAATGCCGTGGCTTTTGGAGTGTCATGTGGTTCATCTCTTTTTCCACAACACAGAACCTCAAAGCGTATATCATCGTGCAAATTTTAATGGGGATGAAACATATTCCTTCCGGTGTTATAATATTACCAAAATTCCCATTTAAGCGTTCCGATTCTCAGAACTGCCTCTAGAGGATGCCTCGTTTCGTACTAACAAGATTTCACGGAACTAGGTCTTGGAATAAACCACGAGAACTCGTTCGAAACTACTAGGCTGTCACAATTTGGAGTTTAATATCCATGGACGATATTAAGTTGAGCTGCGCTAAGTGGTGCTGGCTGCTTTAAAATGCTGGCTCGTAGAAGTTTTATGACGTTAAACAAAGTAGGGGGTGGCATGAAACAATCTCGTAATGTACCAAGGAAAAATATATACATCCTTATTCATAAAAAATCCTTAATTGAGGTTTGATCAGTTTATTAGTTAACAGACTGATTAAGCTTATTTGACAGTTGTTAAAAAGTATGATTCATAAACGCTTGCTAGCAGTCTGTTAACTAATGAGCTGTTGATGAATGGATTAGACGCGTTATGTTGTCACCTTGACAAATCATAGACCATAAATGGCTTTTTAGTGAACAAAAAAAAATTTACAGCAGTGGCAGCGAATTACCGGGAAACCAGCGAATTAACACGACTGACGAGGCACTGTGGATCTAGTTTCATTTACCTTTCTCGAAGGGGATACAAACTTAAAACAAAAAAAACTGTCAGCTGTTCATATTTGTGGCGGCCATTTTGTGAGTTAGCAGAGAGATAAAGGAGGGTCTACGGTCCACTAACTTTCGGAAGACTTAACAGACCCTTGAAGGACTGATTAGCGCTAATTGACGTTTATGAATCATGTTTTTTTGCATCGGTCCTATAGCGAGCCTCTAACTTTTTATGAATAAGGCTGATAGTACGCTCTGTCACTTTTCATCCAACATCAAATGAAAATGTCGCTTAAGTCGAACTTTCAGGATGGCGGCCACATCTTATCGACAATATATTTTACTAGCTGTTGCCCACAACTTCGGCCGCACAGAAATGAAAATATACGACACTCACAAATAATGTGCATTTGTATTGGTAAAAGAATTTTCAAAATCAATTCAGTATAAAAAAGTCGTGGTAGCCTAGTGGTTTGACCTGTGGCCTCTTAAGCAGAGGGTTGTGGGTTCGAATCCCGGGCTCGCACCTCTGAGTTTTTCGGAATTTATGTGCGATATCTCATTTGAAATTTGCCATGAGCTTTTCGGTGAAGGAAAAAATCGTGAGGAAACCTGCACACAACTGCGAAGCAATTCAATGGTGTGTGTGAAGTTCCCAATCCGCACTGAGCCCGGGTAGGAACTATAGCCCAAGCCCTCTCATTCTGAGAGGAGGCCTGTGCCCAGCAATGGGACGTATATAGGCTGGAGATAGAGATAGATAAATAGAATTCAGTATATCCTCAGATTACCTCCAACAACCTTAGAAACTCACAAACTTTACCTTTTTATACCTACCTTACTATGAATACGCACGCTCATTTTGAGCTGGAATTAATGGGATTTGATTAAGATTTAGTCAGCTTACGCACTGCGGTGCGGTTGAACTCTCTAGGTTCGAAACGCATCGATGTTCCCTCTGGTGTCAGTTATTACTTAACAACACACCCAAGTAGGTGAGCGAGCAAATGCTCGTTAATTCACCTTCTATGTGGAATAAAATGTTCTAGAAAACTTGTGATAAAACACATCTCATTACCATCGGAATTATTACAAAATCGTCAACGTAAATGTTTCCGAAGCACGTTGACAACTGAACTCGGCAGTTGTCCTCATTTTCAATTCATGAAAGGCTTAGGTAAAAATGCTGAGACATAAAACGTCTTAAGCTTGACATCGCATTGCATGAATGCAGAACGAAAGGGATGCCCCGTCATGTCTGAAATATTCACTTTGCAGGTCACCTATAGACTAGACATAGTAGTTGCGCCTTTTGAAGCTCCGTGGAATAATGGACGGCTAGATAGATGAGTTTACTCATCTAAATTTAATCACGGAAATTTAACTATACCCAAAGTTACATTGAACTCGATAATGAATTTCGTTTCGAGACTATTCTTGATTCATTATTATCATTTCTATAGGCTATGGATTCCTATATCAGCCGTATCTGACACCCTCTTTGCAAGTTATCTACTAATACTGTAAAGAATTCTGGAGAGTTTATTTATCCTGGCGAAATACCAAATATAAAATATCATGGTTTAATAGAAAACGAGTGGAAAATGATGACTAGGGCGATCCCGAGGGAAATCAGCTGCAGCGAGGTCACTCGGAAAAACGATCCGACCATGAAAATTACATGTAACCTTTACGAATAAAACCGTTTTTAAAAGTAATACGTTTCCCGCGCTAAGATTAATTCCGTATACTGTTGTGTATATGAAAGGCAATATCACTACTCTATTTCCCCAAGAAAGTAATCGTGAGAGTTCCAATCTTCACCGACAACCACGGCCGTAACGTCAAAAACATAACGACTTAGAAGAACATGAAAGCTGTTGAATTATGTGTGAAGTTCCCAATCCGCTTTAAGCCGAGAAGGTGCCCAGTGGGACGTGAAATATAGGACGTTTTATATTATGATAACTTAAAACCATGTTCTCTTCTTAAATAGAGAATATAACTCGTTTTTAGAAGAGAAGGAAAATCCTAGAACATCTATTAATTTACCCAACAAAAGCTTGTTAGAAATTCGTTACTCAACATAATAACAACTTTGACTTTCCGGACTTCGAAGCAGACATCTGACGTGAAATTAAATTCAACACCCGTTTTGTTAGGCGCTCGGTGATATGTGAAATTGGATCGGCAGCTCTTAAATAAACTGTGGGGAGTCAACAGTAACAATAAATTGCCATTTGAACTAACAACGTGTATTCAAGAATAATTTTACCGACACGAAAAATAAAAATTGGACACCAAACACTAGCAAAAGCGATAATGAACATGTAGGTATTGTTTTTTTAACTTTTATAACATGGACACACTGAACAGCAGAAAAATGAAGGTGGAAACACATTATTAACACGCGACGCGACCCGATGCAACGAATGTATGCGCATGGCGTCGCGTCGGATGTTCATAGTGTGGTTCTGGTCATAGAAAATAATACAATTTGATTCGACTCAACACGCGTCGCGTTGCATCGGGTCGCGTCGCGTGTTAATAATGTGTTTCCACCTTGAAGTTGAGGCGAGATTGAATCCAAATCTTCGCCGTGCAGTGACGTTACCAAGAACATTAAAAAAAACGAATTTTGTTATTTTTGCAGTAGCTTTGGATGTTTTTTTTTAATTTCTAATGAAACGAGAACTAACAAAAATTGCTTATTACGGTAATACTTAAATAAACGGAAGCCAAACAAGAAACAGCTAGCGAACAAATTGAGCAAACTGTAAAATTATATGAGAAACTAACACGAGTTGCAGCAGAATAAAAGTAGCTATAATACATACAAAAAACAATGATTCTTATTTCGGCATATCTCATTCTAATCTACGGCGCTTGTGCGTGATATCCTTTATCACGTTTTACGGCCCTCGCATGATAATAGAATTACTCGCGTCAAACGGCGAACGTTGAAAGTACCCGCGTTAATACAACGTTTAAATGGGTACTTAACTTATGGGGAATTGGGTCATGTCAGATTGGGTAATTTGGACGATTTTGACATTTTTCCGGGGCTCGTTAAGAACTGTGATTAAAGTCAATTTGAAGGGGATTAGCTGTACGACAGAATTCTAACTAAAATTGAGGTTTATGTTGATATGATGCGGTGGGAGAGGTGATGCTAAAAAAATAATAACTGGGATAAACTATGAACGGACACAAAGGTCATTCATTAGCGACCCTCCTTGGCTTCGCACTAGTTATCAAACTATGAGTATAAACCTTTCTCTTGAAACATTCATACGTACACACGGCGGAAAATGACTTCGTTTTTTACTCTGTAAAGTCTTAAAAAGCAAAACAGAATAGAAATATGGAAAAACTAAAATTTATCCTAGGGTGCGAGTGGATAACCTCCCCGTGTGTCAAATTCTGGCAAAGAGCCATAAACTTAACAATACCATTTAAGATTTTGATCTCGATATGTATCCGATTCCGATAATTAGCCAGTTTTCAAGCTCTCACACCCCTTCAACACATGCCATATCTCAAGTACAACACTGTTAAGCAACGCACGTATCCCATCCTCAAGATACGACCCGTATTCTAAGTGTCCTTACCGCTACAAGGAACAATGTAAGCGGTGTAAAAGTTTACGTTTATCACTTGTTTACGGGCCTCGTTACTGGCTCGAGTGAGATTGCACGCCTTGAATGTTTCGGCTGGCAATCTGCACAAGGTAAAAATCTACAAACACACCTATATTTTTATTCCAAGTAACATTAAAAGTGAAGCGGCAGGCTTATTACGTAACTCGCTCGCGATCACCATCGTCTTCATTTTGACAGTTCATGTGTGGGCTGACATGGCATCGGAATCAGCTAGCTGTCACATTCATACAAGAACTGTCAAAATGAAAACGATGGCGATCGCGAGCGAGTTACTTTATGAGCTAGCTGAATCTGTAAGCCTGGCTAGCACATTGTCACGTAAAAGTTTTGTCATTTTTTACACAGTTATACACTGTTCTTCCATGCTGGTGTGGAAGCAAAGGAAAAACAGAATATTCCAGTTGCTTCTCTGTCAGCACAGATTTAAAGCTCATCGAGGAATGGGCAAAAATTATACCAATCATGTAATAGGTGAATGCGGCTAGCAGTCCATCACTATTTTGATTCCACATTCCACCTATTACTATACGCTTACAAACTTGCTAAGCGTGGCCTTTAGGGCTTGTTACCTTGGGCTCTGGCTACCCCGTAAGCGATAAAGACGTGATTTATGTATTTACTAGCAACCCGCCCCGACTTCGCACGGTTGCAATCAGTGTTTCACTAGCTATCTATCTTCTATCTATTCAAAAAAAAACAAATCGATTAAAATGTCGTAAGGTGAAAAACTTAAGTAAATGACCTGTTTTTTTTTTATGTGGATAGGAAGGCAAACGAGCAAGTGGGTCACCTGATGGTAAGCAATCACCACTGCCCATAGACACCCGCAACCCCGGAAGGATTGCAGATGCGTTGCCAACCTAGAGGACTTAGATGAAATGCCTCTTGTGCCCGTAATTTCCCCGGCTGTCTTACTCTCCACACCGGAACACAGCAGTGCAAGCACTGCTGCTTAGCGGTAGGATTAGCGAGTAAGATGGTGGTAGCGATCCGGACGGACTTTGCACAAGGCCCTACCACCCGTAAAAATGTTGTATAACTGTAGTAGTTAGTATACAGAACTGATAATGGGACTTAAGTCATTTTTCTAATTTCTTTAGAGGTATTCGCACACATTACTCACACATACAACAGGTCATTTACTAAGTTTTTCACCTATATGCAAAATGTATCATGAAATTCTTCCGTTTCGTTCCACAAAAACACGACAATTTCGCTCTCCAGGCGTCTAACTCGAGCCATATCACAGGATTTCTGTCTCAAACTGCCAACACGACGTGAGGTAAACGATTCATGTTTCACAAAATGGCGTCGTAAACCAACTTCCAACAGGAAAGGACACTCTCAGAATACGCAAGATTTAAATAAGAAAACACTATTTAACAGAAGCTTACGGAACAGTTCTATTCGCGTCAAAATTAAATAGATGAAGCCAGCATGCTATTACGACGCTGACAATATCTAATTCTCCCGCCAAGCAGCAGTGCTTGCGCTGCTGTGTTCTAGAACGGTGCTTAATGCTGAGGTGTTGCGCGGATGTCCAAGGACAGTGGTGATAACTAACTGTCAGGTAACCTACTTGCTCGTTTATCATCTTTATTGCAAAAAAAAATATTTACAAATGCCAGTTTTAAGAATAGACACGATCACCAGAATAAGCATTAGGTTAGTCAGTACCTATCTACTCGTAAGTTCACCAGACTGAAAAAAGCTGATGAATTAAACCGATTAAAAAAGAAGACAAAGTAAACACAACAGTGGCTTTCTTAGCGTGACCATTCCTGTGGAAAACAAAAGGGTCAATTTCAACAAGACGCATTTTTTGTATCATTTCGGTGTGATTCCTTATATCTGATTTTTTTTTAATTTTTAAATGCTAAAAGATACTTTAGACTATTTTGTAAGACATATCTGAAAGGAAACCTGAAATCTTAAATAGTTTTCGAGATATTAGAGGTCAAATTTCTAAACACACAACGGAATGATAAATGTACACCGGAATGAAAGATAAGTTCCAATGGAATGATAAATGTACACCGGGATTATAATATCAGCCCACTGGAATAATATTTAGACCACCGGAATGAGAGTAAAAAATAGTGTTCCATAATCAAAACTATTATTTTGTATTATACGATTCCCGAACTAACTCCCGATAACCTGCTGCTGTAGGAATCAGTCACAGATTTACAATTACTATCGAGTACTTATTAAGTGCGAGGTGCACACAGTTACATCTATTTTTTTAAAAACCCTGTTTGTAACGTTCCCTGGTAGCCTAAAAGCCTAAACATTAACTAAAAACATGCGCTGGTACAATACTAATACTATACCAAAAACCGCATCGCAATTGGGTTAGTATTTCATTTTAGAAAATATGCTACGGACCCTTTCATAATACTAAAGTGAAGCTACATTTCATTTTACTACACCGGAAACACCGGAATAAAAATGGTGGAATGAGAAACTCGACATAAAAATAAATATTAAAGGAAGGGTAAGAGTCGTGTTGTTAAACTAATTGAACTCTTGAAATTAGGACTATATTTTACGTGACATATATAAATTAGAAACAAAAGCGGTACAAAATACAAAAACTATGACTAACTCCGGAATGATTTTTATTTTGTCCCATGGCGATAGTAAAAAAATAAAATTTACTCGAAAACATTTCACAGTAACACACGTCCAATCTCGCTGAGCGCTGCAGTTTGAGTGCGCGAGAGACGGGGGGCTTAAGGGATCAAACTCAGGAAATAAATCGTTCCCAAAATTTGCCCGCGGAATGAGAGCGTGTCTCATATATTCAAAGGTTTACAAATGAGGTAAAAATCAGGTGATGTGCTTTTTTTGTTACCTGTTTATATGGTAATAAAATAAAGGTAAAAGAAAAATATTGTCACGCATAGTATCCGAATTATCCGGCATTTTGTAACTAAAATCGGCTCCGGGACAACCCACCTTGATGAGAAATATGGTCTAAATATATTTTTTTAAATGATTAAATAACATAATATTTTAATTTTAGCTGTTGCCTGAGGTAGACAATAGGGGGCTGTTTCCTAAAAAAAATAGTTCAACATTATCAAAGCCAAGGTAGGATACACCTTTATCATAATTTGTTCAACTTTTTTACGTATAGTTTATTTTTTATTTTATTTTATTGCATTTATCCTTGAGACAGACAACACATCCGTCGTACCTACGTCAATACGGCCTCTGCAGTAAATGTACTATTGTACCAAAATAAAAACGTTCGAAAAACAAACCTTTTCTTTATTTAAAGGCATCAATTCTGAGGTGACGCAGGTGTCCGGGCGGTGATCGTTTTACATCAGGCTCTCGCATAAAAAATAAGAGCCCAGCAGAATTACGAGCTGGTCCCTTGCGGATGGCATACGTGAAGACAGAAGCTTTATGGAACTCTTTTAACGCCATCCGATAATCCGATCGGGCATTGCTAATTATTGTAATTTTACAAACAGGAGTCTGATTTTTAAAAGCACATATCGTCACTACTTTGAAAAAATCTCGGATCTCGAAATCCCTAACCTAAGAAAGTGAACTTTACTTACTGTACTTTAAGGTTTACTTTTGTTTGAATATTCATTTAAGATACGACATTTTTTCATAGTGACGACACGTAAAAATTCCATTCGAAAGAGGTGAAAAATTGTGCTGAATTTGAATTAGGAGTAAATATTAGAAGAAAATTACGAGTACATCATACCTAACTAGTTCAAAATTTTATTTGAGCTGTAGTTCCGTAGCAATATACAAATTTATACCACTTTCAAGTGGTAGGTATTAAATTTCTAAACGACATTGAAAATTAGAACACAGAAAAATCCGAAAAGTAAAGCTATGGCCGGGAATCGAACCCGGGTCCTCGTCATTCCGTGACGCGTGCTATACCCCTACACCACCCATAGCAGGTGAGTAAGCCTCCGAATTTTTCTATCTGTTACCAACTGTCACGTGACCTTGTTACTTACTATGCGAATATTTGTCGCTAAGCGTCATCTGTTTGAATGATGTGTCTGTACGACACAATTACAAACTCCCGTGGAACATGTACTGCTCACCAGGGACGAGAGAAGGCGCTGTTTTTGTTTGTATTTGAAAAACCGGGCCCCAGTTGGAAAGGTATATTCACTGAGTATCCTGTAAATTGCAGGTTTGTTTGCTTGAACTAAACAGAATAAGAAACGAATTAAGTACTTTTATCAGAGACCCATGCTGGACCATAAAATGGTATAGGAGCAAAGAAAAAACGAAGTATCAGCTGATTTTCTTCCCGCGCAGAGTAAAAAAGCCCATCGGGGGAATGGTCGAAAATCTTACGAATCTCATGTAATTCATAGATGACGCAAACATAATTTTTCAATTTTTTTATTTTTTTTATTTATTTATTTATAAGCCTTTTTATTCCGAATTCGCTACAATTTCAGTAAGTACATGTTGTTGCTTTTGTTATTGTCGTTTTTTTTTTTTTTTATTTGTCGCGTAATTGACAACATTTCATTTTTATAACACCTGAAAATGTATATATAGTTCGAAAGCATTTTGCCTCCTGATCACTGCAATATGTTTATATAATTTTAATATCGCTTATTATAAAAAATAAAAATTAATTAAAAATATGTCCTAATTTTACCAAAACTACCACAGGATAGGTGAAACACCTTTGCCTTTTTCACGAGAAAAATTAAGCGACCATAATTTTGGATATGACAACTTCAAAGTACAAGGGGGGCAACTCTGAAATTCTATTTTTGAAGTTCGTTGAATACCTTCTCTCTCACTCTCGAAGTTAATGACTATATTAGTATGAGCGGAACAGCACGAAGCGAACCTCGAAAATCGAATATCGGAGAATAAAGGTCCGACCGCACTAGGCGGAACTGCGCGGCAGCGGAACTGCGCTGCACAGCGCGGCAAGATATTCTTTATATGGAATTGTATGAGATAACACGCACTACGCGGCAGCGCAACTGCGCGGCAGCGGAACTGCGCGGCAAAGTTGACCAACTCACCAAAATTGCCGCGCCGCGCCGCGCCGCGCAGTTCCGCTGCCGCGTAGTGCGGTATAGCAAGCGGCGCGGCACTGCAAGTTATTTATGTAATAAAATTTATAAAAATATATTTATTTATATCCGACTATCCTTGCTGATCCATATTCCTTTTGAGTACTTGTTTTGTTAGTTTAGATACTTTAGATTATTATATTTTCGTGTAAATAAAATCATCCATGTCGGGTTCTACCATCTTGCTCGAACGCTGCTGAACTACTGACAGGCAAAATTTGCCGCGCCGCTGCAGTTCCGCTGCAGTTCATGTGCGGTATGCCGAATTTTGCCGCGCCGTGCAGCGCAGTTCCGCTGCCGCGCAGTTCCGCCTAGTGCGGTCGGACCTTAGGCCTGACATTGACAATTTGAAATTGACGTCAGATTTTTTTCTATACAGAAAAGACAAAAGGATAAGTGTCTATTCTGTGATAGTATCGGAGTGTCCTTTTAGAATAAGCAAAAATTAATAAATTAATTATAAATTAAATACAAACCCTAGCGAAAAAATTAAACTGTCAGCATGTTCATCTTTTCAAACAGAATACAGAGAATCATTAAAATTATAGGCTCAGAAATATGAAATGTTGTCAATTGGGCGTGCCTCATGGCATAGGCCTCCTCCGTGTATTAAAGGGTTTTTGGGCTATAGTTCCCACGCGCGCCCAGTGCGGATTTGGAACTTAACATACACCATTGAATTTCTTCGCAGATGTGTGCAGGTTTCCTCACGATGTTTTCCTTCACCGAAAAGCTCATGATAAATTACAAATATAATTTTCGCACATAAATTCCGAAAAACTCAGAGGTACGAGCCACGACGCTCTGCTTGAGAGGCCACAGGTCAAACCACTAGGCTACCACGGCTTTTTTCAAAATTTTAAGTTGACAGCCTGTCTTATCGACGTTATTAAATTGTGAATTTTACCCTTAGGGTGGTAGACCACATATTTGGCTCTTGGTACAGTAGGTGCACGAATTATCAGGGCGTTTATTTCACGCCGTATGGTCACACTACTTCATTTAAAGATGAGCCTTAAGCTTAAGCTCCAGATTGGGTGGGGAAGTGTGTCACCGCGCACGGCGCCCGCGGGCTTCATTTCAATTTTCAACTAGCAAATAAACTTAGCATCCTAAAAAATGAGCGCTGGCTAGACGGCATGCTTGTTTAAGACTAACTGGAGCCCGCGGTTTCGTTCGCGTGGACTCACTTTTAGAGGAGTGACAAATTTGAAATAGCTTTTAAAGTACAAGATTTTTCAATCGTATTTTCTCAAGCATTCTCGGTAGTATTCATATTAGGTACTTTAAAAAAAACCGGCGAAGTGCGAGTCGGACTCGCGCACCGAGAGTTCCGTATCATTATTTCTATAAATATCTATTAACCAGTGTAAGCAGAGCCCTCTGCTACAAAGCAAAATGTACGCAGTGTGGGGTCACTTTATATTAGTCATTGATTATTATACAAGCGTACATATTTACGGTTTTTGCAATTATTCCTTAATCTGTGCTATAAGACCTACCTTCACACCAAATTTCAAGTTTCTGCGTTAAATTACTGTAGGTTTTGATTCCCTTGCGAGGTTCGAAAACTTGCGGCATAAACGGCTGTATTTTTTGATTGCGTTGGCTTAGAAGTTTGATTTTTTCACAGCTCCAAATATTATAATTTATGGTGTATGTGCATGCTTCATATTAGGGTGATACTTTGGTAAAACAAAAACCGATCTTTATAAAAGTAGTACCTAATTTATTCAGCCAATACATCGTATTTTAGAATTATAGATTAACACCTCGCAATGTATAGCTTGACGACTGCCTCTCAAACAGTCTATTCAGAGAACATTGTTACAAAGGCCGTCCCCGGCCTCGTAAAAGAGATAATTTTATTATTTCAGTATTGCACAGACGTCTTTACGGCTGGCAACATTGCAGATGGACAGTTTGTGGATAAATGCGCCTAAGTGCAGCTGCAATTATTAATTAAATTAACATACCGTTAACCGGGGTGAGTTTGATAATTTAGAGGCTACTTTCATTTTTTTTATATGAATAGGAAGACAAACGAGCAACTATATCACCTGATGGTAAGTGATCACCACTGCCCATAGACACCCGCAACCCCGGAGGGATCGCATGCGTTGCCAACCTAGAGGGCTAAGATGAAATGCCTCTTGTCATCGTTTTAAAATTGCTATTAAGTCGATTTTGTCCATTATGCAGTGAATGTTGGGCATTATAGACGCAAATTCGATCGATGAAGACACGAAAATTAATGATTTCGTTGTTATATAATCTACTTTTAAAAGTCACCCTGTAAATCAAATCACCGCGGTTTACGGTATAATTACGTCACTCGTTTTTGGCGTGATAACGTCTTATAAATCGTCTTAAAAAGTGTCACGTTGTCCCGTTCCACGTGACGTCAGAGCTAGCAGTTTTCATCAACTTTATCATGTAATACTGTCGTCCGTAAATCGACTTTACAAACACTAAAGGTTTTATCTCTTACGGAGTTGACAGAGCCTCAGATGGTAACAAATCCTAAAGGCCACGTTTAACATAATTATTGTAAGATAGGCGTTAGGTGAAAAATAAATCAAAATAGTGTTGTAAGCTGCTAAACGCATCGCCTATGACTGATTCCTAACTATAAGTATTTCGCCAATTCCCTCTATGGCCTTTTCCTTTCTCGGGAAGAGAAGCAACTGATTTTTTCTTTGCTTCCACCGGCACGGAAATTTGAATAAAAACCCGAATAAAAGCCAAACTTTAAACAAATCAGACCCTCTCTGCAGTGGGTTCCTTTGTTCGTGACTGAAATTACTTTTTTGTTTCTTTTATATATTTACCTATTTGCTTCGTCCGCCATTGTGCATTTTAATTTGTCCGCTTTCGTATTTCTTTGTCCGTGTTTTAAGTAGTACAGTAACCGGCCATAAAGATACCACATCGGTCTTCCCAGGTAATGTCGGCTTCGTAGAGCTTGTCTCTCTCTAACTTACGAGACGCCAATTGTCTCTTTCCAAATCTTCTTCTCTTCTTCTTCTTCTTCAGCGTGTAGACGCCCACCGTTGGGCATACGCCTCTCCAATCTGTCTCCATCCCGAACGGTTGCTCGTTTCCCTCTTCCAGACTGGTCCTGCTGTCTCCCTTATGTCATCGGACCATCAGGCAGGTGGTCTGCCTACACTTCTTCTGCCTAGCCGGGGTCTCCAGTCCAGAACGCGCTTGCTCCACCGTTCGTCGTGTCGTCGGCACACATGGCCGGCCCACGCCCATTTTAGCTTGGCGACCCTGTGCCCCACGTCAACGACTTTCGTGCGCTGTCTAATGAGCTCGTTCCGGACTCGGTCCCGCAGCGTTATTCCAAGCATAGCTCGCTCCATATTTCGCTGCGTCACCTTGAGCTCGTGGACCATCCCAGCAGTCAGTGTCCATGTCTCACAAGCATACGTCATAGCCGGTAGTACGCACTGGTTAAAAACCTTTGTTTTGAGCGATTGGGGAATTTTCGACTTCAGCACGCGGCTCAGTTTCCCAAAGGCTGCCCATCCCAATTGCTTCCTTCGCCTTATCTCTGCCACCATCGAGTCCCGGCCGAGCTTTATCACTTGTCCTAGGTACGTGTACTCCTGCACCTGCTCCAGCGGCTTTCCAAATACCGAAGTGCAATTTTATTTTTATGGCCAGGTATTGTACCGTAGAAGTCGATACGCATCCCCTATCGTCAAAAAATTATTATTATGTCTTTCTGAAGTACTGCGGAAAAGTGTTGCGGATTGTGTCATCTAAGCAGCGCCATTGACGACCAGTAAGGCTTATTGTCTAACTCGCTCGCAATCGCCATCGTGTTCATTTTGACAGTTCATGTATGGGCTGACAATTGGCATCGGAATCAGCTAGCTGTCACATTCATACAAGAACTGTCAAAATGAACACGATGGCGATTGCGAGTGAGTTAGACAATAAGCCTACAGATAGTCCAGTGGTTAGAGAACCTGACTATGAAGCTTAAGGCGCTGTCAACAGCAAATGACCTTGAGCAGCGCCACTCTTCACAGATACGGTTCGCGTGCCTGTTAGTGAAAGAGAAGAAACTATTACGGCAGCTTTGCGCGCGTCTAAAATCTTGCAAATATGACACAAATAATAAGAAATAATAAAAAGTATGGGTCATTTGTGAAATATGACTCGTTAGCGGTTTAGGCATGAATATGTTTGACTTCCCGTTTTTAATTGCAGACTCATACGTCGAAAAAATAAAGACAGAGAATCGTTTAATGATAATTTTAAAACCAATCTTTGCAATTATTTTCTATCGAGCTGATTTTGTTCAATTATGTATCAAGTCCGTCCAGCGTCTTTGAAATATGATGAAAATTAACAAATATTTTTTTTGTATTTATTTGTATGTATATTTTCTTAAAAAAGTGCTTAACAACATCAATTTCAACAAAATTAGGTGTTGTCAGCTTCTTAAGGTCCCGGGTTCGATCCCAGGTTGGGGCCGATATTTGTATGAAAAATACGAATGTTTGCTCTCGAGTCTTGAATGTTGAATATATACTCGTACTAGCTGTTACCCGCGACTTTGTCTGCAATGAATTCGATTATCGCTATCCCGCGGGAATTACGCAATTATCCGGGATAAAAAGTATCCCCTATTAGTATAGCCTATGTATTATTCCAGACTATAATCTATCTATGTTCCAAATTTCATCCAGATCTGTTCAGGCAATCTGGCGTGAAAGAATAACAAACATCCGTACGTGCTCATAAACTTTCGCATTTATAATATTAGTAGGAGGATGTTGTGTATGTATTTATCTATATAAAGTTAGTTTGGGACTAAGTCAATCAGTATCAATAGGGAATATTCATGATTTAAGCTCATTTATGTAATAAACAATATAAATAATATTTTTCAAATAACTATAAATACAACCGAGATATAAGCTATCAAAGACTTGTCTTCATCTCTTTCTAGGAAAACGGAGTTTTAATACGGAGTTTTTAGAGGTCTGTCAATATAGATAATACGTACGTTTTTTTGTAAGCAGCCAGTACGGTACGCGTCTTGAGCGTCATGGAGGTTACAGCATTAAAATCTAATCTAAGCTGCTGTTTTCACTTCTGCCGGCACTCCCGGAGCGCTACCCGTCGCTTTTTATTATTTATTTATTTATTACATTTACATACACAATCCCTTTCTACCATCCACCATCTTAATAATAATAATAAATGTGTTTATTCACGCAATAATCCCATTCAGTAATAATTAATTATGTATACTCTTTCACAATGATGCTTGTGATTGACATGACATAGATTAAACTTTCGCATTTATAATATTAGTAGGATGACTAAAAATAGGTTACCTAGGTTTAAAGATATTTATTCCCATTAAGAATTTACATTCACTTATAATGAGAACTTAATACTAAAATCGTAAAAATAAATAACATGCAACGAGCGCTGCGCGCAATAACAAAACAATCACAGGTATCTGCATCACTTGTCTTGTTCGCTTGACAACATCTCGCCGATAAACAATATTTTTCAAAAATCACAGCAAGAAACAGTTTTCGCTTTCGAAAAAAAACCGCACACACACACACACACACACACACACACACACGCACACACACACACAAACAGAGAGAGAGAGAGAGACATAGACGGCAAACTTATATATTTGGGGATTAAAAAGGATAAGCAACAAGCAAAAGTAACATCGTTTTGCGGTGTTATCATCGCGTAATTTAATGTTGAACAAGTGTTGAACATTTCAAAAGTTTTATAAAATATTCACAACAGAACGGTAGTCAGAAAAGTGAAATGGTCCGAAAATCTCGCTGTTACGAGTAAGTAGTGATGTATGTATGTATAACTCTTTACTGTACATAAAACACATAAAAAAGGTAAATACAGGACAACACAAATGTACAAAGGCGAACTTATCCCTACAAGGGATTTCTTCCAGTTGACCTTAGAACGATTGACAGAACACAGGTATACAGGTGATAACTTAAAATCAAAATTTTATTTGTTCAATAAGTAGGTTACATGGTTAACAGGTGGTGTGCCAACATACTCTGAAGTTTTCCACTTTTTGCCGCTTACAACTTACGCTTAAGTACAAATTTTATATCAAAAGACTTCATCTCCGTGGGGTGACTTTGGTAATTTAGGGGCTACTTTGATCATTTTAAAATTGCTATAAAATCGATATTATCCATATCCATCCGGTGAATATAGACGCAAAGGCGATCGACGAAGACATTGATTGGAAGCAGCAAACGCAAATAAAAAAATAATGATTTTGTCATTAAAACTACTTTTTAAAGTCACCCGTAAATCAAAGTCACCCCAGTTGACTGTACTTAATGTAATATGATAGTTTCTTATATTTAAAGTATGTTTTAGGTCATAAGTAAAAAATTACAACTTCCTATTCGGACCATACTACACATAATAATAAGAAAAATGATTATACCTCTACAATAAAAAACTTATATACTTAATATATGCATACATTATTGAATTCTGTGTCATTTAAATATTCCTGTATGTCATAGTAGCACTTATATTTTTAAATACTTTACATAATATTATTAAGTGTCTGTAACGTCAAATTCAAGATACAACCACGGCATGTCGTATGTAAATTTTAACGGGTTTGGCCCTTTGATGCATACTCCTAAATCCACAACTCGCCAATGTCCTGTAAAAATTAAATGTTCTCACTTATTAAATACTGGAGCCTTACCATGATCCCTTCATGGGATTCAATTGAAATTTGGTGTGACGGTACAGGTGAAAAATTTAAGTAAATGACCTGAGTTGTATGTGTGAGTAATGTGTGCGAATAGACAAATTACCTACGTACTAAATTAGAAAAATGACTTTAGTCCCATCATCATGCCGAAAGACTTCCACTGCTGGACATAGGCCTCCCCCAAGGCTCTCCACTTGGACCGGTCCTTAGTCCCATACAACGAATCATTTACAATTACAATACAACACAAATAATCTTTATTGAACATCACAAATCGGTACAAAACAATACAGAAACAAAGAACAAAGTATACAATAGGCAGTCTTATCGCTTAATAGCGATCTCTACCAGACAACCATTAATACAGAAATAAGTTGGAGACAGTTTAAGCAGGTGGCGGAAACAAATAGACAGGAGAAACGCAGGGATAATAAAAACAACTATACTAACATAAATACATAATAATACACTAGCTTCTGCCCGCGACTTCGTCCGCGTAGAATTAGCAATTGATATAAGAGTTTTTAATGATTCACGGTTAAGTTCATTCGAAATATTATAAACGGGATGTGAACCGCGATTACCTTTATTGAGCACCCGATATTTCGATACAGTTGCATGCATCATGATCACGGGTAGACACATCATCATGATGCATGCAACTGTATCGAAATATCGGGTGCTCAATAAAGGTAATCGCGGTTCACATCCCGTTTATAATATTTCGAGCAATTGATATGTTTATCGCTATCCCTCGGGAACTGTGCAATTTTCCAGGATAAAAAGTAGCCTATGTTTCAATCTAGGGTACCAGATATCTTCGTTCCAAATTTTATCCAAATCCGTCAAGTCAAACATACACACTCACTCACATCGTCACATCATCACATCGTCACATCGTCACAGACTTTCGCATTTATAATATTAGTAGGAAAAGGAAATCGCTAAATAAATAAAATAAAATAATACATACATACACACACAACATTATTGTACAATAATACTTAAGATAAAATAAATATGAGAATGTAATAGGCTAGTGTATGTATGAAACTGGAGGAGAATACATACTGTATCCTTTAAAACAATTGTCCAGGTGCATGTCGCAAGTCGTACGGAACGTTCGAATGTTCTTCACTTTCTCCTGTTGACTGTGGAAGCAGCAAACTGGTCGAAAAGACGAACTGGAAACAATAATGACATTTTAACACCTCATTTTCAGCAGTGATAAAAATCACTTTGATTCTTTCTAGTTTCTACTTTTTCACCTTATTATTATAAAATCTGAAAAAGTAAAAATGATTATTGACGAAGACCAAGTTAAATTTTATAAACAACACCGAAAATTGGATCACAGAAAAAATCCGAAAAGTAACGCTTTGGCCGGGAATCAGACCCGGATCCTCATCATTCCGTGATGCGTGCCCTTACACCACCCATTGCAGGTAAGCCTTCGATTTTTTTTTCTATCTGTAGCTACCAGCTGTAACGTGACTTTGTTACTATGCGAATTTTTGTCGCCAAGCGTCAGCTGTTACTTTTCGGATTTTTCTAGTGTTCAAATTCTAATTGTCAGTGTCGTTTATAAAATTAACATTATAAATAAATCAAGAAGAAAAATGCTTGATTCATTTGATAGTGATTACCAAGTTGGTAGTGGAGTAGCAAGCTCAATGTGTTTTGTTCTACTAAGGTACGTACATCATAGACGTTAGACATTTGGTATAGTCGTTGAAACATCTGTCCGCAGTATCATCTATGCCCAGATACTGCTCGTTTTGATACTGGAACATATAGGTGGTGTATTCTCCTTTTCCCAGAGTGATACCATCGAATTCACTCAGATCCTCAGTCGAGGTCGGTATCTCTTCTGTCGGAAATTCCGTTTCCACCTCTGCGTCCAGCTCTGAGTACAAAAACAACCACTAACGTACTACCTACGCGTACAGTCTAACTCACTCTTATGGTTTTATCTATGTATGTATGTATATTTTTACAAGGTACCTATTTATTTAAAGCATTACTTACTTATTTATTATCTTTATTACTACGACAGGCCATCGTGTTCATTTTGACAGTTCATGTATGGGCTGACAATTGGCATCGGAATCAGCTAGCTGTCATATTCATACAAGATCTGTCAAAACGAACACGATGGCGATTGCGAGCGAGTTAGACAATAAGGCTACCGTATGCTTAGTGAAGTTTTCGGTCACAGAACACCGTCTCGGAAGCGTTTACGTTAAAATGTCAAATACTATGAGAACGGTCTGTTGCCGTTTCGATCCGCAAGTGGCGCTGCTAAAATTTTCATAGTATTCGAGACGTTTGTTTATGTAAAAACTTACACTAGAGGCTCAGTATGCTTAGTGTAAGTTTTTGATGGCAAGATACGGCTCGATGACGTTTGCGTTAAGCTGTCAAATACTATGAGAACTGTTTGTTGTCGTTTCGTTCCGCTTGCGGCGCTGTCAATTTTCCCATAGTAATTGAGGCGTTTAACGCGAACGCGTTCGATACGTTTTTCGTGTCAGTATGCTTAGTGTAAGTTTTCAGTCACAGAACACGTCTCGACCGCGTTTGCGTTTAAATGTCAAATACTATGGGAACAGTTTGTTGCCGTTTCGATCCGCAAGTGGCGCTGCACATTTTTTCATAGTAATTGAGACGTTTACGTGAACGCGTTCGAGACGTTTGTTCGTGTGAAAACTTACACTAGAGGCTCAGAAACTTACACTAGGGGCTCAGTATGCTTAGTGTAGGTTTTCGGTCATAAAATACGTCTCGACCGCGTTTGCGTTAAAAATGTCAAATAATAATAAAAATAATAAATAAATATCTATCTTGGGACAATTGACACCAATTGACCTAGTCCCAAACTAAGCAAAGCTTGTGATATGGGCACTAGACAACGGATAAACATACTTATATAGATAAATACATACTTAAATACATATACTATGGGAACAGTTTGTTGCCGTTTCGATCCACAAGCGGCGCTGCTAATTCTTCCATAGTAATTTAGACGTTTACGTGAACGCGTTCGAGACGTTTTTATATGGGAAAACTTACACTAGAGGCTCTGAGCCTCTAGTGTAAGTTTTAGGCAGGACAAACGTCTAGAACACGTTCGCGTTAACGTTTCAATTACTATGGGAAAATGAGCAGCGCCACAAGCGGAACGAAACGACAACTAAAATTTCTCATAGTATTTGACATTTTAAAGCAGCCTTGGTCGAGACGTATTTTGTAACCGAAACTTACACTAAGCTTAGGTCGCAGAACTAATACGAGTACCTACAGCTCTAAATAGGGTGATGTGGAGGTCGAGAAGGGAGGCCTAATTTTCTTTTCTCAAACATGCAATGAAAATATTGATTAAATATTAGACTGCGAAGTGACACGTTTCAGGTGCGACTAGAGATCTTTAATGGGATTTCATACAAAATTTCAGGCCAAAGCCAGCAATATGTTCTTTTTTAATTTCCCTTCCACACAATACGAAATTACGGGGAAATTACGGGCACAAGGAGGCATTTCATCTAAGTCCTCTAGGTTGGCAACGCATCTGCAATCCCTCCGGGGTTGCGGGTGTCTTTGGGCAGTGGTGATCGCTTACCATCAGGTGACCCACTTGCTGGTTTGCCTTCCTATTCACATAAAAAAAAAAAAAAAAAAAAAAAGCAATATTTGTGACACAGCATCTTGGCAATTAGCCATTAAAAAAATATCCTTTAAAACATCCTTTATTATTAAAAACAAAAACAAAAAACGATATTTGTCAGATTATTCAGTTTTAATTCTATCTATTTTACTTATAGTTTCTGTTGAATAAAACTTGTTTTTTTTGGATGTTTTTAATTTATTTCATTGCATTTTTGAGAAAAGTGCTATACGAGTACATACCTCGGCAGGAAACGCTCACACACACGCTCACGCTCGACCGTCTATACGACTCCCCAACTCCTTATTTCCCGGCCTCTGTAGTATTATTTAAGAGTACTTACGGGCTGGTACTATGTAAACATTGAAGGCTCTTGACAACTGAATACAGCCCAAAAGTATAATCCAACATTTATTATTTGTAAACATGTCGATAAACCGTTTTCATCTCACTGAAACTTAACCAAATATGAGGAAAAGTCGTCTTTTATGGACTCTGGCAAGAGTGATTAAATTTTTAATTACTATTCTAATGATCTCATCAAGATCAAGGCAAAATTAATGAAGTAATTAACGCTGACTTTAAAAACTCACAACCCTGAAATGTATGTGGATTTGGCACGAATAATCGGGCTTACAATTTCCTTTTTTTAAATGACCGAGTGGGTTTTCTACGAGATAAAAAATAGTTCTGTTTGATAACCGAGTTAGCTAGGAAGAATTATTTTTCCTAGTAGAAAACCAGTTATCAAACTTAGTTAGCTACGAGGAAAAACGGTCATCTGATGGTAAGTGAGCACTACGACCCATGGACACCCGCAGCACTGAGGATTACAGATGCGTTGCCAGCCTAGAGAATAGACTGAATACCTCGTATGCCAGTTATTTTTTCTGGCTGTCTTAGTCTCCACGACGCGCCGGGACACAGGAGCGGTTGGTTTGAAATGTTTTAAATTACTTCTTTATATTATTACTAGCCGTTGCCAGCGACTTCGTCTGCAAAGAATTCGTTTATCGCTATCCCGCGGGAACTACGCAATTTTCCGGGATAAAAAGTAGTCTATGTGCCGAATTTCATCCAGATCCGTTGGGCCGTTCTGGCGTGATTGAGTAAAGTAACAAACAAACGTCCATCTATCCATACTTTCGCATTTATAATATTAGGTAGTTAGATAATAGCCTAATTGAGTGTCCCACTGCTGGGCAAAGGCCTTCCCTTTTTTCCGCCACTCGTCCCGGTCGAGGGCATGCTCCTGCCACTCTACATATGCGTCCAAGTCATCCGGCCATCTTATAATAGGGGTTTAAGGGGTGTAAGGGGGCCCAAATTACAACTTTTGAGCCTCAAGTTAACCTCACCTGCTCGCGGTACACCCTGCTATACAACAAACGAGGCTCTGACAACTCACCAACCCGCACTGGACCAGTGTGGTGGGCTTAAGGTGCAAAACCCCTTGGATGTATATCCATTTAGGGTGCGACCAAACCGCCGCGTATACGCATACGCAGTGACGTGTCGTATGCGTCACGTTTTCTCACCGTTTCTTCATACATTTTGTTGCGATTCCGTAACGTCACCGTTTTTTAAGCAGCAGTGTGGTCGCACCTTTATATGTAGAAAATAAAATTGAAGTCGATAAATGAGAAATTACTTTGACAATTCAAAAGTGCTACGAAAAAGTGTCTGTAAATAAAAGGTGTCTCATAATGCGCAGACCCTGCTTTCGTGCCCTGTAATAGTCGAGGGTAGTGAAATAAAGAATGCCCCGGATCGCAGGAACTGGTCGCACAAGCCAAGGGCGATGGCGATAAACTTGCGACCTGAGGCTTTGTTTATCACCGCTCGAGGTGTGCACATAATTTTACGTCTTCCCCTGGCTAGGAAGTGGAAATTTCCTCTCGCGTGAATTGCAACTTACGACCCAGGGCGACGTAAATGTTTCTTAGATTTTTTTAATCGTGGTCGACAAAATGTTGCTAACTGTTGTTACCACCGTACAACACAAACACGTTTTTGTCCGTTCGTATAATTAAATTGGTTGGTACCTAATAAAAAATTGGCAAAAAATTGCGTTGGTAGTATGGGAGTTCCCCTTAATTATTAATTTTATTCTGTTGTTAGTATTTGTTGTTAATAGTATAGTGGCAACAAAAATACATCATCTGTGAAAATTTCAACTGTCTAGCTATCACGGCCACAGAATAACGAGAGATATAATAGATCACGGCACATGAGATACTGCCTAGTGACAGACGGACGGCGAAGTCTTAGTAATAGGGTCCTGTTTTTACCCTTTGGGTACAGAACCCTAAAAGAGGTACAACAACAAACTTTCAAACTGGAAAAAATAAACTGTTAATGTCTTAGACAATCAAAATTATATGCACGTTCACGTCGTTGTAAATGTACAGACGACGGATGGAGTTGCGACGTGACAATGTTTAAGATGAGCCTAGGGTTGACTAGAAAATATCGATATTTTGGAGAAAATGAATGAACAGATATCGATGTTTGACATTTATTTGCGAATGACAAATTTGTATCACATTCGGTATTTTTTAAAAGGTTTCAAGAGATAATACTTGAGTAAGGAGCCATTGCTTTGACTCTATAGTTATTTTCGTTCTTCTAAAATTCGTATTTTAATAATGAACCTGCCAAATTCGTATTTTTTTAACTTTCTATTATTTTTACAATATTTAAGTAACTTCTTCTTTGCCGATGCTCTTGGCAGAACAATAGTGGTGATGTATACGATGTTTAGTTATTCTAAACTCCGGATAGTCTAGTGGTTAGTGACCCTGACTATGAAGCTAGAGGTCCCGGGTTCGAATCCCGGTAGGGGCAGACATTTGTATGATGAATACAAATGTTCATGCCTGAGTCATGGATGTTGTATGTATTTATCTCCATTATATAAGTATGTTTATCCGATGCCTGGTACCCATAGCACCAGCTCTGCTTAGTTTGGGACTGGGTCAATTGGTGTAATTTGTCCCAAGATATTTATTTATTATTTATTTAAACTAGTACTCCCTGGCCGCTGCATTCTTTGTGCGAAATATCCATATTTTTTACTCTGCATTATATATCGATACATACATACATACATACCGTCACGCTTCTTTCCCACAGGCAGGGGTAGGGAGACTACTTTGTTCCACTGTTTGTTGCTTGTTTGTTGTGTGTTGTTGTGTTTGTTTGTTCTACATACTTTGTTCATCGATTAGGTTAAAAAAATATAGATATGATTATGTATCGATATTATTTTCGTTTGCCCATCCCTCGAGCCAGCCCACGATGCACCTGAGCACAAAGCGTTACGCTTTATAACATTACTAGCTGTTGCCAGCGACTTCGTCTGCAAAGAATTCGTTTATCGCTATCCCGCGGGAATTTTCCGGGATAAAAAGTAGCATATATGCTATTCCAGACTTTTCTCTACCTATGTGCCGAATTTCATCCAGATTCGTTGGGCCGTTCTGGCGTGATTGAGTAACAAACAAACATCCATCCATACTTTCGCATTTATAATATTAGTTAGATTAGATTTTTGCCTCAAGGCTTTTCTGCCCTCACAAACAAGACGACACGTTACTTACTCATAGTAGGTAGGTACTTCCCTAAGTAACAATTTTCTTTTGTAAGTATTCGTTCACGTTATGTCGAATTATATTGTAACTCCATGAAAAACCGGTTGTCTATAAAGTCGGTTTACGGACGATAGTTTTACGTGATAACGATAAATGGTCGCTTTTGGGGGTAGGCTAAGTTACGCCATCTATCGCTTAGTATGTAGCAAATCAATCTATCGACCCTCAAAGTGAGGTATGCAAAGTGGTTGCGACAACAAGCAACAGATGTCGCTATTTGCGTCACACACTGACGTCAGTGACGTTACGCAATGAGTCATGCTTCTTCGTGAGTGCGGCCGGCGTTCATCGATTTATAAGACGTTATCACGTCAAAAGACTTTTAATTACACATTGCAAGGAGAACAATAACTAAAATCGTAAAGCGTAGCGAGTGTAGATATTATATTTTCCTAAGAAAACAACGTTCTAACGTCACCTCCACATTTCGCATCGCAATCGTAGCATAAAACTTACAGGGGGCTACTCCAAAATTCTAAATTCAAACTTCACAATCATACCCGTCCCTCTCATTCTCCTATAAATAACTGTTAGTGTGAATGAAATGGGATATAACGAACTTCGAATTTATAACCTCGGAGTACAGAATACACGCACGACTGTCATAAAGCCAGTCCACGCAACAGCTCGCCTGGCATCTCTGCGGAACTGAAACCGAAACGCAATATTTCCAGAACCTAATCTACCTAATATCAAACCTAAGCGTTGGTAATAAGATTGAGTTGACAAAAAGCGTTACCGTTAGTTACTGCGTTTCGATTTGGAATGCGGCAACTCGTAATCGAGTTTTGGCCAATAGGAAAAAGTCGTGAAAATCTACTTTATCTATTCAATTTCAGTCGTGATGCTACGTATTTAAGTCTGAATTTTAGTGCGCGTTTTCTTGTCTTGTTATGTTTTAGTTCAGTTTAACGGATTTCTTAATCGAATCATACCAAATGACCGATACGCGGACAGAACACGTGACTTCACACTGTTAAGTCGTTTATAGTCTACCTCCTTATTTATTTTATAGACGCTCTGTAGGCTTCTGCTAACTTAGCAATCTTTTGTCCTTATCGCGTTTATGAATAAGGGGGTATGTGTGTTTCACTACCGTAAACGGGGTGAGTAGGGACAAAATTCAAGTTCTAACCTCGATAAAGAAACATTTTCGTATGTGGCAAGTTGATTTTTATACTTAGCTAAAAATGTTCCGGTGATATGACTTTTAGCTCAATAATGATCATAATTACCACGTAAGCAGCAAAACGACGTAACTAGCGGTATTAACCAATGAGTATGAGTATGAGTAGGTGTTGTGAAGGTACGCAGTATTTACTAGTGCTAGTTACGCGGTATTGCACTATCCCCGACGATAACAAACCTCGTTAATTGTTTTTTTTTTTTTAATAAGGGTAGTGACAGATTGTCATAAAACCAAATAGAAAAAATTGCTTATAGTTTTTGTTTATAATGGCTAAATGCTGTGTCACAAAAATGTGTCGAACGGTCGGCAATGTGCTCTTTTTAATTCAATTAAAGACCACTCGTCTAATCCCACCTTAAACATGACACTTCGCGGTTAAGGAAGAAAACATTAAATATTCCATTGCACGTTTGAGAAAATGATATTTTTGTACGTACTGCGTTATTGACATACGTGTAAAAACATCTCACATTGTTATAAATATCTCGTTGTAAAATAAAGGTTGTACAGTATTACGAAATGGAGCGAAGACGCGATTTGCTAATTTCACAAGCGAGCAGGCGCACTTCCGACCAATTCGGGACCTTTTCGAAAGAATAGAGTCACCGAGGGCCATACAAATGGGGATCCCTCCATTTCCCATAATTTCATTTGTACTAATTTCATTTGCCATAATGGTCACTGGCTATAACCTTCAATTGCCCTAATATCACATGCCATAATACTCAAACGTCATAATGTTCAACATCCCTAATATTAGATACCATAATATCACTTTCCATAATTTTTACTTTCCATAACTTTCAAAACCACTAATATTTCATGCCATAACAATCATTTGCCATAATTTAAGAAAAAACAGATCCAGACTGTTGAAATTTACTGCTACCGAAACACGGTAGGTCCGTTAGGTTTCTTGCGACCCTCAGAGCTGAAATAGAAGCATCTCTAAGGGCTCGGGGGGCTCAGGGGGCAAAGGCCCCCTCAATAGCCACATGCCTGGTCAATTAATATATAGGTTAGGTTAGGTTAGAATGGTGTCAACTAGGCGGAATAGGAGCTCAGCGGAGCTCCGTCGACTTCGCCTCAGGGTCATTCAGTTCATATTTATGTTTGTTTTCTAGACATCACGTCTGTTAAACGTAGATATTAACACGACCCGTAGTAAAAAATAACATTTTAAAATTAGTTATATTATTATTACAAGAATGAAAGTTCTGGGTTTTTTATGGCAAATAATTATTATGGCGTTTGAATTTTATGGCAAATGATTTTAGGACAATTGATAATAGGAAAAATGAAATTTATGGCAAACGTATAATTATGGCAAATGAAAATATGGCTAATGATCATTATGGGATATATATCGTTATGGAATATTAAATTATGGCAAATGAAATTCGGGCATGTGAAATTAGTTTATATGAAATTCGGGCAAACAATAGAGAACCACAAATTCTTTGCAGGAAGTCGCGGACTACAACTAGTATCTTATAAGTACCTAAAAAGTGCAAATGGAAATAGTTTGAAATAGAGAAATCTGAAGAAATGTTGAGGTAGACGTCTTAATCAAAACTTTGACGTCAATTTACCACCAATTTAAGACACTCTTTGCGGGCGGTAGGGCCTTGTGCAAGGTCCGTCCGGATCGCTACCACCATCTTACTCGCTAATCCTGCCGCAAAGCGGCAGTGCAAGCACTGCTGTGTTCCGGTGTGAAGAGTAAGACAGCCGGGGAAATTACGGGCACAAGAGGCATTTCATCTAAGTCCTCTAGGTTGGCAACGCATCTGCAATCCCTCCAGGGTTGCGGGTGTCTATGGGCAGTGGTGATCGCTTGCCATCGGGTGACCCACTTGCTCGTTTGCCTTCCTATTCACATAAAAAAAAACTCTTTGGGAAATCAAATTAGAGAACTAATGGCTGGCCATTCTAGTTTATTTGACGAACTCTTAATATTATTATGTTGCGTTTCAGTATCTTTACTATCTATATATATAAAATTCAAAGTCCTGACTGACTGACTGACTGACTGACTGACTGACTTAACTATATATCAACGCACAGCCCGAACCACTGGACCTAGACACTTGAAATTTTGCACATAGATACCTTATACAGTGTAGGCATCCACTAAGGAAGGATTTTCGGAAATTCCCACGGGATAAGGAAAAAACGGGATTTATATAATTCGATTCCGAGCGACCCTATCTCAGTAACTATAATAACTAGACTCTTCAAATTTGATGCACAAGTAGGCGATTAGAAAACTAAGAAGTTCATTTCAGAATTTTTGTAAATTCCCACGGGATAAGTATATTATTTAGTTCAACGAAATCCTATGAACTATAAATACTAGACTTTTCAAATTTGGCATAGAAATAGGTGATAATAATAGTAAAAACCGTTTTAAGGATTTTCAGAAATTCCCATGGGAACGAGACAAAACGGGATTTTTCATCTTACCAATCGTAGAAAGCTGAAATTCGGCATGTAGGTTGCTTGATGAGTGTAGGGAAGCATTAAGGGACAATTTCCCGAAATTCCCACGGGAACGAGAAAAACGGGACTCTTCGTTTTACTGGTTTTAGAAAACTGAAATTCGGCATGTAGGTTGCTTGGGAAGTGTAGAGGAGCATTAAGAGAAGACTTTCCAAATGGGTGCCGTTCAATCGTCATACAAACTTTTAGAATAATTTAATTTCACTACGCTCAAAAATCATAATATTCATTTAGCATAACAACGGATTTCAGATTTTTACCGAGCATAAGCTTTAAATAAAATAACATTCATTAGTCATAACAACAATTGCAATAATGCTTATATTTAATAATTTCATTTTAATATTCGGTTATTCTATTGAATAATTAAATGTTTAAAATCCATAACAACATTTAGAATAACGATTAGAGGGTATAACATCATGCAACATAATTATACTTAATACGTAAGCGTACTATTTTTTGTCGCATATTTATACTTGGCTGGTGCCAAATGCAAAAAACATTTCATTTGTGCGGGCGAGCGAAGCGAGCGTGCAAGACGGTTCGGAGCAGAAGCGAGTCGGATAGGTTAGGTTCAGAAGGCTAAGGCGGGAGTGAAGCGGAGCGTAGCTTCCGCCTTAGCCTTCGATGTTAGGATTTTTTTTATAGCAGCCCGGATAATATTGCTGTTGCAGTTTTTCCAACAAAAACAAACTGCTATACTTATTCAATAATTATATTATTAGTATTGCTCTTGGATTTTTGCCAGGCGCTTATACTCTTCGATCATTATCCTCGATGTTTGTATAAACATTGTTTATTATGAAATTTGATTATTATGCTGCATGATTATTATGCAGTACCTTAATTATGCATAAGACAATTATGCAAATTGATATTATGATTTGAGAAATTCGGCATTTTGTTTGTATGCATATTGTTTTTATTAATATGATCTCAATACTTCGACAAATTGAAATTATGATATCGTGTTTTGAGAAATGAAAATTCGCTTATCGTTGTTATGACGAACATTACACACCCTTTCTTAAATTCCCACGGGAACAGGAAAAAACGGGATTTTTCGTTTTACTGGCCGTAGAAAGCTGAAATTAGGCAAGTGGGTTGCTTGAAGAGTGTAGGGAAGCTATAAAAGATAATTTCCCAAAATTCCCACGGGAACGGGAAAAACGGGACTTTTCGTTTTACTGGTTGTAAAAAGCTGAAATTCGGCATGCAGATTGCTTGGAGAGTGTAGAGGAGCATTAAGAGAGGACTTTGCAAAATTCCCACGGCAACGGAAATAAATGGGATTTTTCGTTTTACTGGTCGTAGAAAGCTGAAATTTGGCATGTGGATTCCTTGGGAAGTGTATGGGAGCATTAAGAGAGCATTTACCGAAATTCTTACGGGAACGGGAAATAAACGGGATCGAAATACTCCTGGTACACGCCAGCGAAGCCGCGGGAAAAAGCTATCACACTAATATTAGGCGAAAGTTTGTAAGTGTGTGTGTGTGTGTGTTTGTTTGTTACTTCTTCACGCGAAAACGGCTGGACAGATTTACATAAAATTTGGAACGGAGATAGCTGGCATCCTAGATTAACACATAGGCTACTTTTTTTTCCGGATAATTGAATACTTCCCGCGGGATAGCGATAAACATGTAAAATGTAGTATGTGAAACGTAGCTGCCTAGAGTTGGAACGTAAATAATTATTGCGGAAATAACTATCAACATCAATTATGTAATCTAATTCTACGCGGACGAAGTCGCGGGCAGAAGCTAGTAATATTATAAATGCGGTGAGTTCGTTAGCTTGTTTGTTCCGCTTTCACGCCTTATCTACTGAACCGATTGCAATTAAATTTTGCATACATATGATAGAAGTTCAGAATAAATAATAGGATAGTTCTCATCTCATAAAATTGTAGAAAACTCGCGGGCGCGCAATAAACGTATTCTCCGCAGACGAAATCGCGGGCAACAGCTAGTAATTTTATATTTCTGTTTTAATGTTTGTAAGAGTAAGCGGCCCTTAGGTTTCACTGGAAAATCCCCGCTTGCGTGGGACTGACGGAGGTTGTTAGCTAAAATGACGCGCCATATTTAGGAGAATATTCTATAATTTACTTTTTGTCTCAAATGTGAAAACAGAATTTGAAAAGAAAACGTATTTTCAATAGGCTTCAAGGGAAAATTGATATTTCCTTTAATAAATTAATAGCAACGTTTCATTAAATGAAGCGTTACATTACAACCAAAATCTATTACTTTGTTTACTCATGCTGATTTTGTACTTGGATAGTAAGTATCTGTAGATTTTTACAAAAAGATCACGCAGACGTAGCTAATTTATTGAATCAGGCGTCACTTTGCGGAAGTCCATAATATCAATTCTTAACAAAAAACATTTACCTTGCTACTAACGTTGGAAGACAGCCAAGCCTGTGCGAAATATATATGTTTACAAAAACGAAATCAAGATGATACAAAATCTGGGGTAGGTATTTATTTCGACTAAATTAAACAAAGAGCTAGGAGAGCTACAAAAGAGAATAATATTTAAGAATACATATTTATTATTTGTGGGACTGGGCTGGACATGTCTGCCGAATGAATCCGGAGCGTTGGGCTAAAATTGCCACAGAGTGGGTCCCTGACGACGGATATAGGAACAGAGGCAGACCAAAACGGAGATGGCGGGACGACCTGGATTATTATCTAAGGAAATGGCAGGAACACGCGGACCATAGGGAACATTGGCGAAGACGAAGAGAGGCCTTTGCCCAGCAGTGGGACACGAAATAGGCTATTTAGATAGATTAGATAGATTTATTATTTAGGAATAATAAACCAACATAAAATATACAATAAATACTATTAGTCGATTGTAATATTCAGTATATTTTCAATGTATTTATGTGGTATCGTGTGAATGAACAACCTTCTTAAAGAATATAAAAAGGTTTATTTTAAATGAAATACTGAACTTAAAGTAATTAATTAGAAAATTTGGGCAACAGAAAGACTTGTTCGCTAACGGCACCTCGGACCTTACCATGACGTCCTAATTTCGACTCTGTTCAAGTTTTAGCTGTCACTTTTAGTATGAATCTGACAGCGAGTGAACCTAAAGTGAATCGCATTAAGACGTCATGGTAAGGCCCCTGATCGTATCTCCCACTCTCTCTCACTCGCTCCCACCATTCACTCCAACGGAAATGTCGTTGGAAGTTATTCGATCGGCTCTCTCGCACGCATCGTTCATATTTTGTCCACAGAGTCACATTCATTCCCACACATTTATTTTAAAATTAAATAAAAATCGTTTTAAAAGCTTTCCTAATATTTTCAGACAGCGTGAAATAGCAAGAGGCTTAAAAACTTATTTTTGCTGAAAAATAAGCAGAATTTAAAATGAGTCGAGGCTACGCATTGAAATGAATTAAGTTATGTAATTTCAATTTGCCCATTTCATCGAAAGCCTTTAGAAATAAGCTGATTAACTTTAAAAATAATGTCGATGTCACTCTCCCATTTTAATGGATGTGCGTTACGCAAAAATGCTAAAATATTAGTGTAGGATTTACCTAAGGCACAAAAGTTTCCACCAGGGCCTAAAGGATTTAATTTCACAGATCTGATAAACAGTTGTACACTTCCAACTTGAGAGCAACGGACAAACAGCCGTTCTGTCTGTATGCCCGAGGTCCATTTAAAATCTAGAACTAAACAGCTATGGATAATGAAAAGTCTTCAATCCAGCCAGTACTAACAGTTGTATGTAATAAAGAGTTGAAAATTTCTGTTACGGCTGAAAATTCTTTCCGTTTCATAGATATTTCTTGAAAATCTTGGAGCAAACCAACGGAAAATCGTGTGTTTGAACTGTACCCCATGACTTTTCCGCGCTAAATCGCAAACAACCAAAGGGTCTCCGCAAACATTGTACCTACGTCGAAATTGACAACTATTTGTCTTTTTCTTGGGGACTTACAGGCTCAAGGATGTAGATTACTGTCACGTTTGAGGGCCAATTTATTTTTTCATCTAGTTACGCTTTTCTACTCTATTATATTCTTTACTCAACTGTCTCAAAAGGGTGTAATGTTTAAGTTTCAACACAGTACTACAAATCATCTAAGAGTGAAAAGCAAGCACCTTATTACGTCGCGACCACACTTGCAAGCTAAAACTGGCATATGTTCTCATGAAAAAATCCCCGTCCCTACTTCTACATAATTATGTCACACCACAGAATAAGTAATAGTACCTACTATGATCACACAGACCCAACGTCACAACACTGCACCAACGCCACGCAATACGGTAACACATTTCAAACTCAAGATTACCGAGCCTGACCTATTATGAAAACGGTGATTTCATCAAAAAAGTCAAACACTGCTACAGATACCGTTATTTAGGATGCAGTGCAAGCCGTTACCGCATTTCCTCCCGGGAATGCATGATATGCAATTTCGTAGTCGCCCGGTGTCGATGTCATATTGCAATTTTTTGAACACACGTGTATTGTATATTTACGGCACCTGAAGAGATCTCTGGGCTGACAGCCGACAGCGAATGTATTGGACAGCGCGGTATATAGGTAAACCGAACGAACAAATACAATGTGCAAGAAAACATGCTAAAGAAATAGAGACGCGTTAATAATCCAACTAATCACAAAAGTTAACATTCAAGCCTCGCCTTGCTTCATCATCATCTTCAGCCTATAAAAGTCCCACTGCTGGGCACAGGCCTCCTCTCAATGAGTTTGATAGTTCCCACGCGGGCCCAATGCGGATTACGAAATTCACACACACCATTGAACACTTTCCTTAAGTTATGTCAATTTATGACGAAGATTTCAACGAATACGATTGGTCAATTCAGGCATTCTAAGCCTCGTGGCTCTTAAGAATACACAGTAGATAGTTTCCAAGGATTACCGACCACAGGATTAGGAAGCAATTTGCACAGATCAATGTTAACTCTATGATTAACTACATCGGTTGTCATGTACCTTTTAGTTTGAATATACAGCATAGCAATTCAGTAAAGGACACTCCGTGTGCCGCTATCTGCCCAGCCTCGGTCCGCTCGCTCGTCAAAAGCAATCACCCGCGTTAACACACAGCTGATTAGTTCATAACTCCGTTTATGTGTGTTGATAGTAAAATTTCACAGCCAAATGTAAATGAAAAGGAAGCTCTTATATGCGGTACTCGTCTACAAGCTGTAGCCGTATAGCAGTTACACGTTATAGTAGTAAGTAACCAAATCTCATAGTGTAGTCATGCTCATGACGTTCCACTAGCGGCAGGCGTCATCACACTGGTCAATAACTTTTGACTTCAAGCACTGCGATAATTTGGACGAAAAGACACTGCGAAGCTCCAGTCTTGAGGTGACATATTTTTGACGTGACATCGTCTTACAATTCGGTGGAGCCGGCTGCACGCACGAAAAAACATGACTCATGCAGCGTTACCTCGCTCTGAGGCGTTCCATTCAAGGCTTGAAGTGCAAGCGAGAGCGCGGAACGAGCGACAAAGAGGCACAACTACTTGAGTGAGCGATGGCGTCCGCGTGGACAGCTGCTATACAATAATACATTTACATGTTTTCGTCAATTGCTGTGAAGACAAGGTGCTCTGATGCAGTGAGGCAAAGGAGTTCATTTTCGAGGTGGGGCGAAGAGTGAAAAGTGGCGGGGAGTCAAGGTCTGGATCGTTTTAGCCCAGAGGCTGTCTATCGCGGTGCAGCGCAGTGTGATGGAATCTTTGAGTCAGATCGTTTAAGTTTGTTTTTTGTTTGTGTTTAGGTTAAATAAATGATTATACAAGAGATAATTAGGTATTTAAATGCATCTTATGTATGTTCGTCACTTTCAGCGACGGTGTGTGACATTTAAGATTGAGGTTGTCCCCTAACGGATTGAATGGTGCTTGGGAGTTCACCTCCATGGTAGCCCGTCGCTCCGAAACGTTTAATTTAAGTTAAACCAATTCACTATTCGATGTGCCCTCAAATTGTATCAGTTGTGAATACCTCACTACCACACTATTCAGGTAACTGAACTGAAGAGCTTCTCAGGTATCTTACCTTTTCATCTAAAAATATGGATAATGTAACAATAGAAGC
Source organism: Pandemis heparana (assembly GCA_963854515.1). Classification (NCBI taxonomy): domain Eukaryota; kingdom Metazoa; phylum Arthropoda; class Insecta; order Lepidoptera; family Tortricidae; genus Pandemis; species Pandemis heparana. The sequence goes on from OY978028.1 coordinate 6,539,441, forward strand.
CCACTTTCCTCTGCTGCAACTTAAAACACATAATAATCAACAAACTTAACTATCCCCTACACCACACAGAACACAGTGTTAGTGAATTTTAACCTTCACTCCACTTTCTTCCTTCCATTTGCCAAATCTCTGTAAGCATGACAAGGTACGACACTAACGGAATTAGTGCTTATAAGCGTCTCAAGAATCTTATTAAAAGTTGAGCAGTTGATACAAAGCGTTAAGTTCGTTGCGACGTGTATAAATCAGGTTACCTTTCGTCCAAACTTGCCTGACATTGCGGAAAGGCATTATGGCGTACACACATGACTCCGAAGTTTCAGGTGACGGTCTAAGATCCTACCTGAGAGCGACCTTCACCGATCTGATAACTATAGTCTATTCCAATCCATTTTAAAACTTTTGTAAACGAACAAGTTCCCTTAATAAGTTCGTATAAAATTGATATATCATAGTATTATTACATAATGTCGTGATATATCAGTACTTATGAAAGCATAAAGTAATCCTTCAAAATTCTGGTGGATTATGTGGGAATTTAGATGAAATTGGTTTGTTTACAAAGGGGTTAAAATGTATTGGAACGGAGAATAGATATGATAAATATTTTACTAACAACTTTGGTCTAAAACGTTTGTATAATTCTTGTTGAAATATTTCATTCTTCTGTTGTTAACACGGATGAGATGTTTTTTGTTTTTATAATGGTTTATTTCGGACGCATGCGCTTGTCTTTTGCACCAGAAACACGCAAGTAGTTTGACAAATAGCTCTCTCGATAGCACACGGAACTTATATTGGAAAACTTTAAACAAAGCTACTTGCTGCAACCTAACTTTAATTAATTTTGAGGGCTAAAAATAATAAAGCAGGATATAATTTAAGGATTTGTTAAGGTACATCAACTATTTCTTGTTTTTATTCTATCCCATCAGCGAGGGCACAAGAGTAGTATAAGTACCTAGTTTGTTAGAAGTATTATTGTGTGTAATTAAAGAAACATGCTCAGAATATGACCAATCATAAAAGAGGCCTAGAACTACCGCAAAAATACATGTTTGGCAAATTTTAAACATAAACTTATGATTTAAAGAGTGACCGAGGAGACCGTAACCATAGCAACAGCATACAGTCGAATAAACAACATACAGTCGAATTGAAGAATTCCCATTTTAAGTTGATAAGGAAGAATGATTGTGAAAGTAAATAAATTGTCGGTAAGACATTTAAAAATGTACATCTGTCTAAAAACTGCAAGTGCTCCTCCCGCGCCAGACTAAAGAAGCATTTATCTATAAGAGGTATTGTCTGGAAAATAATCGCATTATTGTATTTCCTTTCTAACTGAATTTTAAAAGAAAAAGCTGCTTGATTGGTGTGCTCACGTTCGCAGTGATAAAGGACAGACAAGAGATATAAAGAAACAAAAAATATTATTTTCGTCACAAAATTAACTACCTAGAAAAAAATATAAAACATTAGGAGCGTTTTTCGTTAATCATTGCATTGTTATTTTTCGCAACGAACAAGAACTACTGGTAGTACTGGCACGCGTTATCCTACTAATATTATAAATGCAAAAGTTTGTGAGAATGTATGGATGTTTGTTACTCTTTCACGCCAGAACGGATTATGGTCTGGAAAAACACACGACTACTTTTTATCCTGGGAAATTGCGTAGCTCGCGCGGGATAGCGATGTACGAATTCTTTGCAGGAAGTCGCGGACTACAACTAGTGTGGAATAAATTACATGTTTTAAACAAATAACATTCCTAAAAAGACTTATTTTTGTAACGTAACTGAATCAATTAGTATTCGAAATTGTACTTCACAAATAAAAACAAGAGCCCGAATAGCTAACTTAATATTATTATTGTGTTACAAATAATTCTTGTGACTTTAAAATAAGCCTGCAGTGTTTCACAAATAAAAAAACTAAACTGTAATTTCTAACATGTTAAAAGCAAAAAAGAAATTAAGAGGGTGCATGTATCCCTACTCAGCTGGCAACGTCGCATTTTTGGTGATTTTTTGCGATTATTTTCATGAAGGAAAGTTTCAAATATCCGTCTGTAGTGCGTTTTGAGTGTATTAATGTCATTGTGTCTAATGCAATAATTGATCTAGATGGACTTTTAATTTCTTAATAACGAGATATAGTATTTTATCCCAAAAATGCGACGTTGCCAGCTCAGTAGGGATGCACTCTCTTAATAATACATACATACATACCGTCACGCCTCTTTCCCACAGGGGTAGGCAGAGACTACTTTGTTCCACTTGCTACGGTCCTGACATACCTCTTTTGCTTCATCCACATTCGTCAATCTCTTCATACATGCTCATCGGTCTCTTAATAAACAATTGAAATTTAGCAGACATTGCTTGAATGTTGAATTTTTTGAACTTCCTACGACATAAAGAACAAGCCTATTTTTATTCTTCCTCAGAGGTAAAGCCGCAGGCACAAGCCAGTAAATTATTTAGGTAAACACGCAACGCAATCGTTTTGTTTAAATTTCCAAGACCCTCTGTAGGTATACCCAGTATGATAAGGGTCCCGTTATTATTTATTTTTGACATTAGCTCCGATGAGACAACAAAGCGTACTTGTCTTGTTTCAATGCAAATTTAACATTGCTTTGGTTTTTTAATCTTTCATTTTTATTTACTAAACATTGGTATACTTAAAATGGCGTGGTAATGCCGGTAAAGCGTGGTAATGCTGCGAGTGTGATGGGCACCTTTGCGCCAGGTATGACGCGGGGCGGATTCGGATTATTTGAATGATTGTGTTTTTTTTTTGTTTATGTATTGTTTGTTATTTATTTGATTGTATTTTTTTAACGTATTTGTTATTATGAATAAATGACTATATTTTAAAGAAAAAAAAATTAAAATGTCTTTTCTCGTTTATGTTGGTAGGTACGCATAGGGGTAATCTCTGACACTACTGAACGTGATTATTTTTAATAGAATATTGAATCAAGAGCGTTAAAACAATATTCAAATTAAGGATTAACATTTGCTACATTTCATCCCGGTAAAGTTCCCACAGGATACGGGCAGCTGGCAGTTTAAAACATGTTTAAAATAACCTAACCTAAAAATTTCAAATTGACTGTACTTGCATTGTCATCCGTCCTACATATGTGTACCAAATTTCAAGTCAATTGAACCAACCGTTGAAGAGTTTCCTCAGGCGGAGATGATCCTGGCCGGACCGCCAGAATTGACAATATTTTAATTTTTTAAGAGCTACTTTTTATTGTCTGGCTGGAAAGAGCGCACAAATTTAAGACACCCATATTTTTTTATATTCGTGAAAATCTTGTATTTTCGTGGAAAAATCCATTTAAATCGTTGCTCAAGCAGAAAGGACGTAAGTAACAAACGTCAAGTATTAGCGAAATGACGTCACTGCTTTGTTTCGTACACTTAAAAAAACGTTGAAATAATTACATTAATTGACCGCCAAAACCTGTGCTTAAATACTTTGACAGTGAATGCAGTTGTCACTGTCGATGAACGTCAAAACGAGCTGACAAACTCAAACAGAATACTTCACAATAAATATGATTTTAAATGAAAACTTGCAAAATATTATCATTATTGCCCGGCAAACAGTTATCTAGTGTTTCCGATGTCAACAAAGCCGAGCGGTGTGCGAATGAATTAACCGTCAGCTGTCAGTAGTGTTTGTGTTGTGAAAGTTGTAAATGTCAAAGGGAAACCCGGAAGACAAGGTTTTTTATAATGGCAGTATTGGACCGGCCGCTGGACGTCATTTCCTGTTTTACATATTTTGCTCATTTTTCCAAAAAATACTGTACGAAAAAATCCAAAAATATTTTTTTTGTGTTCTACAAGTGTTTCTCTCGAAATGGTTTTTGATTTATGAATATATAGAAATTTGAAATATTGTCAATTTTACAACCAGATTATTGTATTGTCATCTGACTTACACAAGTATGCAAAATTTCAGCTCAATCGGATGAAGATATCTGCTTCAAAATTGAGTCACAAGATTCCACCCGGACAAACATATTAAAGAAAGAAAGAAAGAAAGAAAGAAAAAGTTTATTTATGACAATCACAGTAATTAAAAAACAAAAACATATTAAAAGCTACATAAAATTGACATAAAATGGCACCAACTCAGCATACAGTACAGTACATACATGCACACATACAGTACGTTGCAAGTGAATATAATTATAAAGCTTATAATAATATTAATAATGAACAAACTACACAGTGTACTAACACAGCACCTACCCATGTTTTCTTTAAGGTTAAGTATTTTTATAGTTTCACTTACGTAAATATCGGTAGATCATAAAAAAGCATAACACCCGATAAAAACGACATACAACTTCCTTTGTCCTATGTTGAACATACACATGAAATCTACTCAGTTAGATTTCGATTCCAGTGTATTGGCTAAGAAATTTTCTAGAAGTACTAACGTAGAATAAAATAGACAATCTATTTAGATCCAGTCATTAAGATACGCCAGCCGTCTGAACGAATGTGCTGGAATGCGTTAAAAGATCCTCTATACAACTCATCAGATACCTAAACACTTTAGAACTATTATTTATTCTGCGCCTAAACTAAAAGTAAAATAAGCGGACGTCGTAAAATAAAAAATAAGGAAACCAAAATTTAGTAAGTAAGAAAGTAAACTCTTTATTGTGCAAGATAAACATAAGACGAATACAATTGACACACACAGCTACATGCACAAAGGCGGACTTATCCCTTTAAGGGATCTCTTCCAGTCAACCTTTAAGGCTTAGTTACACACTTTTATAAACGTCCTGATAATTCAGTTAGGTACTGTATACTGTGAACAAATTAAATTCACGAGTTACAGAGCCGTATCTAAGTTGTTATTGTTGGGTCGTATATTTGATTGGTCGCTTCATGCAAATATACAGACAGCACTGACACATCATACATTCACACACTACAAGCGCCGTCATTATGTTTCTTCAGAAATTTTACTCTAAAATTCTGTCCGCTCGTTCATGCTAAAATTCTTGGAATTATTTTTGAGTATCGTAAATACCATAAGGATGAATGTTTATAGAGGGGAAATAAAAACCGGCTGACACTCTGAAGAGGAAATGTTGAGGGTAGAAATAACCGTTTATAGGGCGTAAGGAATTCGCACTCATCAAATGGTGCCGCGGATGATTTAAATTGCGGTTGCAACACTCATGTTCATGATTCATGAGCCTTCAGTTTTATACATAATTCACAGCCTAAACATACTTAATTCACACCCTTACTCTATTTTGTGGTACGACTATAATTATTTAAACAATAAAAAAGATAGCTTCAAAAATGTGTGATTTAAAAAAAAACCTGTTTTGGTTTGGTTCATTTTGTAAATTAACGCGGAAATTTATAGAATAAATTAATATACCTACCTACTCAAAACAAAAAACCAAAGAACTTTTAGAAATTGTCAAATTCATACGCATGATGCCTTTTTGATTGGGTATAAAAAGGGAAATAGTCTGATACCTAGGCGCTTATGCTGAGCCGGTCCTTTTTGTTTGCCACAGGCAATATTTTTTCTGTTGGATATTCGCATTTTTTTTATTTCATTTGCTCGCTTTTTTCACATCCTTTTTTTCTGGCACCCAAAATGTTTTTCTCGCTTTCTTACACTTCTAGGAAATGAACTCAATTTAAGATCCAAGTATCAGCAACAAATACGATTTGGGGCTATGTTTTGTACAATGACACATTGTGAAGGAACATACTCTCTCATTTTCATTTAATTAAGGTTTAATCACGGCTGAAACGCCCAAAATCACCCAACCCACGGCGTAAACCGACCTACCCAAATTCAGGCTAAACATTTTAAGTGGTAAATTCAGGAAATTGGTTGCCCTGCTTTGTATTTAAGAAACCCGCTTAAGAGACATAAAATTTAAAAATACCAATAAAATTACATTTTCACCTCACTTGCTCGAAAGGGCTGTCTTTCTCCTTAAAAATCTGTGTGGAAAAGTGCTTTTTCCCCTCTTGGGTGGAAAAGGTTTTTGAAATTCGAACGCCGCGCTGACCACTATTCCACCACGACCACCACCACCTCACCACCTACTCATATACTCAAGTAATTAGAAATTTGAAATTCTTCCATCCACCATTATTCTCACTGTAGTGAGGTGAAAAATTGTGTGTTTCGCTCGGCGGCAAAGTATGTTTAGTGCCTCGTGCCTTGAAACCCTCGCGACGCTCAGGATTCTACTTTTGAACCACTCGCGCCAAACAAAAACTTTGCAGCCTTGCATAACAAATAACTATTATTATGTGGTGTTATGGTGTTTTGACTCAAAGCGGCGGCCCGGTAGACCTAGACGGCGACGGTGGGACGAGTTAGATGCCTTCTTCAAAGACTGGACACTTACCGCAGCAGACCGGGAGCGGTGGAAGAGTTGGGGAGAGGCCTTTGCTCAGCAGTGGGTAACAATAATAATAATATAGTTGGCATATTTTAGTAGGTACAAAAACAAGGCAAAATTGGATGTTTCGTGTAGCAATTAAAATAAAATGTGGCAAGACTTTAATTTTTTAACTAACATTCGGTACAACCTCTTTCCTCACAAATGACTCTGCATGTTCGTCTTAGAGGAAAATTATTCATCTTTTAACGGAAAGAGGAAACCTGTGTCAGCAGGTACGGTGGAATGATGTACAAGCTTAGCCCGCGGGAAAGTAAGAATGTAAGGTAAAGTGAGGTGAAGCCACGAATATTTACTAAATATGTTCGTAAATGGCTGCTTAAGATTTTTACTGGTGTTCAATCCGATTAATATTATAAATGCGAAAGTTTGTGAGGATGGATGGATGAATGGATGGATATGACGATGTGAATGTGTATGTTTCTACCTTCTTCACGCTGAAACGGCTGGACGAATTTGTATTTTTATCCCGGTAAATTTTATGATTCCCGTGGGGTAGCGATAAACATGTCAGAGGTCGTAGCTGCCTAATGTAAGTCTAATATCTACGCGGACGAAGTCGCGGGCAGAAGCTAGTATACAATAATGAGCACTAAGATATGAGAACTAAGATATGGGCGTATGCTAGGTACAAAATACATTTAGAGATTTCTTTTCAAACTATACAAACTAATTAAAGTTTGTGAATGTGTAAAAAATTAGGATTGGAGTCAATTATATGAAGACCAATACTTTAATAAACTACATTTTAACGCTTACCCAATAACAATATAACAACAAGAGTGACAATATTAGAAATTTGCAAAATATATATTTGTACTAGCTGTTGCCCGCGACTTCGTCTGCAAAGAATTCGTTTATCGCTATCCCGCGGGAACTACGCAATTTTCCGGGATAAAAAGTAGCTTATGTGTTATTCCAAATCATAAACTATGTCTGTTCCAAATTTTATCCAGATCCGTTAAGCCGTACTGGCGTGAAAGAGTAACAAACATCCATACATCCATACAAACTTTCGCCTTTATAATAGTAGTAGGATGTAACGGAACACGGCGCTCTCCTTACTTTAACGAAACGAACTTCGCAAATCCTAAAAACCCAAAGCAACGAGCCATTTTACCATTTAAAAAGGCCTTTCCTCAAATATATTCTTGTTGGCACAACAAGGACCCGACTCATAAACACGTCCGCAAAAGCCTTGAGCGTACTGACCGCCGACACCACAAGCACTTTGGGACTAAAAAGTCTACATTACTAACTGAAAATCTCTGACAAATTTGCTCTTCACCCCGCCAACGCAGTTCCATTCGAATACCCCCACTGTGATATCACTATAAGAGCTCCAACGACGAGGCGGAGTGAAAAGTTACCCTTCTACAAATGGCCACGAACAATGCCTCGCGACATTCAAGAATCGCTTTTACTCCCGTCTCTATAAAGCCACGTGAGAGTTTTTTATAAGTTTGTTGAACTTACAGTTACTGAAGGGGTCTGGCGTTAAGATAGCGTGACATAAATAAGTGAAAACGATCGAAATGCTCAGTTCTTCATACTTTGAAAGCGAAACTTGCAAATTCGCTGCGGAGTTTTTTGACACTTAGTCCAAATTGAGTCGTAAAACATCGCTGTAGGTAATATTCATAACTGCAAAGTATGATATTAGATGTGTCATTTTGAGGAAATATTGTAAGATTATCTCTTTAAAAGATCTATTATAGGTTGAAAAGTCGAGTACAGGTGGAAATTATGTTTTGTATTCAATTACGGGGAAAAAGGTAGTTTGGGAAAATATACGAATGTGGGTAAATTATGTTTATTTATAGGTTTTCAAATCGTACGACGTTGGTTTGCATGTGTAACAGTTGTGCCCACTAGACTTTGAGAACGATCCCGTAGAGGGATCGAAACGCGCGTCAGTGTTTGTGTGGTTTAAGGGATAATTAAGTTTGTGGGATTTATATGTGTTTTACGTGGGATTGCATAAAAACATATATACATTTCGCACAGGCTTGGTTATCATGCACGTGAGTAGCGGAGTAGCAAGGCAAATATTTTTTGTTCATTGAAATAGACCTCCGCAAAGTAACGACTGATTCAATAAAATATTTATTTGCATTTTATACAAAGAATCCCGTTTAAAATAATATTTCTATGACATAAAACAAGTGTAACTTTTTAAGTTTACAAAATAAATTAAAATTCCCTTCTTCCAAAACTCTTCCAAAACAGACTTTCCTGGAGCTTGTAATCAAAAAGTTTTTACGTTTCTTGCCTACCATTTGGCCTCATTTGTTTCTAGGGAACTGAATAATATTATTCTTCTATTCAAGTTTTATTATACTGAATATAAATGTAAGTAATACACTAAGATACTTTGTAACTCGGGGATCATTTGAAACGTGAAATGCGAACAGAAATATGTAACTAATGCTAAGTATATGTATAATAAAAGCATGTACACCTATTTGTCGTCGTCATGACCTTTTTTACTCATAATATGAAAGAAGTTAACTATAGTCTGGCAGATAAACCACTGCAGCCAGATGACACTTTCAGTGTTGTCAGTTTTTGGCAAATATTAAATAGTGATGGGACTTAGTGAGTGAATGAAAGAATGAACGATGTAATGAAATTAATTTCCGTCATAAATGAGAATTTTCAAAGCGTATTTTAATAAAATGGTTTGTTCAATGAGGTTTTTTTGGACGTTTTCTAGTCAGTAGTGTAAGAGCGCAATTTGGAAATGTGCGGAAGCATGTCAAATCAGTTACCAGTTTTCAACTCATTCCCCATTTTGCCATAAATAAAACAACAATTATCACATTAATATTTTTTCTACCTTTGTACTTTTACTTAAAAACTTTAATTATTCCGAATCAATTTCACTGCTGCTGTCACTATTTACGTGTATTACAAAGTCATCGCACATTTTATCTACTATGTTAATATGAACCTTGAATGCCTCAAAAGTATCGCGCTTATTTTGAAGTATACTAAACTACGAATGTGACATTCATAAAATATTTCGTTCGTTCAATAATCAAATCATTCATTACGTGACCTTAGTCGAGCACTAGTGAAATAAATGTGGTATCATTATTTCGTAAAATGACATTTGGAAGCGTCATCTGGCTGCAGTGGTTTAGCTGCCAGACTATAGGAGAGCAGAGCATAAAAGAAGAAAGTCGTCAAGCTACAAGTACTGCCGCGTAATTTGTCTAAGAGCCACTTATTTTATTTATCACTTGATATTGTTCTTTAACTATAGCCCAAACCCTCCAATACACGGATTAGGCCTATGCCATGAGGCACGCCGAATTGCACGACAATTTAATAAATAACAACAACAACAACAACATATAAAATTGAATTGAAATTGTAGCGAATTCGGAATAAAAAGGCTAAAGTAAAAACGTATTTTGATTCATCTACGTAGTCTCTAAAACAATGAATTACGCCTAACGGGTATACGATATACGGCATTATAAAACTAGCCCTCTATGTTTTAACATTTTCCCGGGAACCTACCTAATCCCTCACCCCGGCCTCCTAATTTTTCCGTGCCCTCCGAATATGTCACTTTGCTTTGACAAATGTCTGAACTTACGCGACTACACTACAACTAAGTATGCCAAGGGAAGTGTTAACGCATTTTCCCGGGATATAGCCCATCAATCATGGGAATTTTTAACATTATTTTCTCTTAACCTTGTAAGTCTGGCGACTTGTAAAGTATTAGGGTGTTATAACTCATGAGTCATGAGGAAATAAATTGGAGTAGTTGCTGGAAGCGAAAATGGTGGAGCTAATGGTACAGTATTAAAAGCGGCATTTAACATAACATGGTTGAATTAACTTACTTTTTGCAAGGCTCACAACACAACAGTGCATTGTAAGCGAAATCGTTGCCAGTTTGTCGGTGTTACTGTTTTTTTTAATAATTCTAACACACTAAATAACTTTCCGAGTTTTTCGGAGTTTGACGAGGACGAGAGTATAGAAGCTGTTCAAATAACTTCGTGCATCGTATCTCGTACTTTGGCTGGCAAAGAACTTTATTGCTGCGCTTAGCTGGCAATCATAACTTGAGCCGTTCGCTCGGACCATTACACGGAGTGAGGTGTCTTCCGTGACTTGCCGTCGGTCGCGCGGACGGCAAATGGTAAGACACTTGATTCCGTGTAATGCCTGCGAAGGAATGGGTCAAGCTGTGTTTGTCTCCGACCGGCGTTTTCATAGAGAATCAGACGTCTAGTTTTAAGGTGTGTAACTATTAGGGTGCGACTACATTTTGTTACGGAATCGCAACAAAATGTATGAAGAAACGGTGAGAAAACGTGACGCCTAATCCATTTTCATTCTTTCCTGTCCTATTTGGTAAACAAAATTCTAACCTCAATGTGCAAATTTTTGTAAAAATAAGGTGTATTATGTTATAAAATAAACCTGAGGTAATATTTTGTACATAATTTTGCTGATATTTTATCTCCAGTTCCTTTATTTACGATGAAATATTTAAAAAATAACAAAAATGAGACGTTTTGAGGTTAGAATTTTGTTTACCAAATAAGACAGGTAAGAATGAAAATGGTTTACGACACGTCACTGCGTATACGCGGCGGTTTGGTCGCACCCTTAACGTTAAGGAATAAAGCCCACTGATATTTCTACGCAAAGCTGACCTTGGCTTTCGCTTTGACCTGGATATTATCGGATAACGAAGTGTCAAAATTATCAATGTCGTTTTCTCGATGCGTACGTATAACACTAGCATGTTCCACCAAACAACTTTTAAGCAGCATCATCGCGATTGGACTTTAAGTCAATGCCTTATGGTACGCGGTATTCCGTGAAGTTCTTTATTTTTCCCGCGTATCTGGCCAACAGGAAGCCGTTAACCCTTTATATAGCCAATAACGAGTAAACTATTGCGGGTTGTGTTAGTATTCCTTGCCCGTTTGGATAACTTCAAATGCCCTCGGCTCCACGCGAAGCCAGATTCTTACATGTCGAATGGATTGTGGCAATTTAAACGGAAAGAGGAGGTGCTATCGGAAATTTACTGTTTTATTTTGTGGGTTTTGATAATAATAATGTAACTCTTTTAAGGATTAGTATGAACTGGTAGTTTGATATTATTACGGTTAGAAATTTACCACAAACTGCAAGACGCAGCGTTGCAGGGGCGTAGCTACCGCCGTATCTGCCGTATCAATTATACGGGGCCCCCGGGCCACGGGGGCCCCCGACGTGCGTAAGCAAAAATAAATGTGAGTAATCTTTACCCTTCATAAGGGCCCCCAAATATATTTTCATACGGAGCCCCACCAAGGCACGCTACGCCCCTGCAGCGTTGGCAGGTCTTACACTAGTTAACAGTAGTGGCTAGTAGTCGTTCTTTATGACGTTCTCAAGGAGAGGCCTTTGTTCAATAGTGGATGTCTTCCAGCTTAATGATGATGACAAATAAATAACAAAATATACTTTCAGGATGTCCTAAATGTTGCAGACAAATATGTATACTTAACAGCTAGAACCACGTGTTTACGTATTAAAGACATAACACCTCATTCAAATCAATGTAGCAAGATAACAAACGCTAATTACCAAAACATAAACAACGTACTCGTAACTCTAATTAATAGTAACATAACATGTATATTAAAATCCGGTAATTAAAGTGTATTCCTTGAGCCATCAGAACCGGTATCCAACTTCAAGTATTTCTGACACGCCAGGCATTTATCATAACCAATTCGTTGTGATGGATGGCATGTAGGCTCTGTTCACACTTATCAGATCTTCTTGATGAGTTTTAGTACTCTAACAAATTAGTTTTAGCTGCTACGGTATAGATATAGGTAAATACAAAAATGATTGTCTTGGAAGAAAAGGCCCCACACTGGGCGCCACTGTAGATGAAGGATGTTTATTCTATAGGTATAGGATTATAGTAATAAGAATAATATACATTTGTCTGGGCGAAATTGATTGATGAATAACGAGAGTCAAGAGCGCGAGAGATGCCGAGCGAGCGAGATGGTTGGCAGGTTGCGTTACACGTGACATTTAAAATTAGATACGCAGGTCTGCAGTCTGTCGAAGAAACTGTATGTTTGTCGCATATCGAAGGTGAAGAATCAAGATCTAATTAAAATTTGTGAGACGGGCCCTGTGGCTGACGAGGAAGTCAAGTAAATATAAAGTCACAATTTTACTGGCACAAAGAAGTGACATTTAAAAGACGACGAACAGAAACCGGGAAGCGAAACAAAGATGGTGTCATAATCACCAAATTTTCTGCGGCAAATGGAATAAGTTTTATGAATATTTTAACATTGCAGGACCTACCCCTTGATTTATTTTTGCTTTTCTTTAAAATCTGTAATTTAAATACGAATGTTTCAAGGTGATACAAATCGCTAATAAAAATTGAATTCCATGTGAAACTTCACAGCAAATTCAATAGAAAAAAGCCATAATTTACCATATTAATATAATATTATTTAATATTTAACGAGTATTGTTCAAAAAAGTGCTCGCTGATTGCTTTCATTTCACAATTTAAATACTGAATATTATTCGTGCTCAGTTGAAAACTAAAACGATTTAATTTAGTCTCCTAAAACACTTTTACCACCTCGTTAATAACCAAACTTTTTAGAACGAAATGGATTTTAAGTAAACTTTTTAAATAATCTTTTTTAATTTAGTAGAAGGCCGGTAGTCGTCTTTCAGCCAGTATTTCAGCCAGAACCTTTTTCTGGGCAACTTTTTTTCGGTTATTTGTTTTGTACGCAATTTATGAGGAAAGTTTTGTTGTTTATCATTTCTGCACAACTGGTCTACTTTAGGTTTTATTCTGGGTATATTTTTGTTTCATCGAGACATATGGCACGAACAATTAAATACAAAGCTTCATTGGTAAAAAAGATAAAAATCAAGGATTAAATAATAATTTTTCACTTTAATCTTCGAATTACTCACTGTATAAAGAGTTTCCTTAAAATTTTCACTGGGATTAACCATGTAAGTAGTACACGCCCTAACCTAATTCTTAAAATTTGTAGGTTGTTCATAATTTCGCCCACATCCACTCGAGTAGGCGGCAGGGTGATTGATGATGCCTGACTTTGCGGTGTGAAACTTTGCGGATAGACACTTTTCTATGTACCTTAAACCTTGTGTACCCATGTGATAACTATTGTGGAAACAGCATTATACTGCAAGGGTGAGGCTTACGAGTTATAAGATAAATATACATAGCTAATTATAGTTCATTTAGTAGGTGTTTGACTATGTTCAGGTTTCGAACCTCAAAAGAAAAAACGGGATCTTTGTCACAGCTAATTTACTTCGAATTTACTGAATCAAGTAATTTGAAATTGGGCACATTTACGAATTTCTTTGAGAAATCGAATTCGTTTATTGCAGCAGGACAATGAAGCAAATACAATTAAATTATTGAAAACAAACATAATCTAACTAATATTATAAATGCGAAAGTATGGATGGATGGATTTTTGTTTGTTACTCAATCACGCCAGAACGACCCAACGGATCTGGATGAAATTTGGCACATAGATAGAGAAAAGTCTGGAATAGCACATAGGCTACTTTTTATCCCGGAAAATTGCGTAGTTCCCGCGGGATAGCGATAAACGAATTCTTTGCAGACGAAGTCGCTGGCAACAGCTAGTAGATTACCTACGTCAGTGACACTGGACGAAAGTTACAGTAATGTTGATATGAATTTATTCATTCATGCTATTTCTTTGATAGTAAAAAATGGGTTTCGAATATTAAGGTCGCTATTGGGAAGCTAATTAGAAAATGAAATTAAAAAGTAGGTATCGCAAACTGTACCACGTGACTTACGTAATGAAAAACCTTGTTACGTCTTTAATATTTTAAGTTTAGGACTTTGAAATCAATGGTTAAGAGTTATTGAAAAAAATGTCATAATTTGTCCAAAAAAAATTCACACAGTTTTGTTCAGAAAGTGCTTGTCAGTGTAACAGAGTGCAAAAAAGGTCATGTTCTCTCTAATTTACTTTACGACAGCCCCATTACGGAGCAACGGACCGTAAAACAACATGGCCGCGGGGCATTGGGGTTAGTTTTACAATGTTATAAAGTCATAACATCAGCATTGTTCTTTTCATGATCCAAAAAAAGTCTGGTGCTCCATTTGCTCTAAATTCGCTAAGTATACTGTCAAGTTGCTTCATTACACGAGTAGCTCGAAAAACTCTCTTAATATTCAAATAGTAGCATTCCTGGAGCGTAAAAGTATAGTGAATGAAACCCTATTCATATTATAAATAAAGTTTGTGAGGAGGTAATTGTTTGTAATGAATGTATGGATATGGACGTTTGGTACTCTTTTACGCCTTAACGGCTGAAAAGACCAGTAGGCTTATTGTCAAACTCGCTCGCAATCGCCATCGTGTTCATATTGACAGTTCTTGTATGAATGTGACAGCTAGCTGATTACGATGCCAATTGTCAGCCCATACATGAACTGTCAAAATGAACACGATGGCGATTGCGAGCGAGTTAGACAATAAGCCTACTGATTGAAATTTGGCACAGTTATAAATAGTCTGAAATAACACATAGGCTACTTTTTATCCCGGAAAATTGTGATTACAGCTGGATAGCGATAAACAAATTTCGATTTAAAAATAAGTGGAATATTTAACTTGTAATTTAGGTTTACACCCGCGCACTCAGCAAGACATAGTATAAAGTGGCCTCATATAAAGTTCATATTCATAATATTCCGTCTTGACTTTTTATTGTGTGAGCAACTGTGTAAGCTGCTACTGAATACTCACTTTACTTATTCAAAAGGAGTCATCAGCCCTTTTCTCGAACTTTCCGCATTGTACTACCCTGTATCTATGCAGCCATGACATATAATGTGTAGGCTTATATTTGTCCGCACTAATGGGTTCGCCGTCGCAAAAAGTAAAGGTTGGTGACATTTTATGCTCGACTTTTTCACTCGATACGACGAAGCTGACTTGAACCGGTATAACATAGATAATACCTACATGTAATATAAGGCCTGGTGTGGGAGTTAAAATCACTTTAATCAATCTTACGAAAGATACTTATCTTACTCCTTACGTTACTTACTTACGTTACTCGTATACTTATAGGAGTAACGTGTCTTATTGACCGAGTGACTAAATAACGGAGTGACTGAATGACTGACTGGTGACTAACTGACAGAAAGAATTTGTATTTGTATCTCCGCAAGCATATTTATTAGAGACTTCGTAACATTATCTGGCTTGCTATTCCGCTTAAGCTTCACCGACACGTGATAAAGAGAAAGACGATTAAAGACGTCGTCAATCGTTTTGAAGCAAAAGCCATTAATAATTCACACTATATTCATGTTAAAATTTGATGTTCATCGGCAACAAAAGCCCGAACTCATTCAAGAAACAAACAAGATGCGGTTGTAACTTGCAATCTTGTTGCTAAATTCTTACAACATTTACATAGAATATAAACTACAGTACGTCTATTCAAAGTAAAACTAATTAGGTACCGTAAAATGGGGTGAGAAGGGATAGAACTAATAGAGCGGCGTGCAGTAGGGCGATATCAAGGTAGGCAGCGTTAGGCAACGATAAGGTAACGCAACATAATTTGTACGTATTGCTTACCCTGGTGACTCCCTATGCACGCCGGATGACAGTGTAGTAGCGAAGTGGCAAGGTAAATATTTTTTGTACATTGGTATGGAAAGTAACGCATGATACATGATACATATACATATACAGTCACGCCTGTTTCCGATGGGGGAAGGCAGAGACTAGGTACTTTGTTCCACTTGCTACGATTTTGACATTATGTACCGTCAACTGGGGTGACTTTGGTAATTTTGGGGCTACTTTGATCGTTTTAAAATTGCTATAAAATCGATATTATCCATATCCGGTGAATGTTTGACATATAGACGCAAAGGCGATCGACGAAGACATTGATTGGAAACAGTAAACGCAAATAAAAGATAATGGTTTTGTCATTAAAACTACTTTTTAAAGTCACCCCGTAAATCAAAGTCACCCCAGTTGACTGTACCTCTTTCGCTTCATCCAATTCATTCAATCTCTTCATACATACTCGTCGGTTCCGGGTACTCCTGACCTGCCCTCTTTCAAAACGTCTCCTATTTAGTCCAGGAACGTCCGTTGCGTTAGTGTAATGCGTGATTCAATAAATTAAATACCTAAATCATCTTATGAGCGGAACGGGACAATGCAAACTTAGAATATTTACCTTCAAAGTTATAAGGCCTGCTGTAAATGTGCCTATTATTGCTGTCTACAAGCTCTAAGATCCAGTCGCCACTCGAAAATAATTAATTAGACTTAGGCCGCCGTCTAATTTGGGAGTTGGGTAAACTCACAGATGAATACACCAATGGAGAAATCGATAGGCAGGTGGTGAAAAGCCAAAGATATCTCTCTCCTAGATGTTATTTCAAGCCTGGTGACTGAAGTCCGAAGGAAACGAGTTATACGTTGTGTTTATAAATCTGCGTTAAGAAACTTTTGTTGGCGCGATGCAGAACATGAGTATTTTATTTATAGGTATTTTTCCTGAAATGCCATTTTTATTATTACATTTTGATGATTTTTCTTCATAAAGAAAATCTGAGTGTTTACCCGACTGCGCCAGAACAGAAGGAGGGTTATGTTTGTTTTATTAACTAATCCACGCCACGACTCAACATTTACTACACTGAAAAAAATATTTAAACAAACTACTTCTACTATTTCATCAATAACCATAATTCGGTAAGGCGTTATTAAAGTTCGCGAAAGTTCGGTTTCATTCAGCAAATTATATTTTTCAGTGTACCGATATCCCTGAATGATTCCCGCATGTGTCTGGGCGCAGTTTTAGGCATGCTAATCAGAGTCCATCAATGGTCACAGCGGTTTGACATTTGTTTCAACATTTCCACTCTGTTGATTAATTCTTCAGTGGATAAGGCCGGCCACATACATACGGAATTTTCATACGGTTTCCGTACGGAATGACGTCAGCGAACGGGACATCGCTATATAGCGGAACGGGACAGGGCTACGAATTGACGCTCAATTTTCTTTATATGAAACTCCATACCACAGAATATTATAATAGTACTAATATAGATATAAAAATAGCAAATTATATTTTAGCGTGAAGAAGGAACAAACATACACACTCACTCACTCACATCGTTACATCATCACATCGTCACAAACTTTCGCATTTATAATATTAGTAGGATTAGTAAATTAATGCTTTCTGAAATTATCGCGAATAATACATGAAATAACTACAGAATCATTCGCTTAAGTTTGCTGTCGTACATCTATAGTAATTGAAAATAATAATGCTTAAATACACAGACAGACACATTTTAAGTAAGTTTAAATAAATAGATAACGATTAAGTACATTTATTTGCACACATCTAAGCCATATCTTCATATAAGTACCTATATTTATGTCATTGGTAGTACTTATAGTAACTAGGTTTTTGCGATAGACTCAACCCTGTGTAGGTATCTGACGCACACATTGACGCGTGTACAGACGACGTCGTGCCTGTGTGAATTTCAGAACGCGAATTTTGTACGTCGTGGCCGCCGTGTGCTCCATACTGCAACGCACACTTATCGGCTTCGGAACGGCAACGCCTCACCGAGCCGATGAGGTGAGACGGCGCCGATCCTTAAGTATGCTTAGTGTAGGTTTTCGGCCGCAAAATACGTCTCGAACGCGTTTGCGTTAAAATGTCAAATACTATGAGAACAATTTGTTGCCGTTTCGATCCGCAAGTGGCGCTGCTAATTCTTCCATAGCAATTGAGACGTTTACGTAAACGCGTTCGAGACGTTTTTATATGCGAAAACGTACACTAGAGGCTCTGTATGTGTGCGATAACCTTAAACTATAACACCTCGCTCGCGAGCGCGTGCGGTGGGTAAACACTCGATTGTTAATAGAGCACTGTTTGTCTTTCGCCATTTTGGAAGGTTCAGGGCATAGAATGACTGTTCGGCTTGGAAAATAGACGGCTGAAGATTTACTGAGTGTACAATACAATACAAATATACTCTTTATTGAACACCACAAATCAGTACAAAACAATGCAGAAACAAAGAACAAAGTATACAATAGGCGGTCTTATCGCTTAGTAGTGATCTCTTCCAGACAACCAATAAGCCAGAGAAATAAGTTTGAGACAGTTTGAGTAGGTGGCGGACACAAACAGACAGGAAAGACGCAAGGATAATAAAAACAACAGAACAATGAGTGTATTATGTTGACTGTAGCTGCAAAAAAAACAATAAATAAATATTCTAATATTATTCTATATTCTGTGTACTTCTGTATTTTTAAAATTTTAATGTGCAATAAAGAGTTTACATATACCATTTTCATTCTTACCTGTCCTATTTGGTAAACAAAATTCTAACCTCAAAACGTCTCATTTTTGTTATTTTTAACTATTTCATCGTAAATAAAGGAACTGGAGATAAATATCAGCAAAATTACGTGCAAAATATTGCCTCAGGTTTATTTGAAAACATAATACACCTTATTCTTTACAAAAATTTGCACATTGAGGTTAGAATTTTGTTTACCAAATAGGACAGGAAAGAATGAAAATACCTTACATACATACGTATTCAGTAACTTTTAATTGTAACTTTTTCTATTTTCTTTATTTTTCCTTAATTATTACGGTATCAGATTATTATGCATTGATTTCAATATCAATCGATATCTAATTGATGGGAAATCATCAAATCAAATAAAACGCGGTTTTTAAAGATCTGTAAACGTTCAAAGGGTCGGGGTTAGTAACATTATTCCTAGAAAGAACAAAAACGAACATTGTATGTATGTAGTAACTCCTTATTGCACATAAAACAAAGTCATGACAATAATGAACACAGGCAACAAATGCATAAACACAACATTAACATTGTATTGGGGAAACATGACCTTTATCTCCCACAAGCATTAATCCTAAGGAAAGCTTGTTTCGGTATTCTCGTATTATCGGTACGAAAATGAGTAAAGAAATAACTTCGTATCAGAATACAAATTTGGTTTTTTTTTGTCCTGTTGATCGTTCGAAGGTTAGGTAACTGGAAGAGATCCCTTTAAGGGATAAGTTCGCCTTTGTACATCTATTTGTCTCATTACCTGTAAAATTAATGTGTTTTATGTACAATAAAGAGTTATACATACACACATACAATCTTTTGAAGCGATATTTTAACAATAACGAGGTAAACTAGGTTTAGTTTATTAAAAAAATATATAATCGTTTCGTAAGAATTCGTTCGTTATTTTCATCCGCGTGCATTTCTCGTTTCAACAGGAAATGTGATTCGAAAATCTATCAGAAATTTCCAATGCAAAAACTAACAATAGTAGATTGTTAGCCAGTAGACACTCGAGAGGTATTCTCTCAATTTTGAACGAATAAATTGCCACGTACAAAAGAAATGGATAAGCACGAAATTCTTTGTTACAAGGGTTCCATTGAGTGAATGATACTGGGAATATTTCCCTGTTTTTCAAGGGTTTGATGGGGGAATGTGATTGCGTTTCAATATTTATTTCGTCTCGGGTTTTCAGTTTTTGGTACATTTTGATTTGCTTTTGAAAGCTTCAGTATTAGGAGGTAAAATTTGAATGCAAACATTTGTATTGGGTACTATTGCGAAAATCAACGATTGTACCATGTTGTTTATTTCAAGATAGAGCCGAAACTTTTTGAATGCTGCTGTAGTACCTACCTTTATCTTGGTATAAATACCTATTTCTATGTAATTTCGTAAATCACCAGTACTATAAGAATGCAAATGTTCGTTCGGTTAGATGAATTGTGTAATCAAGCAAAAATTACTGATACCGATCGAATTTTTATGGAATTTGCAGTAAGTTATTATTATTTTATAAATCAGAAAAACATTTTGCAAACCACAACTTCTTATCCCGGAAAATCAAATAGTTCACATGGGGTTGTGAGAAGACGAGGTTACGGGCAACAGCTGATAAGAAAGTATTTGTTAAAACTGGGGCCTTACCATGACCTCTTAATGCGATTCAGTTTAGGTTTGCTCGCTGTCAGATTCATACTAAAAGTGACAGCTAAAACTTGAACTGAGACGGAATTGGGACGTCATGGTAAGGCCCCTGTACTTTTTAAAGAACTGTAATTGATCAAAGGAGTTCCGTGTAATGTGTGTGTGTGTGTGTGTGTGTGTGTGTGTGTGTGTGTGGTTTTATAACCTTAGGCTCTGTCTACCCCTTAAGGGATAGACAGAGATAGATGTGATATATGTATGTAGGTATGTGTGAGTATAAAAGGTTGGAAGGACTCCCGCAAGATTTGGCAAAGACTGTGGGAAGCTATCGACTGATGGGAGTACAAAACCGATCTTCGTGGAAATCATTGAGGGAGGCATT
This sequence comes from Pandemis heparana, assembly GCA_963854515.1. Classification (NCBI taxonomy): domain Eukaryota; kingdom Metazoa; phylum Arthropoda; class Insecta; order Lepidoptera; family Tortricidae; genus Pandemis; species Pandemis heparana. Next base: position 6,560,426 of record OY978028.1, read on the forward strand.
GGCTTTCTTAGGTCCAGCGGCGGATGTCTGTTATGATAGTACTCATCTTGATTTTGGTATTCTAGTTAAAATGCCCTTGTACCCTAGTGGTTTGATCTATGGCCTCAGAAACAGAGGGTCGTCTGTTCAAACTCGGGCTCGTACTTACCTCTGAGTTTTTCAGAATTTATATGCTAACTAGGTACTACCAAGCCCTCTCATTATGAGAGGAGGCATGTGCCCAGCCATGGGATGTTATATTATTGGATGGAGATGAAATATGAAAAAATCAAGTGAATACATTGAACCCTGAAATATGAGAATGGAAGGCACTCTGCAAGTTGTCGAGCTGCAAATCTACCCCCATTTACATTGGGATTATCAACCTATCCTGGGGGGTGATTTTAAAAAATTACGCCTTTAAATATGTGAGTAGAAACTGTAGAAAATCTTTCTCCGATTCGAAACACGAGCATGGCAATGAAAAATTACCGCCGCGTTCTTTTATTGAACTAATCGCAAATTGGACTCGAGTGAAAATTTACAGTTTTTCAATAGATTCGAATGATATTTTCACAGGCACGATTTAGAAAATCGCCCTCCTGGTAATCGATTTCATATCCACATACACTCGTGAATCGAATGATTCGAGTGCTTTCGTTTAATTTCTTTTTTATTATGTACCCTGCATCGTGTTAACTCTTCCGTAGGGCTTAATTAAAAATGGTTGGATTTGTGTCTTCCTTTTTATATTGCAGTCGGATTATGGATGCATTTTGATCACTGGCGTTTTATTGTATTCATACTGCCAACGATAATTGGTAACAATCACATACCTACAGTCAGTTTAAATCGCGCGATTCACAACACAAAAAAACCGGCCCAGTGCGAGTCGGACTCGCGCACCGAGGGTTCCGTATCATTATCTATAAATATCTATAAACCAGTGTAAGCAGAGCCATGCTCCAAAGCAAAATGTGCGCAGTGTGGGGTCACTTTATATTGGTCACTGATATATTTTTCGCAATTATTCCTTAATCTGTGCTATAAGACCTACCTTCACACCAAATTTCAAGATTCTGCGTTCACGGGAAGTACCCTGTAGGTTTTGATTCCCTTGAGAGTTGCGGAAATTTCGCGGCATAAACGGCTGTATCTTTTGATTGCGTTGGCTTAGAAGTTTGATTTTTTCACAGCTCTAAGGGGCAGTAGACCTGAGTATTTGATATAAATTTCAGCTTGATACCTCTACGCGTTCCTGAGAAAGAGGGTCTTGACAGACGGACGGACGGATGGACGGACGGACGAACAACAAAGTGATCCTATAAGGGTTCCGTTTTTTCCTACGTACGGAACCCTAAGAAATACGCTATTTTGACTTTGACATACGCTCGACCAGAGGTTCACAAACTCTTTTGTTCCATAGACCACTTTCAAAATTTTGCTGGATCCGGTGGACCCCCTGCAGCTACATTACCACTAATTTCTAAACTAAATCTCGAAAAAAAAATTAAGATTAGCTCTATAATCTATTACTATGGAAACTTGCGTTGTTGCTGAGTTTCATTTCAACGATAAATTAACAGTTTTCGAAAAAATTGGTTAGAATTGATTGCTTGATAGGGTTAATTATTTGAAAATAAAGTCGACTAAACAAATTTTCAATTAAATTCTATTTTTGTGCTGCGAGTGACTCCATCCTACTTTACTTTCTTGAAATCGACAACGACTCACAGCACAAGAACCAATCCATTCTCACAAATTTTATTCAACTTTCATGCACCCCCGCTTGCGATTGTGGACCCCCATTTCTGGTCACGCCCAACGTAGACCCCCGTCGAGTCTTCCGTGGACCCCTGGGGGTCCACCTGGACCACTTTGGGAACTACTGCGCTAGACAATACGCTTGCCAGTAGTATTTGTTCCGCTAAATCACGCGTTTTCATAAAATACAATCCCATGCAATTTCACTCCATTCTCTTAGCGTTACTTATCGATAGTCAAAAGTGACTGCACAGCTACACTGGGTCTTATCTTATACCAACCTACTCTCAATTTCGAAGTCAAAATCGTTTCGTTTCGCTCATACGGTGTTTAAAATTAGAGTGAAAAGGACTGTGAATTCTGGATTTGGTAGTAATAGATATGAGTGTTATGGCAATTCAAATTGAAGTTCATGGTAATTCAAATTCAAATTGGTTATTCGGTATATAAAATTAGTCTTGTTTCACCACTCACTGGCAAATTTCTGTTATGTTAGAGTTATGGACTGTAAGATTGTTAGACATTTGTGAAGTAATTAAACTCTGGTAGAATTAAACTGGCGACGTTTTAAAATAACTCTAGTTTTAAAATAAGTATTGGCTATAAAAAAATGGCGAAAATTCAACTAAATTCGGGCCTAAAGAAAACAAGACGGCTTAAGGCACACCTGTCAAAAAAATCCAACCCATCTTAATAAAAACTGTCTGAAATTAAAACAAAATGCAAGAGTCAGTGACCACAAAAGACGCCAGACAAAATCCTTAGATAATTTTATGATATTGATATTAGCATTTTTTTAATAGGTATTATTGTTTTTATAATGCCGACTTTGAGTAAATTTAAATTTTATGTTACGTCATCACGCGGCATCACCTCTTTTCAGCCAAAATTATTATGTGAATGCCGTAAAGTGGTTGCTAACTATTATATCATCAACAAATGGCAGAATATCACTTCATCTGGCGTTCAATGAACATGTTAATAATTACAGACAAAATTATGTTTGAACAGCGGCAAACTGGGATCGTTATAATATTATTTATTATGTCATTATTTACATCTTATAATTAACATAATATTGAATATCTGAAGGTTTAATAATAATAGATACAATTCCCGGATTTACGCTAATTTACGTAGCCAAAATGAATTCGAATTTCATAAAGGCGGAAAGAAAGTTCCTGTAGGTAAGTACTTGAGTACGATCAAAGAAACTGAATCGCGTACCTCTGTGCGAACCTTGCCTCAATAAAGTTGATAAATTTGATAAATGATAATTTTTATAAATCCACACATCTTCGTGGATGGCTCTACACGGAAACAAATACGGTACCGAAGTGCGTGAAAACATCGCCACAAACGTGATTCCTAAGATTTCGATATATCCCTCGATGGACTTTTACCATCTGCGCGGGAAGAGAAGCAACTGGTATATTCTATGTTTTTTCTTAGCTTCCAGCCCAGCAAGGAAGTAGAAGCCAATTATACAAATAGCGTGATTTCACTGTTTTCACTTATCCCCTGGAGTGCGAGTGAAAACAACACCATCTGAATCAAATTACTTAGAATTTCGATCAAAGGCCCGAACACTGCTTATCTCAGACCCAATTAATGTAAATTTGATGGCTCGGCCTTGGTTATAAAATAAAGATTTTTCTGGAAGGTTCAGTATTCTTTACGTAATCAAATAATTACCGGATTACACCAACTTGTAGTATGTTTCATAAATATGTACCTAAATCCAACTTTGCCCAAATAGGGTTTTAATTTTGACTACTTTGGACATCTTAATTGTTAATTTTTTTTCTATTGTAATATTTTAATAGACATCTCGCAGTATGGACAATGATATGTACTCCGTTATTGTCGTGTATATCAGACTAATGTACCAATTAATAGTTTCTATGACTCACACTGTAATATACATGATGTGGATGTACTGAATAAATAAATAAATAAATAAACTTGTAGTTAAACAAAAAATGTATTGAAGGGATATTGAAAAAATATGTTTTAGATTTATTGACAAGTTATCCTACTAATATTATAAATGCGAAAGTTTGTGAGTGATGATGTGACGATGTGACGATGTGAGTGAGTGTGTATGTTTGTTCCTTCTTCACGCTAAAATGACTGGACGGATTTGGATAAAATTTGGAACGAAGATAGCTGGTACTACCTAGATTAAAACATAAGGTGCTTTTTATCCCGGAAAATTGTATAGTTCCCGCGGGATAGCGATAAACATATCAATTGCTAATTCTATTACGCGGACGAAGTCGCGGGCAGAAGCTAGTCAATACATATCTGAAAAATAGGAAGAAAACAGTGATTCCTTGAGTAAAATTAAATGTAACTGAAGATCATGAATACATAATTAGTTAGTACTAGCTGTTGCCCGCGACTTCGTCTGCAAAGAATTCGTTTATCGCTATCCCGCGGGAACTACGCAATTTTCCGGGATAAAAAGTAGCTTATGTGTTATTCCAAATCATAAACTATGTCTGTTCCAAATTTTATCCAGATCCGTTAAGCCGTACTGGCGTGAAAGAGTAACAAACATCCATACATCCATACATCCATACTTACAAACTTTCGCCTTTATAATAGTAGTAGGATTAGTATTGATTGATCACTTCGCATATATTTTTACAATGAACGAAAAAGTAGTTGTTTCCATGCTTAGTCTGGGAGTAAAGAAAAAAGATAGAATGTACCAGTTGCTCTCTTACCGCGCAGATGGCAAAACGAAAATTATGTTATTATGCGCAGTCGAGTAAGTTTGTTTTTTTTTCAACTACTGTATGCCTCTACTAATATCAATATTGAAACCATATATTGAATGTGTCTGTGACATCACAACACAATTATCCTTACAGGCTACTCTAATTCGATATTGTGGCACTTAACTACTATTGACACTTTAAAAGGTCCTAGGTGGCATAAAACAAGCAATCCCTATAACTACCAAGAAACTGCCTATATATTATTGGCATATATTCATAAACGCTCTATAGCCTTCTGCTAACTTAGCAATCGTCTGTCCTTATCTGTCACTTTGACATTTACCTTTCACAGATAAGGACAAACTATTACTAAGTTAGCAGAAGCCTATAGAGCGTTTATGAATAATAATAATAATATTTATATCTAAAAAACATCATTTACAAGGTATCTTTCACTAGAACTCTGCTCCCTAAATAGGTAAAAACCTGTGCTATAGGATAAGCAGCGCTCCTCCCCCTAAAAATGCACGATGTTTTAAAGTTTATTAAGAACAGAATTGTACATAATACAAGCAAGGCAACATGCGCATGCATGTGGTGTATGTGTGTGTGTGTTTAACTTATTGCTTTTAGAAAGGCTTCCGGTTCGTCATAACCACATAACTTTTATTTAGTAGCCAAGTAGTAACAGCTTTCTTACATTCGATTTTAGACATCGGGTAGATATTTTAGTAGGTATTTTGTTCATTTTGTTGTAAATAAATGGGTCATTTGAAATTAAAATAAAAGATTTTATGAATTTAGTATTAAATCTGTCTCTCGTTCCAATGTATTGTGGTCTTCGAATACTTGGAACGTTCTTACTGTCGCAAACATGTTCATGATACCTAATAATATTAGAATATTAGAATAAGGGGGTGAAGATCGTTCCGAGCAACAAGTGCCCCGAATGACAGTGAAACATGGCTGAAAGCGGTGAGAAGTCGCTGTGCGGTTAGCTGATTCAACCTGCAATTGAAAAAAAATCATAATTATTTTCAACTAGCTGTTGCCAGCGATTTCGTCTGCAAAAAATTCGTTTATCGCTATCCCGCGGGAAGTACGCAATTTTTCGGGATAAAGTAGCCTATGTGCTATTCCAGACTTTTCTCTATCTATGTGCTGAATTTCATCCAGATCCGTTGGGCGGTTTTGGCGTGTTTGAGTAACAAACAAACATCCATCCATCCATACTTTCGCATTTATAATATTAGTTAGATAATTCACGGTTGTTAACAAAGATGTATTAGATTAGATTAGATTAGATTATTTTATTCATTCAATATAAAATCACATCATAAATTGTACAATGTCAAGTTACGAGAACTTATACTTATTTTCTACGGGATTTAAAGAAAGAAAGAAGACATTTATTCATTTTGCAAGACACACAAATACAATAGCATACACACAATTTTATAGAAAAGAAACAACAAAAAAACACAGACATGAAAATTAGATCATCAGCGTTGTGTGTCTCCGCAAAAGTGAAACGGTCGCTGGCTCAGCATTACGCTGAGGTGTTAGACACCTGCAGCGCTGATTTTTAGCCAGGACCATCTGTGACTCAAGAAACGATACACAGATAAAAATTAATTTATACAATCACATTAGTAGCATTTACCTTTAATTAGGTCTCGATGTTTCGATGCAGCATGCGTCATGTCCAGGTAAACTTATTTTTTTGTAATTTAAATAATACATTAACCGACGTCAGAACTGTTTAAAAATATAACAGCTGAAACAATTGAAAGACAATTCGAGGCTAATCTAATCTGGAAATATATCATTTCAAAATTAAAGCAAAAAAGAGTAGCAACGTAATGTAACAAATGAAGTTTGGCTTCACAGGTATATCGTTATTATCTTTAAATCATGAATATGACAGGAAGCTGGTTAGTATTTTCATAAAATACCCACTAAGGCCCACTTGCACAGTCCAGAGTTTTTTTTTTTTTTGTAATGGCTTTCACCCTTGCTTTAATTTAGCAACGTAAAAAATTAAATCGCTAACTCGATTAGGTTTGACAGTTCCATACATTTTGACACTACTTAGCCCCGGGTTAGCATCTAACACGGGGTTAAATCGTTAACCCTGGTCCGAGTGGTCCGTGCAAGTGGCCTTAAGACTAGGATATTAGTTTAATTAATGTTATTTAAGACCAATTTTATAAATTTACAAAAATATTACGAACCGTTATTTGCGGCGATGAATAGCTTATCTATTAAGTTACAATAGGACCCGCTCTTTTGTTCTATTGTGAGGAACAATGTAGGTAAGCCGACGTTGAACTGCTCACTGAGAACAATACAAGTAAGTACCTATTTTTGATCCGTTATAAAATATTGAAGCCGGTGTTAATATTTTTTTCTGAAATGTATTTGGATTAGCTATTATAAACGGGATGTGAACCGCGATTACCTTTATTGAGCTCCCGATATTTCGATATTTCCTTATAATAATTCTCGTCCAAAATCAATTTCGGGTGGGCGAAGTGACACTGTGAGTGTAGTGTGTTTGAATCGAGTTTCGAGTGAGAACGGTTCCAGTGGTAACGAGAGTGCACGCAGTCGACGCGCAAGAATGAGGGTAGACAGAGCTCGGTCTACCCAACAATAACATCCACCCGCAATTTCTTCAGTCTACCCGTGATCATGATACATGCAACTGTATCGAAATATCGGGAGCTCAATAAAGGTAATCGCGGTTCACATCCCGTTTATAATATTTCGAATGAACTTAACCGTGAATCATTAAAAACTCTTATTGGATTAGCTATACTACAATTACATTTGGGATTCATTATCTATGAATCTATAATTTGTTCATCTTGTTGGAATCTGCTTATTATCCGCCAGGGGTTAGTTTAACTTTAAACAGGATAATAATCATGACTTTTCAATAAAGCCGGAAAAAAGAAAGAAAGAAATGAAATGCTTAAGTGTTCCTTTAAAATTAAGCACGTGAGAGTCGGAGTCACGGACAAAGAATTCCGAACCACCACACAGGAGAACCCTATCGCAATAAGGTGACATTTTACTCAAGTTTGAGTGACGACAGCAATTCAATTGCGACAGGGTTCTTAGGTGGCACGTGAATACATTTCCCTCACTATACCTTTAACAGTTTGAAAGATACATCGATTGTCACTGACAGCCGGACGCAAAGACAGACAGAAGTCTTAATTGCTTGTAATTCATCACAATGTACTTATTAATACTCGCGAAGGGAATTTTTGTTTAAGTTATACCAAAGAAGCTTTCCTATTTTTTTAAGCTTATTTTAGTCTAAATAAAATAAAATAAAAAAAATTGTATCGAAACTGACGTCCTTAACCAATGTGTCGTGGTTTTATTAAACCACTCTGATCCATTTAGTGGAGCGATACTGAAACCGCGTTCTATTAGGTTCCACATCGCACTATACCTTCTATAGAGTATGCTAATAATTATTGTATGTATATGTATGAGTATGAGTAACGTATATACGTTAACTCTTTAAACTTAGAAACTAAACACTTAAAATCTGGAACTAGAAAACTAATTATAATAAAAGTACTACAAATAAAATCCTTAATACCTACTTAAATACGTTAAATTCTAATAAATACGAACCTAATAACTAAATCCTTATTTGCTAAATAATCGTCTTAATGTAATTAATCTAATTAAAAATAAACTTACACTAATGAAGTAAAGTAATTATTTCAATGAACAAACTCACGGAGCGTACGCGCAAATAATGTTTTATCGTATATCGTGGAACCGGTCGCCGGCGCAAGCCGATCTATACCGACTGCTGCGCGAGGAGGTCCGAGCGCCCGCTGCCGCCGCACACTCAGCCACTGGCCTTACGACGCAAAGGCCGCGTCCAAATGTAGCCTTTAAAGCTGCTCTCGGAGCGGAGCGATCGCTGCCGAGCGTCTTTATTTATTTAATTTTAAAATACTTTACTTTCTTATAATGTGAGTGTTATCTCGTCCCGAACTTTGGGTAAGTGTTGCACAAATCATTATTAGCATAGTTTAATGCTTATTAGCCTTGTTATTCCATCATGTTTCTGTTGAAGCGGTAGATGTAAATTTAGCGGTCACCTTAGCCGACCTTCCTTTGTGTATGTGGGAACATTCTAGACCACCTATGCATCATTGCATAGTCTTGCACTATTTTTCTAGACACCGTTATCTTGCCAGATTGAAACTGTTTTAAAGATGATTTTGTATACATAATTTTATAAAAGAAATGATTATTTATAATGAGAGATTCTACGCTAGTTGATTTTGCCTGTATTTTGCTACGCTTCTGTATGAGCCTTTCCTTACATTATCTAATAAATCAGCTAGTACAATTTATATACATAATATTCGAAAATAGACTTATTTATTGATATTTTAATTTAATTTATGAAACTGAGAATTCAATTTGATGACATTGCATAATAATTATAAGAAAAGGCTTTTACTTAAATAATAATCACGCAATAAGAATCATACCAATCAAAGTAAAATCATTTATAATCGAGAATCTAATGTTAACGCAAAATACTATTGCTTTCCCTTGGATTTACCTGTGCTTTAATTTAATTAGTGTTATAATAATTATTCAATTTTAGTTATGCTTAGCCTTGGATTCTCACTGCATCGCTTGCTTATATTGTACCTGGACTGCATCACCCATCATTTCATGATTGCTAGTCTGTAATTGCCTACCCCCTTGCGCGCGCGTGACACTTCTGCAGTCCAGGGCTAGGTTTGAGTCTGTGCTAACGAGTCCCATTGGACGCGTTCCAGGAACACCCTACCGGGTGAAGATCACCACACTAAACACCCTGCCGGGTGAAGAACATTCTCAACGCTCATCACCGGCGCCTCGGCTCACCATGGCTTCTTCTCGATCGCCTCACCATCCTGCCCTCCGAACGAGCTCCGCACTACCGAGGGGCGTACGGTAACCAGGAAGAGACCGCCAACCTTCACACAGCTCCAAGGCACCTAGCTACGGCCCTGCCTAGTGGCAAACGACTCACTCCCTGAGCTAGTCTCATGCGCTAATTCTAATAAGGACTCTAAAATTAATGGCTAAACCTAGTTAAATCCAAAAGTTATTACTACCTTACATCTAATAATTAAAACTACCTTAAACCTAGAAATAATAAAAGTTGCCTTAAATCTAATATTTTAAATAATTACTAATTATAACATCTTTGAGAACCATTTTATTATTATGGAGATTATGTGGATAATTATTTTATTTCACCAAATAGAATAAATTACTCTAAATTATATAAATTATACAGATTAAATTATAACATTTTAAATTATTGAATTTTTATATTATTAAATTATTAATTATTTCATTTTAATTATTAAAATGAAATTAATCCTTTAAATTATTGATGCCTATTTGTAATTTTAAATTATTTATTCGGAAATTAAAATTAACTGATTGTTCTTAAACTGAATACTTTTTATTTGTCTCCGTATTAGGCTACCTGCCTTCCCTCGATTACGGGACAAATTGGCGCCCCCGTGTTTTTTTTTATAGGTATAGGCTATTGGACTGTGTGACGGTTGGTATTTTCTTTCTTTAAGCATTCTTGGTGTTGGAGTGTGCATGTCTTAGAACTAGCAAACCATGCTTATACTTTATAGAACGCTTTCCATTCCAGTGGCAACGTGTCTATAGATTCTTATTTAACTTGTATACTCACTAAATATTGTGAAACTTATTGAGTTATTTTTTTATGAAGCTTCTGTGACGCGTCACCACTACTGCCTTTAGTGTAGACGTTTATTTAGTGTAGTATGTAAGATTTATCTTCACCTTGTGCAACATTTACCTAATTTACCTTATTTTTATCAATTACACTCACTATTGTTACAAATTAAATCCTAAAAACAACCCTTAAACTCAATTTACTTAAAATTAAACTATAAAATACAAAAAAAATCCTTGCTTAAAACTTAATTAAAATATCTTAAATAATTAAAAGTACACTAACTATACCGCGGCAAACCTCAAACTTCTACCAGGTTCTATGTCTGATGAGGCTTCATTGTTTTTTTTCTGGTTTTTTTTATTGCGTTTTCGGATGACCGCCACCGATAAGATCGGTTTCGTTTTTTTAACTAAGCACTGTAGTTTTCTAGTTCTAGTGATTTATCTAATGAAATGCAAAGCCCTCACCAGAGTTTTCGTCTTCTCTTGAAGGAAGCTCAAACTGAAGCGGGTGGTGACTTCACTTAATAAATAAATATCCTAAGCCCTCACCTGAGTTTTCTTCATCTCTTAGAAGGAAGCTCAATCTGAAGCGGGTGGTGACTTCAATTTAATAAACACGTTAAGCCTTCACCAGAGTTTTCTTCGTCTCTCAGAAGGAAGCTCAATCTGAAGCGGGTGGTGACTTCATTTAGTTAAAACGTAAAGCCTACACCAGAGTTTTTTTTTCATACCTAGGAAGGAAACTCAATCTTAAGCGGGTGGTGACTTCGTAAATAAGTATGATAAGCCTTCACCAGAGTTTTCTTCATCCCTTGGAAGGGAACTCATATTGAAGCGGGTGGTGACTTCGCTAAATAAATGTGTATAACTTACAGCAGCTATCACTACCAACATTCATTTGCTACCTGAGCGCCGCGTTTACTGTATAATGCGACTCTCTTTACTGAAAGACGTTTCCTTCGTTTGTTTATATACACGTAAGGAGACTACATGACTGATTTGATAGAACGAAAGGGGAAGAATGAAAGTGTAAAGTAGTAAATTTAAGATCTTGAGTGCTTCTTGAAGGATTTTTCATAGGCAAAATCCTTCTTCTAGGAGACGGTGTACTGTAACGTATATACGTTAACTCTTTAAACTTAGAAACTAAACACTTAAAATCTGGAACTAGAAAACTAATTATAATAAAAGTACTACAAATAAAATCCTTAATACCTACTTAAATACGTTAAATTCTAATAAATACGAACCTAATAACTAAATCCTTATTTGCTAAATAATCGTCTTAATGTAATTAATCTAATTAAAAATAAACTTACACTAATGAAGTAAAGTAATTATTTCAATGAACAAACTCACGGAGCGTACGCGCAAATAATGTTTTATCGTATATCGTGGAACCGGTCGCCGGCGCAAGCCGATCTATACCGACTGCTGCGCGAGGAGGTCCGAGCGCCCGCTGCCGCCGCACACTCAGCCACTGGCCTTACGACGCAAAGGCCGCGTCCAAATGTAGCCTTTAAAGCTGCTCTCGGAGCGGAGCGATCGCTGCCGAGCGTCTTTATTTATTTAATTTTAAAATACTTTACTTTCTTATAATGTGAGTGTTATCTCGTCCCGAACTTTGGGTAAGTGTTGCACAAATCATTATTAGCATAGTTTAATGCTTATTAGCCTTGTTATTCCATCATGTTTCTGTTGAAGCGGTAGATGTAAATTTAGCGGTCACCTTAGCCGACCTTCCTTTGTGTATGTGGGAACATTCTAGACCACCTATGCATCATTGCATAGTCTTGCACTATTTTTCTAGACACCGTTATCTTGCCAGATTGAAACTGTTTTAAAGATGATTTTGTATACATAATTTTATAAAAGAAATGATTATTTATAATGAGAGATTCTACGCTAGTTGATTTTGCCTGTATTTTGCTACGCTTCTGTATGAGCCTTTCCTTACATTATCTAATAAATCAGCTAGTACAATTTATATACATAATATTCGAAAATAGACTTATTTATTGATATTTTAATTTAATTTATGAAACTGAGAATTCAATTTGATGACATTGCATAATAATTATAAGAAAAGGCTTTTACTTAAATAATAATCACGCAATAAGAATCATACCAATCAAAGTAAAATCATTTATAATCGAGAATCTAATGTTAACGCAAAATACTATTGCTTTCCCTTGGATTTACCTGTGCTTTAATTTAATTAGTGTTATAATAATTATTCAATTTTAGTTATGCTTAGCCTTGGATTCTCACTGCATCGCTTGCTTATATTGTACCTGGACTGCATCACCCATCATTTCATGATTGCTAGTCTGTAATTGCCTACCCCCTTGCGCGCGCGTGACACTTCTGCAGTCCAGGGCTAGGTTTGAGTCTGTGCTAACGAGTCCCATTGGACGCGTTCCAGGAACACCCTACCGGGTGAAGATCACCACACTAAACACCCTGCCGGGTGAAGAACATTCTCAACGCTCATCACCGGCGCCTCGGCTCACCATGGCTTCTTCTCGATCGCCTCACCATCCTGCCCTCCGAACGAGCTCCGCACTACCGAGGGGCGTACGGTAACCAGGAAGAGACCGCCAACCTTCACACAGCTCCAAGGCACCTAGCTACGGCCCTGCCTAGTGGCAAACGACTCACTCCCTGAGCTAGTCTCATGCGCTAATTCTAATAAGGACTCTAAAATTAATGGCTAAACCTAGTTAAATCCAAAAGTTATTACTACCTTACATCTAATAATTAAAACTACCTTAAACCTAGAAATAATAAAAGTTGCCTTAAATCTAATATTTTAAATAATTACTAATTATAACATCTTTGAGAACCATTTTATTATTATGGAGATTATGTGGATAATTATTTTATTTCACCAAATAGAATAAATTACTCTAAATTATATAAATTATACAGATTAAATTATAACATTTTAAATTATTGAATTTTTATATTATTAAATTATTAATTATTTCATTTTAATTATTAAAATGAAATTAATCCTTTAAATTATTGATGCCTATTTGTAATTTTAAATTATTTATTCGGAAATTAAAATTAACTGATTGTTCTTAAACTGAATACTTTTTATTTGTCTCCGTATTAGGCTACCTGCCTTCCCTCGATTACGGGACAGTCAGTAAAAACTACCCTCTGGAATTGAATTATGCATTCCCGTCACCGTAACTTAAACTCGTTATTGAAATGGAACTATAAAACGACCTGGGTAAACCTGACCACAGATCTGAATTGTGTAGCTAAGCTAGATGCTCCAGTTTCGGATCCTGGTAAACTGACAATCCCATGAACAACGTTTAACATTTTTACACCTTTGGTTTCATCTGCACTTTTAGTCAGCACGTCTAGCACGACAGCGCACAAGAGTCGCGTCGCGCGCGAGATAGATTGTCCGTCTTTTCTTACTGTTCGTTTTAGAAAGGGACGGGTAATCTATCTCGCGCGCGACGCGACTCTTGGGCGCTGTCGTGCAAGCCGGGCTGGTATGGTAAGGGTGCAGCCGGGAGGCGTCGTCAGCTGGAATCTCCGGGATCCCACGGCGTCTTCCTATATAAACCCGGCAAGCGGGCTTCGCCAGAGTGTTTTAGTGGGTATGCTCCCCCCGCCCCGTGCGGAAAGAGACCTGGAGAGAGAGTCCCACACAATCATCCGGGCCTCCCCAGGTGTGGTGGTACTTGTAAAGAGTTTTCACTCCTATAAAAAAAGGTAAGGTAGGAGTCGTTGTTGCTAAGATTACAGTAAATAAGATAAATACTTAGTTGCAGAGATTTACCTTAACAACATGTTCCAACTAACCCAACCCAAGGGTTTAACACTATGAACTAATTAGGTACATATTGAGATAATAGCTAAAAATAAGTCAAAGAATAACAATAATTTGGGACTCATAATGGTCAAAACACGACTTTAGTTGGCCGGGACGGGGGTTTGCACGGAAATCTAACTAATATTATAAATGCGAAAGTATGGATGGATAGATGGATGGATGGATGGATGGATGGATGGATGTTTGTTTGTTACTCAATCACGCCAGAACGGCCCAAGGGATCTAGATGAAATTCGGCGCATAGGTAGAGAAAAGTCTGGAATAGCACATAGGCTACTTTTTATCCCGGAAAATTGCGTTGTTCCCGCGGGATAGCGATAAACGAATTGTTTGCAGACGAAGTCGCTGGCAACAGCTAGTAAAACTATAAAACTATGTTCGTCGCGCAATAATAAGATTATGCCGTTTTCGTTCAACTTGTTATTTATTCCGGTCACTTACTCTTCTGGGAAGCAGGGCTAGGGTATGCTGCGACCGGGTTTTGGCGCTGCTCTCTTTTTAATCAAATTCTAGAACAGTTTCGCAAAACGTAAATTTTTCAATCTCAGTGACCAGACATTTCTGCTTACTTAAGCCCAGTGTAAACTTGCAAGAAAAATTATGCAAGTTCTTGATGGTTTTGATTATTACTATATTTTATGTAGAACATAAACACCGCTGTTGAAACTAAGCATAAAATACTACAGTAGTCGTAATTTATAAAACCGCGCTCCAATACAAATGCTCTGCTGGTGTTATTACAAACTAGGTTCAAACAGTTGAACCGGTTCAAAGGGAAACTTGCCGGGAATTACTGGAACAAACCAGGATAATGTTATACGGAGTGGAAGCGATTCTGCCCGGGAACTGACGTTCACACTGTTCCTACTCCTATTGTGTTTTTTTTTTTTTGCTTTATCGGGTTTTCCATTGTGAGGTGTGTGTGCGTGTGTGTAGTATCTATATACGGTCTCTGGCCCTGTTGCTACCGTCTGCTGTTTAGACTTGCTGATCTCGGTTACCTTACTAAAAATTTTATTAAGATTAAAGATTATATAGACATTATCAATATTAGCATCTTATCAATTTAAATATTGTGCCTACCTGTTTTAATTAGTTTGTATTATTATTTTCTTTTTACTTTAGTAATATTTTATTATAAAAATTATTATTATTTATTTACAAGGACATAAATATTGCTATGTCGTATGTGTATGTGTGCTAAGTTAGGTATTAGGTAGGTATATTGTTAAGCTTATGGATTTCCGTTTTCTTTTGTTGTTTTATTTTTCCATTTACTGTCTAGTTACAGGCTAGCAGCGTCGAAGTTCCTAAAACGTCCCCATAGCGAGCCTGTGGGGACGGAAGTGAAACATGCCCTCGGTACCGCTCTGCTTTCAGAGCATGACATGTGCGCGTGTGAGCCAACATTGGGGGCGGCAGACGTAAGCTTGCCTTCGGAATCCAAAAGCTTATCAGTTACTTACTTGACATGAAATGCATATTTCATATTTTTTATTATATATAATATTATTTTTTTTTTCTCTTTTTCTCATCGACATTGGAGATATCTCCAATTAACTTATTTGACGGTGGAGGCGTTTTACACCTCCACTAAACTTAGATTATTTTTATTCACTTTTTGCTTTTGCTTTCTCTTTCTTATCATTATCGCATATTTTGTTTCGCTTTGACCAGTAGAGACTTTATACATCTCTACTATAGACCAATGTAATTTAAGGTACGGACTTAATTTAGGGACCTTTTACATCCCTTTTATAAAATGTATTAATTGTATTAGGTAAGTTAAGTAGAATTTAAGTACTATTGTAAATCTATTTTATTTTGAAAAAATGACTTTCTGCCAAGTTTCTTGCGGCGCATTCTTCTTGGCAATGATGGTCTTTCCGAATGCGCTGGTAGATTCAAAAAAAGACATGTAAAAGAGCCCTCGGCGGCCTATTTGCAAAATAAACTTTTGACTTTTGACTTTTGAGGGTCATACTTTGTTTCCGAGTAATCGTTTCATCGCTCTCTACAAAGAAAAGCGTTAGACGTTAAATTTTAAAAGGTTTCAAGCAGCTTTCAAAGCGACGTGTAAATTCGTCCTATTTTAAGTTTCAAGGGTTAGTGAAAGTTCGCTGCCCGCGACATCGTCTGAGAGGAATTTTGTTTATCGATCCTTAGGGAATTACGTAATATTCCGGGATAAACGTATCGTGCTTTTTCAGCACATCACCTATTAGTTGTTCCGACGTGATCAAGTAACAAACATACACCCAAACTTTGTGACAAATTATACGATCCAAATGCATACAACAATTAAATGACATGATTTCTTATCAGCACTTATGTTTACCTGGGGCCTTACCATGACGTCTTAATGCGATTCAGTTTAGGTTCGCTCGCTGTCAGATTCATACTAAAAGTGACAGCTAAAACTTGAACTGAGTCGAAATTAGGACGTCATGGTAAGGCCCCTGTAGAGTTTTAGGTGCCATTAAATAAGATATTAGTAACTTTTGCATTTATAATAGTTTAAGGTAAGGCGACTTGTCAACGTAGCGTAGGACACCCTCCAGCTAGGTGGAGTGATGAATTGCGAAAGGTCTGCGGGTGGTAGGGCCTTGTGCAAGGTCCGTCCGGATCGCTACCACCATCTTACTCGCTAATCCTGCCGCAAAGCAGCAGTGCTTGCACTGCTGTGTTCCGGTGTGGAGAGTAAGACAGCCGGGGAAATCACGGGCACAAGAGGCATTTCATCTAAGTCCTCTAGGTTGGCAACGCATTTGCAATCCCTCCGGGGTTGCGGGTGTCTATGGGCAGTGGTGATCGCTTACCATCAGGTGACCCACTTGCTCGTTTGCCTTCCTATTCACATAAAAAAAAAAAAAAAAAAAAAAAAAGGTGGCTGGTAGTGGCTGGATGCGACAAGCCTAAGACAGGGTAGTATATGGCGCGTATTAGACGAGGCCTATGTAAAACAGTTATTAGAGGCTGTATAGCGCCTAGTGTACTGGCTTGATGTAATCCATACATGTTCAAACGGTTGTCTAAGCAACATAGAACGGTTTGTTTAGACATAACTATTATGATTGTATCTAGAGGCTGACGTGTGTACGTCGTGTGTGTTTTTTAAATATTTACACTTTAATATACTATTTACTGTTACTCTGGCTGCTCATTTCCACATAATCTCATTTGGTTATGGGCCCAGGACACCAGCAGTCCAGGAATAACGTAAAAAGTTATTGAAGTAAAAATAGAAGTGGTTTGAAGCTTGTGAAAATTTTCTCCGTGACATAATGTCAGATGAAAACAGCTGTTCGGTTGGCATAAGCGGAATAAGAAAATTGAAGGGTTCGTCTGATTACCCGAACTGGAAATTCTTGGTGAGGAATTACTTAGAAAATAAAAACTGGTGGGAAGTAATTTCGAAAGATGTGGTAAACGAAGATGTGGACAGGAAAGCACGAACAACGATTTGTTTGTTGTTGGAACCGGAGTGTTTTACTCACGTCTACAATGCCAAATCTGCCAAAGATGTCTGGAGTAATCTGCAGAGAGCTTACGAAGACAAAGGTTGGGGAAGACGAATCTGCATTCAACGAGAGCTATTCAGTAGCAGGTTAGAAAATTTTGACTGTATTGAAAGCTACATTTCAAGAGTTACGTTTCTTGCACAGCAACTGTCGGATATTGATTCACCGATTCAAGAGGACTGGATCATATCGATTTTGCTCGGTGGATTGACCCCTGAGTACGGCCCCCTCATCATGGCTGTAGACAACAGCGGTTCCGAGATCACGTTGGAGCAAATAAAAACGAAATTGATGCAAGAAGGAAGTAGACAGAGCAAAATTAACACAAACCACGAACAAGCCCTAGTTACAAGAAGAGCACAGAACGATGCCAGATCTCGCACTAAACCCGATGATCGTAAGCAGAAGTTTGTCTACAAGTGCTATAAGTGCCATAAGCAAGGACACAAAGCGTCCGAATGCGAAGAGCGGAAGAGAACCGTGAATGTCTGCCTGAATGCAAAGGAGGCGATTAATAAAGACAAGTGGTATCTCGACAGTGGATGCCCAAATCACATGACTCATGATAAGAGCAGGTTGTTGTCTTACAATCCCGAGAACGGCAACATGAAAATTTCAGTAGCGAATGGTGAAAAGCTACGCGTGCAAGGACGAGGGAACGCTGAGCCTCAAGTCGGCGAGGAGCAGAAATTATCTTTATATAATGTTTTACATGTTCCCGATTTATCCATGAACTTAATCTCAGTTAGCGATTTGACCAAGAAGAATTATTCCATTAATTTTGACAAAGGAGGTTGCACGATTCAAAAACAGAATCGACCTATTGCAAGATGTCATGAAGTTGACGGAATTTACGAGTTGGAAGAAAACAAAAACAACGTCGTCAATTTGACATTGTCAAAACAAAATGAAAATATTTCGAACATTTGGCATAAACGACTAGCGCATTTAAGTGAAAAATATATGAATAAATTGAAAAACCTTGTTACGGGAATGGAATTTCGAAGTTGTGATTTGACAGAACCATGTATTGCGTGTATTGAGGGAAAGACATGCAAGAGTCCCTTTAAAAACAAAGGTACGAGAGCGAACGAGATTTTACAGCTCGTGCATTCCGATCTTTGTGGACCGATGAAAGAGCCATCGTTCGGAGGTTCGAGGTATGTCCTACTATTTATTGACGATTATACTCGGAAGACGCATGTTTATTTTTTGAAAAATAAAAGTCAAACTTTCGATAAGTTCCGTGAATACAAGGCGGAAGTTGAGAAGGAGACGAGTAGGTCAATAAAATGCCTTAGATCTGACTGTGGAACGGAATACTGTAATGGTCAATTTAATAATTTTCTGAAGTCAGCAGGAATTAAACACCAGAGGACCGTACCCTACACACCAGAACAAAATTCTGTGGCGGAAAGGGCTAACCGCACCATTATTGAGAAGGCGAGGACATTGTTATCGGAAGCAAAATTGAGCAAAAAGTATTGGGCAGAGGCTGTAAGTACAGTTGTATACTTGAAGAACAGAAGTCCAACGAAAGCTTTGAACGATGCTGTACCTGAGAAGCTTTGGAGTGGAAAAGATGTAGATGTGAGTCATCTGAAAATCTTTGGTTGTTTGGCTTTTAGTTTGAAACCAAAACAGAAGCGACGCAAACTAGACATGAAAACGGAACCGACGATATTTATTGGGTATCCGGATAATCAGAAAGGATATCGTTTAATGAATCCGAAGACAAGGCAAATTACAACAGCGAGAAATGTCAAATTTTTGGAAAATGTTTTTCTTCAAGATGTGAAAATTGACGATTCTGTCGTACGCTTAAGCCTGGATTCAGAGTCGATTGTTCAGTCTAGTGTACGCAATGACAGCAACAGTGGAGCTGGAACTTCGGAGGCGCATGACAACAGTTCGTCAAGCGACGTTGTCAACCAGGAGGTACTACCAGAGGTCCCGAGTACACCAGAGCAGAGAGTACCTGAAGAGGATGTTGCTGAAGAGGAAGTGACGTTACCTCAACCGATTGAAAGGAGGTATCCTCAAAGGGAGCGTAAGCCAGTCGATCGTTATGGCTGTAACGTCATGTACGCCATGGAAAGCGTGATAGATGACGATCCATTGACGGTAGAAGAAGCGTTGGCGAGGCCTGATAGTGATTTGTGGCAGAAGGCGATGGACGACGAGCTACAATCACTTAAAGAGAATCAAACCTGGAAGTTAGTCGACCGTCCAGTTGATAAGAAGCCGATACAATGCAAATGGGTGTTCAAAGTCAAGAAAGACAGCGATGGCAAGGTAACCAAGTACAAAGCTAGATTGGTAGCCAAAGGTTTTACGCAGGTACGTGGCATTGACTATGGTGAAACTTATTCTCCTGTAGTTAGAAGCTCTACATTGCGAATGTTATTTTCATTAGCGGTTGAATACGATTGGTTTATTGATCAATGGGACGTAACTACTGCTTTCTTATATGGAAAGATTAAAGAAGACATTTATATGCTCCAGCCTAAAGGAGCAGTAGCCAAAGGTCAAGAAACCAAAGTATGCAAGCTTCAGCGATCGTTATACGGGTTGAAACAAGCATCGAATGCTTGGTTCAACGAATTAGACAAAGAGATGCTAGCGTTAGGTTTTAAGCAGTCAATACAAGAACCGTGTTTGTACCAGAAGCACCTTATAAACAATAAGAGGCTAGTGGTAGTGATTTATGTTGATGACATTTTCGTATTTGGGAATTGTGAACTTGAAAAGCAAAAATTAAAAACAGGATTGCTTGAAAAGTTCAAAGTGAAAGATTTAGGCGCGGCTAGACATGTTTTAGGAATGCGACTGAGGCGGGATAAAGATGTTATTCATCTTGATCAGGAGCAGTTCATATTAAATATATTGAACGATTTTAACATGACTGATGCGAAGCCAGTTAGTACTCCAATGGAGGTGGGAATCAAGCTAGAAAAGTCAGCTGATTCGAACTGTCATCTGCCATATCAAAGTTTGATAGGATGTCTAAATTATTTAGCCTGTAATACGCGGCCGGACATAGCGCATGCAGTAAGTGCACTTTCGCAGTTTAATTCGTGTTACGATGAAACACACTTTAAATGCGCAAAGCGAGTCCTTAGGTATTTGAAGGGTACATCTAATCTCTGCCTTACCTTTAAGAAGTCGGGGGATTTAGATTTACGAGGCTATGTAGACGCAGATTGGGGTGGAGCGCTAGATAGAAAATCTTTCACTGGTCTAATATTTAAATTAGGTAAGAATGTCGTGACATGGGAGAGTAGGAAGCAGGCTACTGTATCGTTGTCCTCCACAGAAGCGGAATACGTAGGACTTAGTCAGGCTTCAAAGGAAGCGCTTTACCTACGTAGTTTACTGGACAGTCTTCTTTTAACTGTGAATAGTAAAGCGGTTGTAATCTACAACGACAACCAGTCTGCGCACAAAATTGCAACTAACAAAATGATGCATAACAGAACAAAGCATATTGATATAAAGTATCATTTTATACGGGAATGTGTTCTGAGTAATAAAGTCGAGATCAGGTACATGTCAACCGATAAAATGATAGCTGACATTTTAACCAAGTCCGTGCATAGCCCAAAACTGAAAGAGTTTTTAGGACAGTTATCTTTGATAAATTATTCTAATAAGGGGGCGGACGTATAGTTGTTATAATTGTTTTATGTTTGAATTGTTTTTTGTAGGTATTAGATTAATTTATTTTTCTTGATAGTTATGCGGTTATTCATTTGTTAGGTTTAGGTTTTGTATGTCTTGTTTTGTTTGAATAATAATGAGAAGAGTACAGGCAAGTACTGAAGTGTTTTATAACTTGTCTGTATGTGTGTATGTTTGTAACATGTAATAGATTAAGGGGGCGTATTAGAGGCTGTATAGCGCCTAGTGTACTGGCTTGATGTAATCCATACATGTTCAAACGGTTGTCTAAGCAACATAGAACGGTTTGTTTAGACATAACTATTATGATTGTATCTAGAGGCTGACGTGTGTACGTCGTGTGTGTTTTTTAAATATTTACACTTTAATATACTATTTACTGTTACTCTGGCTGCTCATTTCCACATAATCTCATTTACAGTACACTGCTACTACAGGCCGATGATGATGGAGATAAACAAAGGTTACAAAAAAAATAGACACATATTTTGCTGCTGTTAATATTGAGCATAGCAACAAGCGAGACTGGTTGAATTTCTTCAAATTCACATTCAATATTATTTGAATTGAAGTTTTAAAATTTGAGTTTTCTATATTGTGTCACTCCGTATTAAAATCTCTATACAAACACATCATGTTTTACTGTTAATTTTTTTTTTTGTATTTCTATTTGTAATGGATTTGAAACTGTTGATTGTATATTGTATATTGTTGCTGAATAAATGGTTAATTAACAAAATAACTTTGACTTTTTGCAAGAAATCTACTTCCTTTAAGAATAGTGCGCTATCCACGTAATTGCAATTCCGTGGTATCAGCAATCACTTTATCATGCACTGACTGTCTGCTGTTCTCCTAATTTTTATTGCGAAACAAATTTCATTACATCTTACTTCAGCATAGGTACTACTCGATATATGTATTTGCAAACCGAAACACAAAAGGCTTTATCCCAAATTTTAACTAACGGTAAACAGAAACTTCAGCAACTTTTTTTATCTCAACTTTCGATATGAGAGAAACTTTGTGCGGAAATTTTCGTTCGTTGATTTCTTTTTTGTTCCTTACACGCGTTATTCATACGCTTGCGAAAATAACATGAATAATAAGCGTATAATAAATAGTTGTTTCACATTGTTCGCCTTATTAGAAAACTTAAGTTATAAAAACGTAATAACGCGAGTGGGAATCACATTATTGGAATGCATTCATCTAGTTGAAAATTTAAATTGAGCTATAGTTTTACACGACACACTTACACATACACAAATAATGTATATATTCTTCACAGGGTAGACAAAGCCTAAAGTACCAAGTTCTTTCGTCAACATCAATACATAGCTTTAAACTCTTTAAAACTTAATTAAGTACTCGAAAACTACAAAAAATCGGCCAACATACATGGTGTATATTCGGATAGACCCGGATGTGTGATGCATCTAATTTTTTTTTAGACGTCAGTCTTTGGGCTGTATATTATTAATGACTATTAGCGTGAACAGAACGCCAAGGTAAACGAACTTTTAATTTCTAGTCCGGAGTATCTCAGAGATCGCGTCTACGCAGCGCTAGCTTTCAGTATGCTTGGTGTAAGGGTGTAAGTTCGTCACAAAATAGGTCTCGACCGTGTTTGCGTATGAGAAGAGAAATGTTTGTTGTCATTTCTATCCGCAAGCGGCGCTGCCGTGAACGCGTTCAATAGAAAGAAAGAAAGAGAAAGAGAAACATTTATTTACACACATTCGATACACTCAGATATAAAACAAAGGAGAAATACAATATACAAACGAATAGTACCGATATGGTGTAAAATGGATCCCACTCAGCATAATGTTGCGGCAAGCCGCAACGCTGATTTTCAGTGGGACCCATATAAAATTATAAAACTAAACACAATACATAAAAATCACATACATAGTATGTATGGCAACACTCGATCAGTTCAATCGCATTAAACCAATTAAACCGAAACAAGTCACGCCAAACGTTGATTTGGCTATTGCAGTGAGTTAATTATCAATTTCAATAGTTTTGATATTGTAATGCATCACATAACCCTCGATAAACCATAATACGTTTTTTTGTGCGAAAACTTTAACTAGAAGATCAGCCTCCACCATTTAAATAGCCACCACGCTGTCTATTTAGGAATGGCTACCAAATTTTAACTTAGTATCAATAACTCGCTAAGGAGAAACTAAACTGGTGGTTCGACCCTAAGTAAACAATACTGTTTATCTTTAATTTATCTTAAACTAACTCCTAGGTCGACCTGAGCAATTCACAAGCCTTAATTAGTAATTGTTTTTTCATAATTACCTTCAAATATTAACCTAGCCGTGGTAGCCTAGTGGTCTGACCTGTGGCCTCTCAAGCAGAGCGTCGTGGGCTCAAATCCCGGGCTCGCACCTCTGAGTTTTTCGGAATTTATGTGCGAAAATTACATTTGTAATTTGCCATGAGCTTTTCGGTGAAGGAAAACATCGTGAGGAAACCTGCACACAACTGCGAAGAAATTCAATGGTGTGTGTTAAGTTCCCAATCCGCACTGGGCGCGCGTGGGAACTATAGCCCAAACCCTCCAATACACGGAGGAGGTCTATGCCATGAGGCACGCCGAATTTCGCGACAATTTAATAAATAAATAAAAAATAAAAAACGACAATAACAACAACAACATGTACTTACTGAAATTGTAGCGAATTCGGAATAAAAAAAGGCTTATAAATAAATAAATTAACCTTGTTAATAATGTAATTTTTGTAGATAAATAAATATAATCTAATCTAATCTAATCTAACCCATAATCTGCATGTAAATTTAAATTTAAAGCTTGCACATTATGTACATTGCTTATTTTATTGCTGCACCTTGGTATAATTACGGCAAAGTTTTTACATTTTTTTTTTAAATAACTTGACCTTTTTACTGCTGTTTTTTTTAATAGCCCTTTTGGTGTCCCACTGCTGGGCATAGATCTCCCCTTTCTCCTTCCGCACGTCCCCATCTTTTGCGAGGCTATCCCAGTCCGGTTCAAAAAACTCCAAATTGTCTCGCCACCTTCTTTTGGTCTGCCTCTGCTCCGATGCCCGCCGAATGACTTATTTATTTACTAGCTTTTGCCCGCGACTTCATCTGCGTAGAATTAGTATTTTGGGTAGTTTATTCTTAGTGGTAGGCAAAAATTCAATTAGAGCACAAATTAAATACATATAATTACCCTTAGGGTATTACATCTTCGTAGTAAATTTCACTCCCCTATTCACATCTTTGACAATTTCTGCAAAAACTATTCTATTCCCTTCCCCGGGACCATAACAATATCCATCCCAAATTTCGTTTAAGTCGTATCATCGGCTTAAGGCGCTGTCAACAGCAAATGACCTTGAGCAGCGCCACTCTTTACACATACGGTTCGCGTGCCTGTTAGTGAAAGAGAAGAAACTATTTCGGCAGCTTGGCGCGCGTCTAAAATATTGCAAATAACACAAATAAAAAGAAATAAAAAAAAAGAATGGATTATTTGTGAAATATGACTCGTTAGCTGTCTAGGTATGAATATGTTGACTTCATGTTTTTAATTGCAGACCCATACGTCGAAAAAATAAAGACATAGATTCGTTTAATAATGATTTTAAGACCAATCTTTGCAATTATTTTCTATCGAGGCAATTTTGTGCAGTTATGTATCGAGTCCATCCAGCGTGTTTGAAATATGACGAAAATTAACATACTTATATTTTTTTTGTGTATAGGTTTTCTTAAAAAAGTGCTTAAATAACATAAATTTCAACAAAATTAAGCGCGAAGAAGGCAAAAGACAGACGCAATTTTACATAAGGGGAGGCATTTGCCCAGAAGTGGGACACTCAATTAGGCTAATATAAAAAAAACATACATCAAGTTCCCGGCCATAGCTTTACTTTTCGGATTTTTCTATGTGTTCAAATTTTCAGTGACGTTTAGAAATTATACATCAAGTAGGCAAGTACCTAGTTATTTTTAAGATTTGTTAGTTTTCTAAGTGACTTTAACGCCATTTCATGCCCTATAGATATGAAAAAAAGGTACCTTCTAACGATAGCTACTACCTACCATAACATATTAATTGTCAACCAAATTTTGCCCCCTCCACAGGTCTTCTTTAAACCGCTGAAATACATAATTATTTATTTTTGTGTCTAATAAAATCTAAAATTCCTCCGTTTCTCAAGGTCAATTTTTTCTCTGTAAGTACTTACCAAATTTCATAAAATCGGTTCAGTGGTTTAGGCATGAAAGCGTAACAGACAAACAGAAAAACGAATTTACTTTCGCATTTATAATATTAGTAGAGATAGGAATTATTATAAATCATTTTTTTGTAAAAACCGCCTGTTGCGAGTCGGACTCGCGCACCGAGGGTTCCGTATAAATTTGGCAAGTGAATACGATATCCAGTGTTAGCAGAGCCCTGTTCCTAAGCAAAATGTAGGCAGTGTGAGGTCATTTTATATTGGAACCTATGACCTACCATCATACAAAATTTGAAATTTCTAAGACAACTGGATACCTACCTAGTAGGTAGTACCTACCCAATATTTTTTGAGAGCACGGCGATTTGTATGGAAACACCCTTTCTAATGACTGTACCTTGTTATTGTATAGATTTAAGGCTTAATCTTTTCACAACTCCAAGGGACCGCAGAACTACTGTACCGGTTATTTACTACTATACGGTGTACTAGCGTTTGAAATGAAGCCTAATAATTGGTATCTCACTGTCTTTAATTGGTCTATTGATAAGTAACCTTATTGTAGTGTATTGCAGTGCCCTCTCAGGGTTGTGTTGAAACATGTTTAAAATTAAGACCTTTTTGTACACACAAAGCAATCAATAAATGAATATGAATATTTTATTAATTTCAACTTTATACCTACCTATACGCGTTTCTGAGGAAAAGGAACTTGACAGACGGACAACTAAGTGATTCTGGGTTCCTTTTTTTCCTTTAAGGAACCTTGAAAATAGATACTTCCTAGGTACGAATAATTTCATTCTTATAGCCTAGCGACATCTATTAACGAATAGCGGAACTAATTAATCCATAGTAAACTTTATTATTATTCTGTTGCTTAGTATTATCACAACATATTACATGTACTACATTTTTGAACTCAGGACTTCTTCCTCTTTCATTTGGTATCCAAATAAATAATGTATCAAAAAATATTTTTGGTGGACCCCCCCTTTTTGTTTTATATCTCGACTTCTAGGTGGAATTTCGAAAAAAACGCGACATGGGAGTTTAAGTTAGACCTCCAGCAATACAATAAAAAAAACCGCATTCAGTTTGGTACAGTAGTTTTTTGTAGCGCGGTAACAAACATACAGACAGACAGACAAAAATTCTAAAAATTGTATTTTTGGCTTCTACGGCGCTTATAGAGGCCCCTTAGTTTATTTTTTCATTAATATCTCCTATGTACAGACATCGACCTGTTACAATTTTATTATATGTATAGATTTGAGTCAAATCTTGCAAGTCAAAAGTCAAGAGCCAACTTCTATTGGTCAAATTACCTTAAAATTTGGTAACCATGTATTTAGGATGCATGATAATTCAAGTACAGTCAGTAAAACATAATAGTTCTAAAATTGAAGATTTTAGGCTAGTTTATTTTAATATAATATACTCGTACTTTTAGGTATTTCACTTATTCGCCTAGCAATATGGTATACAAAGTGCAAGCATATAAATACCAAAAATTAAAAGTAGGTACCAAAATATCTACCGTATTTTTACAAACCGCAAAGTTTTTTTCGAATGTATATTGGGTTTAATGAAAACGAATTGAATCCATACATTTATTCAACGGATAATCTG
The DNA here is from genome assembly GCA_963854515.1 of Pandemis heparana. Lineage (NCBI taxonomy): Eukaryota > Metazoa > Arthropoda > Insecta > Lepidoptera > Tortricidae > Pandemis > Pandemis heparana. The sequence continues at coordinate 6,587,583 of OY978028.1, forward strand.
TGGCTGTAAGCCGACGCCGCTCGATTTCCGCCTAAAGATTCTATCTCGCCGAATACATATTCGACAGCAAAAGTGAAAATGAGATCGTTCGAAAATGTTACCTAAATTTATTCATATAGAAACATTTACATTTTACGTGTCATATCACATTACTTAGCTATTCAAATTTGTAGGCTACAATTGCTCTTGCAATTAACGATGACGAGTGAGCGTGGTATCTGCTTACGTATCAAAGCGATTTATGAGCTACATTTCTCTGTATTTTTTATACTTACCTTATTACCCGCTTTCGCTCTCACACACACTTTGACACGTGTACAGATAATATGTTTACCACAAATCAAGCTCACTCGCCATCGTGAATTGCAGGAGTTACTAGGATCAAAAAGGACACGTAAGAGAGCCCTTAATGACCTTCTTGCAAAATAGACTTTTGATTATGTTTTTCTCATACGTCCTGCTATTTAGTTACCGGAGTTCTGTTTATAAATAAATAACGTTAATATAACGATATTTGTTTGAGAGCTTTTATACCTGTTTTCAATTTTGTTGTACAAAGCTAAGGGACAACATTCGATTAAAATGATAAGATCTTTAATTTAAAAGAGGCCGCGAAAAGGTATCAAAATTATTACAAACCTTTAGTTTATTTATTTATTTCACACACAAGCCACTATCATTACAGGTTACAACCTAATGCGATAGCGCCTAAATTAATTTTACAGTGTCCAACTCAAATTTAAAAATATTAATTAATAACATAAGTTTTTCGGAATTTATGTGCGATATCTCATTTGAAATTTACCATGAGCTTTTCGGTGAAGGAAAACATCGTGAGGAAACCTGCACACAACTGCGAAGCAATTCAATGGTGTGTGTGAAGTTCCCAATCCGCACTGGGCCCGCGTGGGAACTATAGCCCAAGCCCTCTCATTCTGAGAGGAGGCCTATGCCCAGCAGTGGGACGTATAAAGGCTGGAGAGAGAGAGAGAGAGAGAGAGAGAGTCGGATTAATCCGACTGAACACGCTATAAAGATTTATCATTTCAATTTTTAATGTATGTAAACTCTTTATTGTGCAAAATAAACAAGACTAATACAAACATCTACAAAAATCAAAATACAAGTAAAAAAAAAATTAGGAAAAGATTGTTTCAAAATTTGGTCCGGCTCATGACGCGGTTCGCTTTTTAACACCGATCAATGTATGGAAATATTTGTCAACGATTCAAAAATCCTGAAAAATATTAACAGGGCTATTTAGTGAAACTAACCACCTGCTGAAATATTCTGGAACAATTTTAAGTTTAAGTTTATGTTTATGTTTATTTGATCATTCAATATAAAATTACATCATCACTTAAAATTTAATGTCAAAGAATTTACATTGAAATCGTCAGCTCAGAATAAATATGTCAACAATTAAAAATTAAAATAATATAATAGGTATAACAACAAGTAAACTAAAATAAAGATATTTTCGCCATTATGGGTCGTCATGGGTAACATACAATTTAAATACAAATGAAAAATATGTCATAAAATGGAAATTAACATTAAAAAGAAACAAAAATAATATAAAAGTATGAGGAACTAGAAACCCTGAATATAAGTTAGATTTGTGTTCATTACATTGAGCCTCTAGCGTAAGTTCTCGAACGCGTTCACTTAAACGTCTCTTACTATGGAATAATTAGCAGCGCCACTTGTGGATTGAAACGCCAACCAACTGTTCTCATAGTATTTGACATTTTAACGCAAACGCTTTCGAGACGTATTTCATGACCGAAAATTTACACTAAGGACAGATGGAGACGTCGGACGTCGATGTGATTGATTATTACAATTAAGTAGATATAAACGAATACCTACGTTGGACAAATAAATCTTTGAATCTTTGAACCTTTGAACGCTTTCGAGACGTATTTTGTGACCGAAAACTTACACTAAGCATACTGTTCTCATAGTATTTGACAATTTACGCAAACGCGTTCGAGACGTATTTTGTGACCGAAAATTTACACTAAGGATAGATGGAGACGTCGGACGTCGTTGTGATTGATTATTACAATTAAGTAGATATAAACGAATACCTACGAGTATGTACATATACGTGTTAGTTACTAACAGGTATTTGGCACGATCCTTTACGATGATAACGAATAGATACAAGACGGAATCTGCAAAACTCCCAAACATTAGCAAAAGCAAAACTCTCACGTAAGCAAGTTATGTACGTTTAGCATGATTGTGGGCGTATTGGTGGAAACGGGATTCATAATAGTGATGGGTTGCTAGCCGCATCGCCTATGACATGATTCCTATGATTTTCGCCCATTCCCTCGATGGGCTTTTAGCATCTGCGCGGGAAGAGAAGCAACTGGTACATTCAATACTTTTTCTTTGCTCCCAGACCAGCATAGATAATAATGAAAACCGCGTGAAAATCCGTTCAGTGTGTTAGTAATAAGTAAACGTTACAGCGATTTAATAAGAGTTTGAATTATGGTTTTGGTTTTAATATTGCGAAGTTGCACGTCTTTAATTTTTAAAGCACGTGCCAAGATTACCGTCGTACCGATGAGAAATTCCGCGCCACGCGGGGAAACTTCGCGAGTAATAAAAAAAGTTTAGCTCCGTACTCCTTACACGCTGGAAATACGGATTTGAAAACTCATTTTAAACCCGATATGGATCCACCTGAATTAACACGAGACCGCGCGAGGTGTGAATCGCTTCGTCCCTTTCTAACTTACAATTATTAGGGAGTTCGGATTATCTAACGGCGGCGATCACACAAAAGGATACTCAGACTAGTGTGAGTTTATGACACACGTCTCGAACACGTTCATGTTAACGTCTCAATAACCACGAGGAAATTGGCAACGCGTGTCGTGTAGCGACGCCTATAGGCAAACTGTCCTCATGTTATACGTCACGTTAACGCAAACGCGTTGGCGACACAATGAAAGTACGACGTACGATAAAAAACGGGACTTAATCACGTAAATTAAAAGTATTTTTGTAAATACCTCGACTGCGACTGCGACTTTGCATCCATGGTCTCAAGAGGACAGTCCTCTAACTAATAACAGGATACGTATGGCAATAAGAAATTCAGGATTCACTTCTTTTTTTCAAGCATAATTTTAGAAACGGCAATTCACTCTCACTTCTCCGGCATCCCTGATAATGCTTTATATGCGGAGTATAACGGTGTCCTATCTTAAATAGTCGATTTGCTTTTAAAGCCGCCATTTCGCGTTGAGCGTTAAAAGTTACCGTGAAATTGCATCGCTCGAATGCCCGCTCTTGAAAATATCGATCCTGCAGGATTATGCCGACCAATGCAATTTGCCCTTATTAATATTAATAACGAGTAGCGAAGCGGATCGTGAGGATTTAGGTTGTCTAGGTCCCGCTTGAGGCTATTTGCGAGATGTGGAGCTTTCCGGATTCTGGTTCTGCTGTGATTGTAGGCTTAACCTTCTTGTGATTGATTAGATTTTCGTGTGTACCGGGAGTTGGGAAAAGTTAAAAAGAATTTTATATTTCAGAGAAGTTTTTTTCAAACGGTAAAGATGACTATATATCATCTCCAGCCTATATGTACAGTCCAGGGTATAAACATCGATACAGCCATCATGACAAATATATCTATCACCGACCTTATTGTTTGTGGCATAACATGACGGTGTATAGATGTTTTTGACGTTTTAGTAAAGTACATATATTTATGTCCTTCACTGTACGTTTCATAGCTGCGTAACTGGCTTCCTTTTTTTGAAGTAAAAACTTCTTTAGCGACGTTGAGCGCTTTTTTGGATGGGTGAAAAAAAATTAAACTCGCGTCAGACGTAAGACGGAGGGAGAGTTTGTACCAGAATGAAGCTAGAGTCGCGTTCGATTTTTGAAGTGTACGTTGGTTTCGTCACTTTAACGTTTGTGCGTTTGGCCTAGTGCTATAAGGTGTGAAATAACAGTGTGTTCTCTCAGGTGACCGTAGTTCAAATCTCGTGTATTTTTCATTTTTTTTCTTTTTGCGCGAGTGTGCGTGTGTGTAGTTTTCACTTCTGCCGGCACTCCCGGAGTGCTACCCGGTGTTTTTTTATCGATACGAATATTTTCGAGTAGATTAACGGATTTGAGATACCAATATTACAAGATAAATATATAGGTAAATTATATACGTCATAATTCCCTTGCACGCGCTACGCAGCGTTGCGGGGTACTCATTGAAACCCTCGAGGAAAGGGCTCTTCGCGCGGTGTCCGGTTGCGTTTGCCGGCGGCGCCGTAAATAGAATAAGATATACAAGTAGGCGGCTTACTGAGAGGGGTTTCATGAAAGTAGAAAAGTCCAGTTTATAAGGTGGGAATAAGTGTTAGTAATTAAATAATTTTAAGTGCTAGCCAGTGCAGAAGACATGTCATTGGGATTTTTTTGTATGAATGAGTTAATGAAACATTTATTCGCAGTAAATGTTGTACAACCGTTGTTATTGTATTTACCAATAGGCTTATTGTCTAACTCGCTCGCAATCGCCATCGTGTTCATTTTGACAGTTCATGTATGGGCTGACAATTGGCATCGGAATCAGCTAGCTGTCACATTCATACAAGAACTGTCAAAACGAGCACGATGGCGATTGCGAGCGAGTTAGACAATAAGCCTACAGGTTTCTTAAAATTGTTTCGGAATATCTCAGCAGGTGGTTAGTTTGACTAAATATATCTTCTTCTTCTTCTTCTTCTTCAGCGTGTAGACGCCCACCGTTGGGCATACGCCTCTCCAATCTGTCTCCATCCCGAACGGTTGCTCGTTTCCCTCTTCCAGAGTGGTCCTGCTGTCTCCCTTATGTCATCGAACCATCGGGCAGGTGGTCTGCCTACACTTCTTCTGCGTAGCCGGGGTCTCCAGTCCAGAACGCGCTTGCTCCACCGTTCGTCGTGACGTCGGCACACATGGCCGGCCCACGCCCATTTTAGCTTGGCGACTTTGCCTCACGTCAACGACTTTCGTGCGCTGTCTCTGAGCTCGCCTGACTAAATATATAGAGCTAATTAATTAGTCAATGTTTTCAAGACTTTTGAATGACAGTTTACAAATGTTTATATCCATTGATCTATATTCAAAGTGAACCGCTTCGAGGGCAAGTTTAAATTATGAATCAAAAACTGAAATGAAAACATGAAAACTCAATAAAATTCCTTTATTTTTACTTTAGACTTTTTATTACGTCAAGAGCATAAGTAAGCAACCAAACGTATAGCACATAGAGCCAGGCAAACGAAAGCGCGACCTGGTTTTTTTTTAAGTTTTAATATGGCAACATTATTTCTCTGTCAAAGGCAAGTCAAAGTCTTGTCAGTATTTTGTGAACTCAATTATTATTCATTTCATAATTGCCGTAATATATGGGTAAAACAATAAAAAGTAATGTGCGAAAGCTGCTACATACCATGATTAGTAAGTTCAAGCAAAAACAAGAGGAGAAAGAAGTTGTTTTCCAATAGAAACAACAATGTTTACATGCGATGTTGGATTTTTTAGGTTAGTACCTATGACTTTGTAATCTTAATCCTTGTTGGCTGATTATTTGATATATTTACCATAATTATGATGATGTTGATACCGTCAATGATAATCTTGAAGATATTCAAGGAATCTGCGAAATGAAAAACAGTTAGTAATACCACATGTAATTTTTTAAATTTTCCGCATTTTCTCAGGTCACGCTTTCGTTTGCCAGGCTCTACTACAATTTAATCACACAGCTTACCGCCCACACAAAGGCATTAATTAAGTCAGCAATTACGAAGGAAAACTGAATGCATTGCTTGATAATCGTGTTTGAGGATTCTACCAAGTTTGACATTCGAAGTCCTTATCATTCCGTCCCACTCACACTCTTACTAAACTCTATTAGTGTGAGCGGAACGGGACATTAGGAACTTGGAATTTCTAACTTCGAAGATAATCTGTGCGGGTTAAACCTGATACCTGATATCCGGGGTTTAATTGATTCTACATTTATTTACAAGTTAGCGCCCGCGACTTCGTTTGCATGGATTTTACTCGTAGGAAAGTAAGTTGTACATAATCATTCTGACATCCGATTCCGCAAGCTTATTACGTAACTCACTCGCAATCGCCATCGTGTTCATTTTGACAGTTCTTGTATGAATGTGACAGCTAGCTGATTCCGATGCCAATTGTCAGCCCATACATGAACAGTCAAAATGAAAACGATGGTGATCGCGAGCGAGTTACGTAATAAGCGTGCCGATGAAATAAAGCATGTATTGCTCCAGTAACCAATGATTTAAAGAAACAACACTCGAAAATCCATTCTGGAAAAGGTTAATTATGCTGAACTTAAAATGCGAGTAGAGTAGAAAAAAAATACAGCTCTACCGAATTAATTAATAAAATCACATCAAAACTAATGAAAAATTCTATAACTTTAACGTACCTACACAATTTTTCACCGCTTTCAAATATGTAGTCATATTATTATGTGTGTGTATGTGTGTGTGAAAAAAAAAAAAAAAAAAAAAAAAAACCGTGGTAGTCCAGTGGTTTGACCTGTGGCCTCTCAAGCAGAGCGTCGTGGGTTCAAATCCCGGGCTCGCACCTCTGAGTTTTTCGGAATTTATGTGCGAAAATTACATTTGTAATTTGCCATGAGCTTTTCGGTGAAGGAAAACATCGTGAGGAAACCTGCACACATCTGCGAAGAAATTCAATGGTGTGTGTTAAGTTCCCAATCCGCACTGGGCGCGCGTGGGAACTATAGCCCAAACCCTCTAATACACGGAGGAGGCCTATGCCATGAGGCACGCCGAATTACGCGACAATTTAATAAATAAACGACAATAACAATAACAACAACATGTACTTACTGAAATTGTAGTGAATTCGGAATAAAAAGGCTTATAAATAATAATGTGTGTGTGTTATTTAAAAACTCCACTCTTCATAATTCTTCTTTTAACGGTTAATTAACCAAAAAGTTAATCCAGAATGCCATATTCCGGCTAAATGGTCCCTTTACTGTAATGAAAAACATAGCCGCTAAATCTACCAAGTTCCCAAGCCACTTAAAAAAAAAAACTTTTCGTCTGGCAACACTGGCGGGTTCTCATAAATTCCTGATACGCCTATCCGCGAGCAAAAAGCACCTGATCCAGACTCTTTGACTTATTCGTGAATTTTTCATGGAATTTAGAATTCCCACTCTTTAAGTCTTCAATTTATTAAAGAACCTTCGAGATTGCGTTGTTATCCGACCGGTGAGTCATTTGGCGAGGAAAAGAGATGCATAGTTTATAATATTACCGGCTGTTGCCTGCGACTTCGTCTGCAAAGAATTTGTTTATCGCTATCCCGCGGGAATTCTCCGGGATAAAAAGTAGCCTATGTGCTATCCCAGACTTTTCTCTATATATGTGCTGAATTGCATCCAGATTCATTACGCCGTTCTGGCGTGATTGAGTAACAAATAAACATCCATCCATCCATTCATAACTTTCACATTTATAATATTTGTTTAGATGTGTTTTATACCGCGCCCTCTATTGTATCATTTTGACATCGTACGTATCATATCGGAGGAGTCAAAAGAAAAGGAGTCATAGAGGAGTCAAAAGTTTATTTTGTAAGGGCTCTTGGTAATGGCCCGTGTGTTGGTCCTTATTTGTGTGTGTGTGTGTGTGTGTGTGTGTGTGTGTGTGTGTGTGTGTGTGTGTGTGTGTGTTTCATAGGGGCGGCTGAAAAACAGCGTCTGTTTGTCAACAGATCGTTAGGTCTGGGTGGCACAGGCATAAGCTGAGCTGCAACCCATTTCAATAGTTTGTAGCTTTTTATTGTTTACATGTATACCTAAATGTAATTGCAAACTGTTGAATAAATATCTTTTATTAATATTATTATTATCATATATGTCTGTATAAAACGACCCTATGGCGAGGACCACAAGGAAAGAGAAGAAGAGGAAGACCACAGAGACGTTGGGAAGATGAAATAAAAAGAACCGCCGGCCCAACTTGGAGCCAAACAGCACAGGATCGAGACATATGGGCATCTTTGGAGGAGGCCTTCACCCAAATGGGGGTTCTTGCAGTATGAAAGAGAAGAAAAAAAAACAACTAAACTAACTATAAAAACCATCCACAATTACTAATAAATAACCAATATAAACTAAAAATTATACTAAGATATTTAGATGTTTAAGTTTGCAAGAAATAAAAGGCTTTTTTATTTTATTTATTATTTTATTTTATTTATTATGTCGGTGGGTTAGCCCGAGTAGTCACCCGCGTAACGTTTCAACCGTCTTGTATTTTTCAAGCTTTATATTAACTTACAACTTATACATAACATAATTATGTCTCTCTGTGGAATCTTCCGACCCAATTTTGAAACAGATATCTTCATCAACAGCTTGTTGTGTTGTTACATACAATACAATAGTCTGGTAGTAGAATTCTAATGGTCCATCCAGGACCATCTCCGCAACTCTTCAACGATTCGTCTCTTCAACGATTGGCCTGATTGACTTTGGTTCATATTACGTACAGGTGGCGGCACGTAAGTAAAACGTGGAGGGGATATGCGCAGTATGAAATACAACATCATTTTCATACTACGCATATCCCCTTCACGTTTTACTTACGTACCGCCACCTGTAGGACGGATGAAAATGCAAGTGGCGTGGCGTCCATAGAACTCGATTCCCACTGGCTTGCCTATTTTAAGGCAGTTGGGCAATTTATTATGCAGAATTAGAGGAAAAGGCTAGTTATGTTACCTTCGGCTTGCCTTCCGATATACTTGACGTCACGCCACTGAAGTACAATCAACAAAATGTATAGTCAGCAAAAAAGCTTGTATCTAAAATTAAATCTTTCTTGGACGGCAATAAAATTATAACACACGTCATGTCTATTAACTCCGTTTATTTTATTTCAAAGCAACTAAAAATTAAAAACAGTAAATTGGTTTCTCTGAGTTTTAAGTCTAATAAAAGTGTTGAAATAGGATTGTGTCTTGGAATTATTGGTTAGTAGCGTCAAGTACGCTATTATAAAAATGAACGGGCTTCTTAAATAACTTCGCCGTACCCTCCTTTGTAATTCTCATAGACATGAGCCACAAATTGACGTCGTTTACTTCGATTGTCGCGATCTTCATCTAGCCGATATCGGAGAGCGAGATAAATGACGATCTATTTGTGGAAACGGGAGAGTATATCACCGGTTTACAACGCTGGGATGTGACTGGAAAGATACTTACTTTTTAGCTTTTTAGAGCGTTCAAATTGACTATATAAAAAAACTGACTTACTGGCTCATCAACGCACAGTCTAAACTTAAGACAGATCCAAAGAAAGGTCCAAAAGAACGCTTCGTCAAGGCTGGAAAGGTGAATCAAAATAGTGATGGGTTGCTAGCCTCATCGCCTATAACATAATTCCTAAGATTAGTTTAATAAGTATACAGTTAATGCTGTTTTTAACAGTGTTTATTTTATTTTAAGCCCGTTTTTTGTTTACAAAAAGTGATTCTGAAAATATACAAAAGTGATTCGGGAAAATAGCGTGCTAAGAACGTATGATATAAACATCAAAACTTCTGTTGCGAATTGTGTATTTTTTAGAACCTTTATCCAATATTACCATTTCTTGTGATTAAATTTTCTACAAGTTTATAAAAAGTCGCTGGCTAATAAGTGTCGAAGTTTAGACTTTGGATCTTGTATTCAGTACAATTAATTATCTACATAACTTTAGTCTCATAATTAGTATAGATAAATCTAGATAAATCATAATTACAAGCAATTTCGCTCGACACAAAGGTCTTCAAACAAAAATTTATAACTTTATTTGCATTTTCGTCGGTCTTTTGAGTTCAATTGAAGTTGTAATAAAATTATCATGAAACTATTAAATTGTTGGTAATAAATAGTCAAACTTTAGACGACCCGAGCGCAATTACATTCAGAAACAATACTTTGTCTTTTTCATCACGTGGTTTACTTAATAGTAAATACTACTAACCCATGTAAATAAAATACCCACTTATGTATTCATAAACGCTCTATAGGCTTCTGCTAACTTAGCAGTCGTTTGTCCTTATCTGTGAAAGGTAAATGTCAAAGTGACAGATAAGGACAAACGATTAACTAAGTTAGCAGAAGTCTATAGACTATAGAGCGTTTATGAATAAGGGGATAGGAAATACACCAGTAAAAGCTTTTCATAGTAATTTTAATTTCTAAATTAAGTAAGCAACCCCATTTACGCCGGGCACTTTGAACATCGACCGAGGTAGCACACATTTGATAACTTTAATTAAAAACACCTAAACATTTACAAGGCGTTCTGTTCAACTAACTGAACCACCTGCTGATGTATGTCGAACTTGAAGCCAGTATAAACACACGCCTGTTGCAAAAGATGAATGCCGACAAGCCTTCAAAGACCATTACACAATTAACAGCCCCACTTAAACCCGACCCAATTACCTTCGCGTTACGTGCCAGTTCACCTTAAACAAGAGCTGTCAAACAGCAATCGACGGCAGCTTTGCAGATTATTATTAGTTTAAAGGTAGGTAGTGAAGATAAGCAAGAATGGCATCCCTTGACGAGGGTACGGAATGCTGAATTATTACACTTTATTATCTGCGTCTATAAATATTATATTTGGCTGCTGCGTTGATGGAGCTATGCTGCCGTAGAAACGTAATATTATTGTACTCACCACATTAAATAGATATAGTCGACAAAGAAATTCATATACCAACTCTTAGGTTCAATGTCATGACGTAAAAAAACGACAACAAAAAACAACAACTTGAAAATCAATCTCACGATCAACCCACGATCACGATGTTTTTGTTACGAACTGTAAAAAAATTGGTCACCACACCACTGATAAACATTAAATAGATATAGTCGACAAAGAAATTTATATACCAATTCTTAGGTTCAATGTCATGGCGTAAAACAACGACAACAACAAACAAAAATTTGAAAATCAATCTCACGATCAACCTTATTGTTATTATTAAATGTAAAAAAAAATTGATAATCCTAATCCCATGGTTGATAAGTTGCCTCCTGTGAAGATGATCCTAATTGTTGTATTGTCATACGACTTACTTAAATACCTATGCAAAATTTCAGCTCAATCGGCTGAGGATATCTGCTTCAAAATTGAGTTCGGGCAAACAAACATCAATACATACATACATTGCAAGTTCAATAAAAGCATTGTAAAAAAATACCGATTAATGACAGCCTAGACTAGGCTAAGCAGTTAGCTAACCCCCGAACGAAGTAAATTATCTCATTCTTGGCATAATTTCAAGTTGCTGATGATATAATATCTTGAGTATAAAATAGTAATGTTTGAAGCCCTTAGATTTATAGGTAAGATAAAAAACTACATATTATGAGCCTTTGAGCATAGAAACATTTTTTTTTTATGTGAATAGGAAGGCAAACGAGTAAGTGGGTCACCTGATGATAAGCGATCACCACTGCCCATAGACACCCGCAACCCCGGGGGGATTGCAGATGCGTTGCCAACCTAGAGGACTTAGATGAAATGCCTCTTGTGCAAGCACTGCTGCTTAGCGGCAGGATTAGCGAGTAAGATGGTGGTAGCGATCCGGACGGACCTTGCACAAGGCCCTACCACCCGCAAATACATACATAATATTATTTATGCAAAGGAAACGCACAACTATCGTCTCCTAAACATAATGTAAATGAAAAAGTAAGTTTCTGGACTTCTGGCCGTTTTGCACGCAATAAATTATTCAAACGCGCAAGCTCATGAATTTGCTTATCAAATAATTATCCGCACAACTCGCATCTCAAACTCGGTATATTAAAAATTAATAGACGAACTCGGAGCACCGGGATTATTGTTCAAAAATCTTGAGCGAAACTTCGGCGACCATAAATCATTAAACTTTCATCCGAGAAGGTCTTACGTGTCGAACGGTATTGTTAATTATTAACGTTTCCAATTTGCCGGTGGAATTCCAATTTTGCAACGTGAAAACCCTTTACCTTAAAGAATTAAGTCTTTGTACAATTTCAGAGTTTTGTAAATAAGGATATGGGTACATATAATACACAAAGCTTAAAATGTATAGGTTAAAATACATATGGTTCAAAATATGTAATGAGATTTACTCAGAAAAAATACAAAGAAAATGTGACTTGTGTCATTTCAAATATTATTTAAGCGCATCATCGGTGTAACTCTATTTTGTTTATAATTAAATACCTAAATGTTTTCTTTTTCTTGTTCAAATTATATTTAGCAACAAAAAGCTCTTATTATAATCTAAGATACGAAATATTCGAATCATCCCTCATTACAGGGATGACAAAGGGTAAGAATGGTTAGATAAAAGGGTCGAAATCCGTAAGCGGGTTACAAATACATATATGTCATCAGGTATATGTATATTCGTGTGCCATTTAATTAAGCGTCGTTATAATATTTCAATCGGAAACCCTTTTAAAATGTCCCATTCGTCGAAGTCTGAAAAGCTTTGGTAAAAGCTTTCATGTGCTTTAGTTAATTTATTTGATTAAGTAATTTTGCTTTTCAACCGACGAAAACAAAAGAGAACATTCACAAGTCTATGCGTATTTTTATATATAAAATGTATGTTTTTTTTTAACTAAAATTGGACCTAATACAATGAAGCATTTTCCCATCTCCCTTAAATAACTGCGGGGTTATGGTCAATCCCAATACTAAAAATTGAGTTTATAAGTTCACGCCACCTTCGGATCAATCAAAATTGGCTACTTCCCGTTGACATTTAAATTTTGAAATTTAAAGGAAGTTAAGCATCGCAACATAATTTAAAGGCGAAAGTCCGAAAATGACAGACCCCAAAAAAATAAAACTACATTTTTCATAGAACTACCTGTGAAGTCTAAATTATTTATTCCCGCATTGATGTTTGATGAAATCCATATGAAATCAGCCTAAAATTCTATGTATATATTTTTTAATTCAGTCCGTCTATGTAAATGTCCAATAAAAAATTACCTCACACAATTACCACATTATAGCTTAGGAGCATTGGAAAATATTGGATTTTGTAAGAACCCTCGGTGCGCGAGTCTAATTCACATTTTGCCTTGTTTTTAAATTGACATTGTTTTCGTTACATTCATCGTGTAAAAAACATTCGTCAGGATTCATAGCTACGATCAAATACAACCACTATCACTTCGTCTTAAAGTCCTATCTTTCCCGCTCTATATGATAAATGAACCCTATTAATGTTGCAAGTGTGAAATTTTGTTTACTCAATAATTAAATAACGTTGAATTAATTAAGAATGTAAGGTACACGGTTTTAATAACGTGTTGTGTACGTTTTATCGTGATTGCTTTTGTAACGTAAATTACTTAGAGCATTTAACCAACTGGAGAGGACAAAATATAGTAGGCGGCAAATAAGTAAAACTTGGAGGGGATAAGCGCAGTATGAAAATGATGTTGTTTTTCATACTGCGCTTAGCCCCTCCAAGTTTTACTTATTTGCCGCCTACTATATTTACCCCATGTATACCCCATGTACCCCATTATTATATGTACCCCATTAATCTCGCGGCGGCGTCTCGACGTAAGCGCGGTGACGGCGAGTTGCCGACGCACTGCTAGCTTATGCCGAGGCGAGGCGTTGCCGTTCCGAAGCCGGTAAGTGTGCGTTGCAGTATGGAGTTACATACAAAGAATACTGAGCGGGTCGGGTTGAACGGGTGCCGTGCCGGCGTGGAGCGGTTATGATAATGATAATGATAATGATAATTTATTAATTTACAAAGAATATGGTATACATTAAACAGTTCTTAAGATATAACATGCTTCTCATATTCTGTCGCTATATATAATATGTGCGATAACCTTTACCGTATAAAAGACTCCTCCGTGTAGCTTAGTGCTCTAAGGGTAAATAAGGTGATTCGTGTTTAATGATGGTTCTTGGCAATGTTGCTGGAAATTTTCCTTGGTTAAATTCAGAAGATATTATATGTTGAAGGATACAATTAGTAATTATGTAATAATAAAACAGGAATTATAAGGAAAGTTATTACATAAAGCGTAATTCGGGAGTCATCTGTTAACTTCCATGTGTTTCTAAACATACGTACATACGTCTGAATCGTAACCAAACTGAGAATGTCCTTGCTGCCTGTAAAAAACTGCACGCAGTGAATACTTTTTACTTCCTTAATTACTCAATTATTTATCCTAGGTTATGTCTGCGGCTTGGCCACCTAAGAAGAATAATTTCTATTCCGTTTCAATTTCGGAAAATCCTTTCGTAATATTATTAAATTTAATCTCTCGTGAGACATGATCTTTAAAATCTACAAAACAAATGACAGATATTGAATCATTTTCAAAGGTGAATCTGGTCGGATCATCCTCGACTTATAATCGTGAATTAAATCGTTTATTTTGTATTTTAGTAAATCTTTTCTACTTAGAAACTACTTCTAACTACTTTCTACTAAGGTATACCTCCATTTCTCATAAACTATCATGTCTACCAAATTTCAGGTCTGTACTTTTAGTGAATACTTATTTGGATCTATCAACCTTTGACGTGAAAGCTTGAGAAACGTACATTTTCTAAGATAAAAATAATAAAAGACAATGATAAAACGTTGAATGTTTAATTTACTGCTGTCATTTGGGTTCAGCACCTGAATTGCGGGAGAGAGAACATTAGTCAAGACTTTATATTAAAATTCCTGACGTTACGAGTTCACACTTCGAACTAGTCTGCACTAAGATATAGCTGCAGACATAAAATACAGCTGATCCCGGAGACCTAAGCAGGAACCCTGTAATGGAACATAGTCTTAAAGAGTTTACTAAGTAATTTCTATGTTGGAAACACTGCTCTATCATGGCCCATCTTACCAAATTAAGAAAAACCTCTGAAGATTAAATGAATAACGTTTTATTAATAACAATAAAAACC
The DNA here is from genome assembly GCA_963854515.1 of Pandemis heparana. Lineage (NCBI taxonomy): Eukaryota > Metazoa > Arthropoda > Insecta > Lepidoptera > Tortricidae > Pandemis > Pandemis heparana. The sequence goes on from OY978028.1 coordinate 6,602,617, forward strand.
TTATTCAATAAAGCATAAACTACTGAAAAATACATACATACATACATACCGTCACGCCTCTTTCCCACAAGGGTAGAGACTACTTTGTTCCACTTGCTACGATCCTGACATACCTCTTTCGCTTCATCCACATTCATCAATCTCTTTATACATGCTCGTCGGTTTCGGGTACTCTTGACCTGACCTTTTTCCAAAACTTCCCCAATTTGATCACGGAACGTCCGTCTAGACCTTCCCCTCCCAACTCTCAACGTACCCGTACCCATTCGACACTCCCCATTTAAATCTGTTCTTTCATCCATCCTCTCTACGTGACCAAACCAACTAAGCATACTGTTTTCTATCCTAGTCACTATAATCTTCTTTCACACAGCTGCACGTTCTCTTATCACTGAAAAATTAAACTTAAAATTATGATATGATTTACCAAAACATATTTATTTCCACAACTGCTACTACTACCTTGTAGTAGCCTTTTAGCTTTAACAACATGAAAACCCTTTACAAACAAAAATTTTTGCCCTTAATTACCATAACAAAATGAAAATATAATATTCATAGTAATTACAAGGCGTAACTTTGTCGGCGCAGAATTCGTTAGCCGCTATCCTATAACGATATTCTATTAGCTATTAAATATTCCAGTGTCAATGAAAACATTAGTACAACACAAACAAATCTTCAGCGATATTCATCGCTATCCCGTGGGAACTTTTCCGAATAAAATGTAGCCCATTTTTCTCCTCGATTTGCAATTACCAAATATCACCAAGATCGGTACAGTGGTTTTTGGTGTGAAGAGGTAAGAAGAAAGGCAGAGAGATAGCTCCTTTTATTGTTTATTTATTTTGATATTAGTAAGGATACGGTGACTACATTTAAATATAATTATCCTACATAAGCCTAAGACAGCGCCGAGAGCGAAGTAAATGTAAAATTCAAACAGTCATGCATTATTAAAAATTTCCGCTCCACTCACCAAGTGTTACCTTCTGAGTAAAGAGAAAAATACTTTTACGAGTCAAAAAAAACTAAACTTTTTGTTCCTACCTGTTTAAGCCAAGTCTAATGCCACCCTGTAAAAAGTGTCTTAAAATTATTATATGTAGAATATTTCAGCGGGTAGTTTTTTTAGTTTAACTAAACAACTATCTAAACGTTTTTCAAGATTTTTTAATTGTGGTTGAAATAGTTTTGATTGGTCAATGTTCAAAGTGCACGATGTCAAAGGAGTGCGATGAAAAAGCTAACCTAACCTGACCCAACCACGTCATGCTGAAATATCTACGCATAGGTATAATAAAGCTGAATAGGGACAAAAGTCTGGTACATGGAAGATATTAAAAAAAATTGGGGATACAATACATAGAATCAATAACAGAACACTTTCCAACAGTTTTTAGAATTAAAACGGCTGAACGGATTGTAATGAAAACTTTACTAATCAGTCAAGAAAATCTTCGGCCAGGTTATAGCCTACTGTTATCCCGGAAAATTGCATAGCTCCCGCGGGATAGCAATAAACATGTTAATTACCTATTCTACGCGGACGAAGTCGCGGCGCGGGCAGAAGCACATAATAAATAATAGTACTAATGTAGCAGAAGCTAGTTACAGAATATTGTTAGACATCAATGTAAAAATTCATATAACCGTTTATTCTGAGTGCGCCAGAGAAATAATAGTCAAACGCACTCTCGAAAAACACAGGGCTTGTTCTGGATTATTAATCGCGGTGTTATTGTTCAATAAAACTGTTTTACTTATTATTCATGGACGAATGTCTGTCAACAATGCCTTCGTCATTTTTGCTGTCACGTCGAGGGCCCTTGAAATGTGCTATGGAAAATATTATGACGGATGACTGACGCTCCGTGGATCCTGTACTTGTTTCTGTTGATAAAGCCTCAGTTTTAACTGTGTTTTGAAGTAATTTAAGTGTAAAGTCGTCACAATTTAAAAGGCCCGTTTTGACAGTTCACGCCCATGAAGTTCTCTATTTTTTACCGATCGAAATGTTCTGAAGGTAATTGCATTTTTCATTGGTGGGTATCGCTCACTCAGCTAAGTGCTGTGCATAACGATTTTTTCATATTGTCCACAGACTATTAATAATCGGTTAAGGAAAAAATAAATCGATCAAGATACTTTTTTTTTAAGGCGGACTCGCACTTGGCCGGTTTTATTTATGTTATTTAGACCAATTAATTACTGAATTTCACCAGCTGTGTAGTGATCTTTACTGAAAATTATGACCTTGGAGCTCAAAGCCGTAAACAATGGCAACACTGATTTCAATAGAATGGCTCGTCTTCATCATCTGAAGAAAATGATTGACTGAAGATTCACTTTCTAATCAGGACATTAATCCAATGCGTCTTTACAATACATATTTAAATCGATCAAATACTCATGCAAACTTGAATCGATTTATCGTGAGTATCGAGTACCGAGTCGTACGATGACATCACTAGTTACGTCAGGAAGACAAATGTCAAAACGTGCCTTTTATTTTGCGACGACTTTAATTGTTATCATTTGAAACTGTAAATAATTTTAAGAGAATCGCAGTTAATAAGTCACATTAGAACTATTTTCCACGGCATTCGAGGGCGGGTAAAGAATGAAGGTAGTTTGTGACGGAAGTATAAAGTGTAATTTTTGAAGTGAAAACTTCTTAAGCGACGTTGACAAATTCTTGGGATGGGTAAAAAAAGTTAAACTCGCGTCAGACGTAAGACGGACAGTTTAAGTACCAGGATATCAGAATCCTCGAAGAGCTTATTTTGAAATACGAATGAAGCTAGAGTCTAGAGTAAAATAAAAATTTCAATTTTTTTTTTTGTATTCCATGTATTTGCACGTTATTTTTACGTCCGTTACCTAATTGTACTTGTAAAACATTAGCTCGTTTCTCGAAGCTATAAGTTACGAATTTACACGACTAAACTATACCTACTCGGGAGCAGAGAAATCGGGTCACTTTTCACACAACTTTCTACGGGAAGTGACCGGTTTCTTTGCTACCGAGTACAGTTCAGAGCACGGCAACATTGGTCAAGAACTCGACCAATGATTTGGTTGATCGTACTTATAATAGGTTAGTCTTGTAAAATTGTGTTTTGTAGCGTCGAGGTATTCCCACTAGTTCCATTATCACTCTCCAAGTAGTTAGTCCATCCTACCATATCACTATCAATGAACTGAACAAAATACGTCGAAGAAACGGCTAAGAAAACAAGAAAAGATGACCTTCGAGCAAATAAAAGAACAAGAAATAAATAAGAAAGTGTGACACGAATCTAGAACAAGTTGCTTTGTAACTATTATTATATCGCAAAAGAATCGCCCCGAAACTTAGTTTGACTAAGCTAGGGGAAATAGGAAACATATTATTTTAGTTGGCAAATGAATAGCCTAATAGTTAGTGATTCCTAATCAGAATTAATCTATACCTACTAATACAATAAAGAGTTTGTCAGTTTGTGAGTTTGTGACGTTGTAGGGGGTAGAGATTACAAAAAACCGGTAACAAAACCGGAAACCGCAATCCATTTCGGTTTTGGTTATTGACCCCAAACAAGCATGTTGCACGTTACAGTAACCAAAAACTCTTGTGTGGATGTGGCTCAAGAGCGTTGCCGCAAGCGGGACGCCACGACTACCACACTCAAGCAGGCCACTGACGAACCTTCCAAACGGATACAACGGTATCCGTACAATGGATTCATCCAAATGGACGGCATCCAATTATTTAGTACACTGACGATCGATCCATTTCATACGTCCATTTTTTACGATGAATTCTTTGTCGTGTCGTTACTTGGTGGCAGCGCCATGCGGCTGATTAAAAATGGACGTAGTAGCTGGGGCAATAAGCGATAAAACCTTGCACTTTTGTCTCGGAAGACGCCACTTGGCTCGATTGTTCCTTAGGTCATTCTGAGCAGATTTAGCCCTGGAGGCCTAAAGTTACCCCCTGCTGGTAGCCAGGGGAGGGGGGGGAAGTTTGCATCTCCCGCGTTGCAGTTGGACCTCGTTTACTGTCCACTTATAGCTACTAGGGCAAGTTTGGTATCATTTTCGTATAATTTAAGGATGGGGAATCCTTTTCTGGAACAAAATTTTTACCTTACCAAAGAAAAAAAACAAAAAATTGAAAAAAGGAAAAAAACTCGAAAAAAAAAATTCGAAATTGTTTTCTTACAGGCATACTACGGCGATTTTTGGTAATTAAAAAATATGATTTTATAGTCTATTTAATCTTGAATCTTAAAAGTATTACTTGAATAACCACTTTTCAATAAAAAGTTTGTCAAAAAAAAAACCGTTTATTCGGCAACTTTGGCTTTACCTGTTTGGAGCCCAGTCACTGTCCACTAATAGCTACTAGGGCAAGTTTGGTAGCGTTTTCGTGTAATTTAAGGATGGGAAATCCATTTTTGGTACAATTTTTTTACCTTACCATAGAAAAAAAACAAGAAATTCGCAAAAAAATATAATCACAAACAAAATATTTAGAAATTGTTATCTTACATGCATATTAAACCGAATTTCAGTAATTAAAAAATATGATGATATAGCCTATTTAATCTTAAATCTAAGAAGTATTACTTAAATAACAATTTCTGAAGAAAAAGTATGTCAAAAAAAATAAAAACGGGTGTTTGGCAATCCTAGTTTCACCTGCTTGGAGCCCGATTACTGTCCACTTATAGCTACTAGGACAAATTTGGTATCATTCTCGTGTAATATAAGGATGGGGAATCCATTTCTGGAAAAAAAAATTTATCTTACCATAGAAAAAAAACAAGAAATTGGTAAAAAAAATAAAATCATAAAAAACAATATTTAGAAATGGTTCTCTTACACGCATGTTACACCGATTTTTAGTTATTAAAAATTATGATGATATAGCCTATTTAATCTTGAATCTAAAAAGTATTACTTAAATGACCATTTCTGAAGAAAAAGTATGTCAATAAAAATTAACGGTTGTTTGGCAATCCTAGTTTCACCTGTTTGGAGCCCGGTTATTGTCCACTTATAGCTACTAGGGCAAGTTTGGTATCACTGTCGTGTAATTTAAGGATGGGAAATTCATTTCTGGAACAATTTTTTTACCTTACCATAGAAAGAAAACATGAAATAGCAAAAAATATGAAAATCGCAAAAAAAATAATTAAAAATTGGTCTCTTACAGACATACTACAGCGATTTTTGGTAATTAAAAAATATGATGTTATAGTCTATTTAATTTTGAATCTAAAAAGTATTACATGAATGACCACATCTAATTCAAAAGTTTCTCAAAAAAAAACGGTTGTTTGTCATACCTGGTTTCACCTGTTTGGAGCCCGATTACTTTCCACTTATACTTAGCTACTAGAGCAAGTTGGTATCGTTTTCGTGTAATTTTAGGATGGGGAATCCATTTCTAGAGCAAACTTTTCACTTTACCATAGAAACACAATCAAGAATTTGTCAAAAAAAAAATCACAAAAACCATTTTCGGAATTGGTCTCTTGCAGGCATACTACAGTGATTTTTGGAAATTAAAAATATGATGTACCATGAACATTATGTACCATGTTTTATGCAAATAAATGATTATGATTATGATTATGATGATTATGATGTTATAGCCTATTTAATTGTGAATCTTAAAATACAGAAGTATCGAAAGCTTGCCACCAACTCAAGACGTTCCAAAGCAACATTTTCTTCGAGCTGTATACCAAAGAGGACATGTATGAGATCAAATCTTACAGTCCCATCAAGACCTGCCATACCCTTCTAAATGTGCATGGTACACATAAAATCAAATGTGAAAACCGGTGTGGACCACGATACCGTCTTCGAGAAAGATATCAATCGTCGAATCCAACTTGAATGGGCAGCGTTTAGGAAACTCCGCATCCGCAATGTCTTTTGATAAATTCCTTAGTTCCTTAAGACGAAAGTCATTAACCAACGTGTGTTGCCAGTGATTACTTATAGATCCGAGATATGGTGCTTCCGGTGCTTCACTATAGGCCTTATAAATAGGCTCAGAGTTTTTCAGCGAGCTATGGAGTGCTATGCTTGGGGTTTCTCTACAAGATTGAATCAAAAATGAGGAGATACGTAGAAGAACAGCGGTCACCGACATAGCCAAGCGAATTATCTCGTTGAAGTGGCAATGGGCAAGCCATATAGCACGGAGAACAGATGGTCATTGGGGCCGAGAGGTTCTCGATTGGAGACCGCAGATCGACAAGCGCAGCTTACGGCGACCACCAACGAGATGAACGGATGACCTGGTTAAAGTCGCGGTTTCACGGTGGATGCAAGCCGCTACCAACCGGGGCAACTGGAGGTCATTGGGGGTGGCTTGTCCAATAGTGGATGTCCTACGGCTGATATTTTTTTTTTTTTTTTTTGATGATAAAATGCAAATTAACATGTGGAAATAGAAGGCGCAACTGTATCAAAAGACATTTAAAATGTACAGATCTTTGCGGGTGCGGTGGCACATGTAACAGTTCAGTGCAATAAGAACAATTTTTATGCAGCTTTCGAATTTTTAGTTATAGTGCCCCCCCCGTACTTTTTTTCCTGACTATCGTGGGAGTCTAAGTACTTCATGTTTTTAGAAAAAACTTGGTCGGTAAGAACTTGAGCACCCCATTATTAAAGCACGAACAAACAGGTGAAATCAGGTATGCCAATGTAAGGTAAAAAATTTGTTCCAGAAATGGATTCCCCATCCTAAAATTACACGACGATGATACCAAACTTGCCCTAGTAGCTATAAGTGGACAATAACCGGGCTCCAAACAGGTGAAATTAGGATTGCCAAACAACCGTTAATTTTTTTTTGACATACTTTTTCTTCAGAAATGGTCATTTAAGTAATACTTTTTAGATTCAAGATTAAATAGGCTATATCATCATAATTTTTAATTACTAATAATCGGTGTAATATGCGTGTAAGAGAACAATTTCTAAATATTGTTTTTTGTTATTTTATTTTTTTTACCAATTTCTTGTTTTTTTTCTATGGTAAGATAAAAAGTTTGTTCCAGAAATGGATTTCCCATCCTTATATTACACGAGAATGGTACCAAATTTGCCCTAGTAGCTATAAGTGGACAGTAACCGGGCTCCAAGCAGGTGAAACTAGGATTGCCAAACACCCGTTTTTATTTTTTTTGACATACTTTTTCTTCAGAAATTGTTATTTAAGTAATACTTTTTAGATTTAAAATTAAATAAGCTATATCATCATATTTTTTAATTACTGAAATTCGTTTTAATATGCATGTAAGATAACAATTTCTAAATATTTTTTTTTGTGATTATATTTTTTTGCGAATTTCTTGTTTTTTTTCTATGGTAAGGTAAAAAAATTGTACCAAAAATGAATTTCCCATCCTTAAATTACAAGAAAACGATACCAAACTTGCCCTAGTAGCTATTAGTGGACAGTAACTGGGCTCCAAACAGGTAAAGCCAAAGTTGCCGAATAAACGGTTTTTTTTTGACAAACTTTTTATTGAAAAGTGGTTATTCAAGTAATACTTTTAAGATTCAAGATTAAATAGACTATAACGTCATATTTTTTAATTACCAAAAATCGCTGTAGTATGCCTGTAAGAAAACAATTTCGAATTTTTTTTTTTGAGTTTTTTTTTTCTTTTTTCAATTTATTGTTTTTTTTCTATGGTAAGGTAAAAATTTTGTTCCAGAAAAGGATTCCCCATCCTTAAATTATACGAAAATGATACCAAACTTGCCCTAGTAGCTATAAGTGGACAGTAAACGAGGTCCAACTGCAACGCGGGAGATGCAAACTTCCCCCCCCTCCCCTGGCTACCAGCAGGGGGTAACTTTAGGCCTCCAGGGCTAAATCTGCTCAGAATGACCTAAGGAACAATCGAGCCAAGTGGCGTCTTCCGAGACAAAAGTGCAAGGTTTCGGGAAAAATAGTCGCTTATTGTCCCAGCTATAGTTTAGCACATTCATGGAGTGTTTGGAGTGCGTCCAGATGGCGTGGCGCACGTTTGGTGTACATACGTTTCTAGCATTGACGGTCACTCCAAAGTCGCCACGCCGATACGTCCAAATGGAGTGGCGTGCTGGATTCCAATCCAAATGGAAATCCACGATCAGGATGCCGTTTAAAAAACATTAACGTTTTTGACATTCACGGACCGATTTTGGAATACAGCCACACTATTTGGACGGTTGGAACGCTCGTCAGTTGGGCACTACGTTTTTGTTTATCGGGAACTGCATCCGTGCCTCGTATATTTCACCATAAAAATGCCATTTGATTAACATTGAAGGTCGGCAAATACGTGTTGCGTGACACGCGCACGCACCAGTTGTAATATATAAAACTATGAGATAGATACCAGAGCCTCTAGTATAAGTTTTTGACACGAAAAACGTATGGAACGCGTTTGCGTAAACGTCTCAATTACTATGGGATAATTGACAGCGCCGCTAGCGGAACGAAACGGCAACAAACGGTTCTCATAGTATTTGACAGCTTAACGCAAACGTTATCGTGACGTATTTCGCTATCGAAAACTTACACTAAGCATGTAATTGAGACGTTTACGCAAACGCGTTCGATACGTTTTACGTGTCAAAAACTTACACTAGGGGCTCAGATGCGTGGTCACGCGCGTGCGTACGCCATAATAATACAAGTATGAATAGAAACGAACAACATAGCGCGGGCTAAAGACGGACTAACATTAGATACCTATTATTACGTTAAAACTCATCTTGCCTGCTCGGCCGAAGCACAGCCAGTTAAAACTTTTAATGAGTTCCACAAAAACTGTTTATCCCTGAGGGATAAAGAGAAAAAAAATACTCTCCACAATCTCTTACTTCCCTCGCGGAAAGGTACAGAAGTATAATAAATAAATTATCTTAGTAATTTAGCCGCCCGGTTCTTTTAATTTAAGTTCGGCTTGGTGAGCGATTTGTTTGTCCACAGTGGCGTTGTCCTGGCTATCTGATAACTTTTATCTTAAAATAAGAATAAAAAACTTGCTTCTCCGTTACCACAAAATAGTGGTAGCAGTTGCGGAAGTAATAGTAGTAGTGGCAGTGGAGCAGCAAGGTTTTTGTTTTTTAATAGTGGTAGCAGTTGCGGAAGTAATAGTAGTAGTGGCAGTGGAGCAGCAAGGTTTTTGTTTTTTAATACGCCTGATTCAATCAAAACTTACCCCCTTATTCATAAACGCTTCTTCTTCTTCTTTTATTTGTGGCGTTACAAATCGTTATAGCGACGACAACTTCGCCAATGTCAGGGTAAAAATTTTATAAGATAAGATAAGATAAAAGATGATTTATTGCCACAAAGAACAATTACAAAAAACAATTATATTATGTAAGTTCAACTTTAACCTTATTTTAACTACATAATAATATTAATTTAATGTTTCTTTCAACATAAAACAAATGTGGCAAAGGGGATGCACTCAGCATTTGCTGTGGGTTAGAACTCGCACAGGAGCGTCCAACTGACACAGCGCTGATTTTCAGTACACCCCATAAATATCCCTGTTGTAAAATTGTAGGGTTATACACAGTTGAAAGCAATTTATTATAAAATCTTGTGACAAAATCAACAAAATGTCGGCAACGTTGTACGGTAATATGGTCAAAGACCCCCCCCCTGTCGGGCTCTCAGCCAACGGTCAATGATATCCCTCAGATACTGCCAGGAAATTATTAGCCGTTGCCCAGGGTGCACCGGACCAAGCACTGCTCTTCCCCCCGGACGGATCCAGAAACGAACCGCAGCTCCTGGCCACACGTGGAGGTAACCCGACACGCAACCCCTTCATAAAAGCTCTATAGGCTTCTGCTAACTTAGTAATCGTTTGTCCTTATCTGTCACTTTGACATTTACCTTTCACAGATAAGGACAAACGATTACTAAGTTAGCAGAAGCCTAAAGAGCGTTTATGAATAAGGGGGTTAAACAGTATTCAAACTAGTTTAGTTCAGCATCGGAAATCAAAATCTGCAAATCAAACCACAAATTGTCAAAATTACCGGTGAATAAGCATTTAAAACGATAATCCTAATACAGACGGAAATAGAACTGCATCCTTTGTGAAGTTAAATCGACTTTAAGTGGTTAAAACAACATTAACGAAAAAAGGCGCACCCTAACACCCATTCATCCAAACTATCGTAAACGCGTGCACACGTCCTGAAAAAGCTCTTCCGGAAAGACTGAAACTGTCGGATTGCTAGAGGCAATCTTTTGTGATGCATAGTTGGCTCAAACTTCAAAAAAAGACATGTAAAAGAGCCCTTGGCGGCCTATTTGCAAAATAAACTTTTGACTTTTTGCTATAATTTACACAAGAACGCAGAATTGCGGTTGGTAGGACCTCGTTCAAGTTCCGTCCGGATTACTACAACCGTTAGCTGGAAGAGATCCCTTCTTAGGGATAAGTTCGCCTTTGTACTATTATTTGTATATTACTTCTGTATTTTTAATTTTTTATGTGCAATAAAGAGTTTACATACATACATACCGTCTTAAACTGTCTAATTTTGCCGCCAAGCAGCAGTGCTTTTCCTGTTGTGTTGCGGCGTGGAGAGTAAGACAGCCGGTGAAATTACTGGCACATATCTTAGCCCTCTAGGCTGGCAAAGCATCTGGAATCCTCTAGTGTTGGAGGTGTCCATGTGTATCCCTTACTCTCAGGTCACCACTTGCTTGTTTGCCGTATCGTATTATAAAAAAAACAAATCGGTCCACAACTGACGGAGTTCTGAGGTAACAAACATAAACAAAAAATACAACCTAATTAAAACTCCTTAAAGTCGGTTAAAAATCAATCATATCTGATACCCTCCATGTTTATATCCACACCATGTGAAAGAAGATAATTATAGTGATGAGGATAGAAAAGAGTATGCTTAGTTGGTTTGGTCACGTAGAGAGGATGGACGAAAGTAGACTAACTAAACAAATTTATATGGGGCGTGTATTTACACTCCTGGGTGCGTTGGAAGAGGAAGGCCTAGACGGACGTTCCGTGATCAAATTGGGGACGTTTTGGAAAAAGGCCAGGTCAAGAGTACCCGAAACCGATGAGCATGTATGAAGAGATTGATGAATGTGGATGAAGCGAAAGAGGTATGTCAGGATCGTAGCAAGTGGAACAAAGTAGTCTCTGCCTACCCCTGTGGGAAAGAGGCGTATGTGTATGTATGTATGTATTACTAGCTGTTGCCAGCAACTTCGTCTGCAAAGAATTCGTTTATCGCTATCCCGCGGGAATTTTCCGGGATAAAAAGTAGCCTATGTGCTATTCCAGACTTTAGTCTATCTATGTGCCGAATTTCATCCAGATTCGTTCGATCGTTTTGGCGTGATTGAGTAACAAACAAACATCCATCCATCTATACTTTCGCATTTATAATATTAGTTACATATACACGGCCGTCTGAACTCCAAGCGCCCAATTCTAGCAAGCAGTAATTACGTCCAGTGTAAACCAACAGTTAGAGCAAGATAAGGTTTTATGATAGCCCACAGTCGATGGCGGGGCACGGAAAACAGTAATCATGCTCAATACACGGTGGCCCGACTCAGCTACTCCAGCGATTTAAGACCGTTTATCCCTACTGAGCTGGCAACGTCGCATTTTTGCTGTTTTTTTTACGATTATTTCACAAAAATGGAATGAAAGTTTAAAATGTGGTCTTTGTATAAATAGGTTGTTTTGTAGTACGACAAACTTAGGGGCTTAGGGGGGGACTGGTAGGTGTGCAAGTCATCTACAAAATATATAAAAATTACCTTAACAGTATAAGTGTCACTTGTGATTTAGACCAAGAAGATCAAGAAGATTTAAAGAAGCCCTTTAGCACTTTTCCCAGTGCAGCAAGGGTCTGGTTTCCTTGTACATTTCCGCCAAACAGCTCCTTACTGACTTGTCTGTACAGTTATGTTTATTCTAGAAGTAATGGATCTCTTAGTATTTGACCAAGAATGAACAGAAACAGTTATCCGCCCTATAATCAGTCTGACAGACTCGTCTTCTTACGGTTGAAGATGGAAAATAAAGTTCAATTAAGTTGCGTTTTAGTTCGTGTAAATACTTTATGCCGAAAAGATTCAGTTGTCTAGCAAGGTAATGGTTTTGTAATCAGTCTATTAGAATATGCAAAAAAGCAATAATTATTAAGCTTGCACCACATCACATGTTACCGCCGCGTTGTCTGCATTGCAGGGAGCAATGGCGGTCTATACCTAAAACATTACCTAACCGTTTCGTCGAATTTATACAGCGATGCAATCGCTTTAATATGGTGAAAAATTACAATGCACTGTAATGCAAAATGTTCGAGAGCTGGCAGACATTTTAGAGTAGGTATTTTAGACCGGGTAAAAACTTATACAATACGATATTATGATAAATGTTCTCGAAGCAAGTTGGATGTTTGATACTTGCTTTTATTGTCTAAAGAGTAAAAAGTAGACAAACTAAGCCAAATATATTCAAATTATATTTTAAAGGAATGTCAATGAAAAGAAATATACATAAACTAGCAATCCGCCCCGGCTCCGAACTAGTGCAACAATTATCTTCATATATTTCAACTAATAAATATACCAAATAAACCTTTATATGATGCTTGCTATTATATCTATTTCTATTGGTGAAACCGCATGAAAATTTCTACCAATATTTTTTTAATTTATTGCGAACAGACAGACGGAGAGGCAGATGCGGCGTAGAACTTTGTTATATAATAATATACAGTGAAGCCAGTTGTTTTGATGGGACACACTACCTGCCAGCTGGTGATTGAAATATTGAGACCAACTGCCTTATATATCTACTATGGGTATGTGTTCGTAGTTTTACATAATCTTAAAGAAATCATCTTAAAACTAACAGGTAGTATGTAAGAATGCACTAACATTATATTTGGTCTGAAATAAATGATTTTTATTTTATTTTATTTATTTTTATTCTATTTAAAAATGTCTACCAGCTCTCGAAACATAATGAAGGAAATTGCTTGAGAAACAACTTGTACACGGGATTGTGTGGGACAAAATTACTCAACGCGGCCAATGTACTTTGGATTCAGTATGCTTAGTGTAGATTTTCGGTCATAAAATACGTCTCGACCGCGTTTGCGTTAAAAATGTCAAATACTATGGGAACAGTTTGTTGCCGTTTCGATCCGCAAGTGGCGCTGCTAATTCTTCCATAGTAATTGAGACGTTTACGTGAACGCGTTCGAGACGTTTTTATATGGGAAAACTTACACTAGAGGCTCAGTATGCTTAGTGTAAGTTTTCAGTCACAGAACACGTCTCGACCGCGTTTGCGTTAAAATGTCAAATACTATGGGAACAGTTTGTTGCCGTTTCGATCCGCAAGTGGCGCTGCACATTTTTTCATAGTAATTGAGACGTTTACGTGAACGCGTTCGAGACGTTTGTTCGTGTGAAAACTTACACTAGAGACTCAATAATTTGAAGTGAAAACTGATTTAGCGGCGTTGGGCACTTTTTGGGATGGGTAAAAAATGTTAAACTCGCGTCAGGCGTAAGTCGGAGGGAGAGTTTAAGTACCAGAATATCAGATCCTCTAAGAGCTTTTTTTGTTGAGTCGTGGAGCAAAAGTACTAGGGCATACATTGTTAGAGGTCTGTCAATATTAGATAATACGTAGTTACGTTTTTTTTGCAAGCGGCCAGTACGGTACGCATCTTGAGCGTCGGAGGTTACAAACATTAAAATCTAATCTAAGCTGCTGTTTCCACTTCTGCCGGCACTCCAGGAATGCTAGTCGTCACTTTTTTTTACCGATTACAAAAAGAGGTTCCGTATTATCCAATACACCAGATAATTCACGTAGTGATCAGGTGAACGTTCGTAGTCGTTTCGTCTTGTCTCCAGCCTATATACTATAAAATGTTTGGGCTATAGTTGTCAAGCCCCAGAACGTGTGATACTTTCAAATGTGCCCAAGTTTCTTGATCTTGAAATACGCAGCGCTATGAGACCTAAAAACTTCACAAAAGCAAACTTATACACATGGTGCTAATTGTTATCAAGCTATTGTTTAATTATTAATAAAAATATTAAAAATACTTCTTTCCATGCTGGTCTGGGAACAAAGAAAAACATAGAATTCAACAGTTGCTTCTTGTTATAGGCGATGAGGCTAGCAACTCATCACTCATCATCATATCAGCCGAAAGACTGCTGGACATAGGCCTCCCCCAAGGCTCTCCACTCGGACCGGTCCTGTGCCTTCCGCATCCACCGCGATCCCGCGATCCTGATCAGGTCGTCGCTCCATCTTGTTGGAGGCCTACCGACTCATCACTAAATTTATTTATTTATTTATTTAAGATTCACCAAAAATTGTTAATACAAATACATCGAACTTGTTGCTTGTATATACATGTCGAAGAGAGTATCACAATCACTTATAGGTAAACACCGCATGCGAAATAAAAGTGAAGCTTAAAAACTAAGTTTATTAACTAAATTATGTTCTTAAAACCAACTTTATACAATCAAACCGAACAAAATTCGGGCTAGATTAGTGATTTAAGTTAAGTTTAAGATAGTTCTGATATATAGAATCCCTTTTCCAACCATACTTATGCTAAAAGTAGCCTTCAATTGTTACCTTTGGCTCTGTATACCCCGCAAGGGATAAAGACGTGGTTTATGTATATATACGTACGCATTAATAAAAATCTCAGTCTCGTATATTTAAGAGACATATAAATTTAATGCTCAGATATTCGTAACAAACAGGATCGTGATTCAACAATATATTTGTAGAATGTTTACAACCTTTTCCATCTGTATTAATGCGATCGAAGTTCGTCTGTTTGTCAATATTTGTGTAACTTGTTTACTCGCTTTGATTGAACCATTCAACCCAGACACCTTTGAGTAAATAACAAATCGGAGATTTGACGGTTGGAATAATTTATAGATTGTTATTATTTGGGACAATCTTGATTCTCGTTCTAAACAAGTTGAGACAACTTTATTAATGAAATTTAGAACAATTTACTAGTAGTTTTCACCACACAAAACTCAGTTATAACAACAACTTGCCCAGCAGTGGGACACTCAATTAGGCTAATATAATATAATATAATATACATAGTAATAAAAAAACTCAACAGCCGTCCTGTGTTTTGACTTTAAAATTAAAAACATACTTTTTACGTTTCACATTTATAGTGAGTTTAATTTTTTTACGCGATCAAAATAAAAATAAAAATGCAGCCGGTGATATCCTACAATGTCATTCGGGTTTCGGGTACGAACAGCCCCATAAGAGTGAGGGAGACAGCAAGACAGACCCGAAGGTCTTTTTAAATTAAACTATCGCACTGTAGGTACTAAATACTCGAGTTCCGTCTAGTGCTGAAACCCTTATCAATCATAATCAAGCCAGTCTATAATCTAGGCCAGTCCGCAGCGATTCATACTAATTATTTATAGTTTTGAACTAGAATAACAACATTCATCAAACAAAAATTCCTCAAAGTTTTGAAGTAACCTGCTATGGGTGGTGTACCGGTATATAGCACGCATCACGGAATGATGAGGCTCCGGATTCAATTCGGGCCGCGGCCATAGAACTGTGTTTTAATTTCGAGTGTCGTTTAGAAATTTAATTTCTAACGGGTAAAACCGTACGAATAAATGTAAATAATCAAGAAATAAATTTTGTTGTTCATAGTTGAATTTTATTTAGTTAGATTTTTTTGTTCTCTCTTCCATTAACCAAGTGAAACCATACCGAAAAAAGTGACGGTAAAAAGTTTTCAAAGTCCCGATTTACGAGTCTTTAGAGCTTGCTGTAAGAAATTAAGCCTAACTTCGGATTCAAGCAACTAATAAAACGACTAAACCGTATGAGACTAGCCATTAAAACAACTGTAAAACTGCCCGAGTAACCATTTCATCTTTCCTTCTTTTCAAAGTCCGCGGCAAATCTCCCATTCAAAAGTTTATGCGGACCGTTTAATAAGTACCGATTTGGTTAAAACTTTAGAACAGCAAACGAAACGACTTACGAAATATTTTGAAAACTGGTTGCCTATTTGCATTGAATTGCTATACCTATTTGAATTTTACATTTGCAAGTTAATATTACTCCATTGCCTCTGGATGGTATGACTTCATTTTTTTGTAGGTACAGTCAAGGGCATAAATATATATACGTTACCAAGACGTCAAAAACATCTATACCTACACCTTTATGCCACGAACAATAAGGTCGGTGACACATAGGTATATTTGACATGATGGCTGTATCGATATTTACGCCCTCGACTGTACAGTTAGCATCAGAAGTCGATAAATATTCGAAAAGCTCAAAAAGATCTCACCCTTGGTGATAGAGTCGTAAAAGATACATCAATAATAAGCTTGTATTAAATAATTATAAAATTATAATTTTAACACTGTCACAATAGTTCATTTTCTTCTCTAAGTTTTCTTCTCTCTGTAAGTTTTAATTATGAGATTAAATAAATAAATAAATAGTGACCTTGTTGCGAAATCTTTACCTTTTTGATACTTTTTATGTATATTTTTAATTGTTTTTGCTTTTTGAATCTTTCTTTGTTATGTCTTGTCGTTGTCATTACAGTCTTGAGCTGAGGAGCTGGTTTTTCATTGTGATCCATTCATTTATCCATTTCCTTAAATTATAATACAGTCCACTCATTACTATCCGCTTCAGACCTGTAACAAAAATATTTTTAGTGAAAAATTAATAAATGAACAACAACAAAACTACCCACGTCTTTGCAATAAAAGTGCCACCAAGCAAAAGACGTCGTCATCAAACAGTGTAAAGTTACGAACAACAAAGCGAATGTTTGCCGAGTGCCTTTGTCAAGCCCTCGTGTGTAATATCATCTGGTTATCTCCGTCTTTGGACCCTTATGCTTTAAAGTGTTGTTTACACATATTTTGACGGGTGTACGACGTGTCAGGGTAACGTCACACTATAACGAGAATGTCTTTACGTTTTGGGAACAAAAGGCGTGTTTCTTCGTCGATTTACTTCTTCAGGAGTTCAGGAGAATAAAAATGATGTTTATCGTTCAAGAGATGTAATAAAGAGTGAGACATACAGACGTACACGTTCCTATTATACCCTCGGCATGCGGTAAAAAATGCGGTAAATTGAGATCAGCGCCATCTATCTAACTATATTGGAACTAGATAAGAGGGTAGGTTTAAGAAAATCAAATGAAAAATCGATTAGAAAGTTAGGTAAATATTCGATAGATGGCGCTGTTCTCAGTGACAGCTAGTCCACTAGTGGACAGCGTGTGACATCGAGCATACGAGTATAAGCGTATCGTAACTAACACTTAAGATAACTGGAAGTTAACAGAGAGTTGTGATACAGGCCCTTAGTCAAACGAATCCAACCTGCTGGAGCATTCCGAATAATGGAAGACACTAAAATATATATTATAAAAAACAGTTATACATGCATACATAGACAAATCACGTCTTTATCCCTTACGGGGTAGACAGAGCCCAGGGTAACAAGACCCAAAGGCCAGGCTTAGCGTGATTGTGTGCGCATAGGTGGAAGTGGAATCAAAATATTGATGGGTTGCTAGCCGCATCGCTTAAAACATGATTCCTTAGATTTTTACCTATTCCCACGATGGGCTTTTACCATCTGCGCGGGAAGAAGCATATATGGTACTTTCTACGTTTTTTCTTTGGTCCTAGCCGAGAATGGAAATTCAGTTTTTCATTTATGTAGGCTGCATTTAAGGGTAAACCGGACCTCTCGAAACTAATGTCATCTAGCGATAGTTTCTCTGTCTGGAAAACCGCATTCCTAAATATACTCGAAAGCGAAAGCGCGTCACTTTTAAAACAACTTTCTACGGGAAGTGAGCCGGTTTCTTTGCTACCGAGTACATGGTACAAAATTTGTGAATGTACATACATACATACATACCATCACGCCTCTTTCCCACAGGGGTAGGCAGAGACTACTTTGTTCCAATAAGAGTTTTTAATGATTCACGGGTAGACCCAATTTCCCCGCAATTTCTTCAGTCTACCCGTGATCATGATGCATGCAACTGTATCGAAATATCGTGAGCTCAATAAAGGTAATCGCGGTTCACATCCCGTTTATAATATTTCGAATGTACTTTGTTCCACTTGCTTGTTTGTGAATCTAGTGTTCTTTTATGAAAATGTTCATAATGTTGCTGATTTCATGTGGCTCATTATGGCTCCCAAAGTAATGTTTAGTCTCTTTCGAGTTAAACAAACCGTCCTGCAATCGTCATAGTTAAGTTACAGAAGCAACATGTTCGAAACGCATCCAAGCTAATTTGATTCTTACTGTGCGTTTATAAAGTTTGATATTAAACTGCGTCTGGTTCGCAATAACATCATTTTGTTTGGAAAACGCGAGCCACAGTGTGTGTAAAGGCGTCCCTACCATGCTTTTTTACAAGTTTTTATTTAACTTTCACGTTTCATATGTTGTCTGCTTTGAAATTTTCATTGGACATTCTGACCTTTCGCCAACACGAGGATCGTCAATAACATGTGACAATTCTGAGCCTCTAGTGTAAGTTTTCTCATTATAAAAACGTCTCGAACGCGTTCGCGTAAACGTCTCAATTACTATGGAAAAATTGGCAGCGCCACTTGCGGATCAAAACGGCAACAAACAGAATGCTTAGTGTAAGTTTTTGGTCACAAAATA
The DNA here is from genome assembly GCA_963854515.1 of Pandemis heparana. Classification (NCBI taxonomy): domain Eukaryota; kingdom Metazoa; phylum Arthropoda; class Insecta; order Lepidoptera; family Tortricidae; genus Pandemis; species Pandemis heparana. Next base: position 6,621,399 of record OY978028.1, read on the forward strand.
CGTCTCGACCGCGTTTGCGTTAAAATGTCAAATACTATGAGAAAAGTTTGTTACCGTTTCGATCCGCAAGTGGCGCTGCCAATTATTCCATAGTAATTGAGATGTTTACGTGAACGCGTTCGAGACGTTTTTATATGCGAAAACTTACACTAGAGGCTCTGTTCTCATTGTATTTGACATTTTAACGCAAACGCGATAGAGATGAATTTTATGACCGAAAACCTACACTAAGCATACCTACTGTTTACATTAAAAACTCACTAAAAATCTACGCCGGTTGGCTTCATATGACTACACATTGTTTTTCGAATTGTCTCCTGCCACCAACATTGTCAAACTTGTGAAATAGAGGCCTGAAAGTGGTGACAATGACGATGACAATTAAAATACAGCCAATAAAAATTGTAATCGTCAAAGAAAATTAACTTGTATTCAAAACGAAATTATCAACATAAAATAAAATAATTATGCGTATATTGAGTTGAAAACCTCCTCATTTTAAAGTTGTCAACTCATACTCATTTATTAATAATTATTGTTATTACGTACATGTCATGTCATGTCATGTGTACTAAAATTTAATGGGATAATAGTATGTGGAAGGTAATGCTTTTCCCTACTAAACTCAACTTAGCTATTAAGGTGTTTGCTTTTGGTTAGTATACTGTATACGTATACTCTGTATATCTAGCTAGCACTTAGTTTTCCTAGGATACCACCGGGACGCTAAGAGCACAGAGGAATTAACCAATAAAGTAGCAACAGCCTAGTGGTTATGGCCCTGACTATGAAGGTAAAGGTCATGGGGCTCGAATCCCTGTATGGGCAACTTCTATGATAAATATGAATGCTAATACCCGAGTCATGGACGTTGTATACATTTTATACTAGCTTCTGCCCGCGACTGTTGACGACTGTTGACATGTTTATCGCTATACCGCGGGAACTATGCAATTTTCCGAGATAAAAAGTAGCCTATGTTTTAATTTAGGGTACCAGCTATCTCCGTTCCAAATTTGAAGCAAATCCATGCAGTCGTTTCAGCGTGAAGAAGGAACAAACATACACACTCACCCACATCGTCACAAACTTTCGCATTTATAATTATTAGTTAGGATATTCCAGTAGGCTAACCGTTGCCTAGTATATACTCGGCATTGGGTGAATTATGATTGAAGAAGAGAGAGAAGAAATATTACGCAACGACTAAACGTTTATATGGACGACAAATTGATTGCAAAATCAACTTTCCCAACTCTGATGTCCTGGGGCCTTACCATGACGTCCTAATTCCGACTCAGTTCAAGTTTTAGCTGTCACTTTTAGTATGAATCTGACAGCGAGCGAACCTAAACTGAATCGCACTAAGACGTCATGGTAAGGCCCCAGAAAACGTATTAAGCTGACCAATCAGAGTGCAGCTGTTGCCGCATAATATTTTTCAAATAAATGTGTTCCGTAACTTTCCTACTCTATAAGTTAAATGATCTGTGGCTAAAAGCAAGCGCTTGCTGAAGATCTAGCCGCAGGCGACTAATGTGAGGGGTCTGAGGATAATCCATAGTGATCACACGACGCATCGATTTGTACAGTCGAAGAGGCTGTCCATTTCTGTAAGTGGTAAGTAAGTTTAGAGAAGAGAATACCATAATAATAATAATTATAACAGCCTTTTTATTCCGAATTCGCTACAATTTCAGTAAGTACATGTTGCTGTTGTTGTTGTTTTATTTATTAAGAGGGTGCATCCCTACTGAGCTGGCAACGTTGCATTTTTGGTGACTTTTTGCGATTATTTCACAGAAATTGAATGAAAGTTTCAATTGTGCGTAGTGCACTTCGTTTTTAGTGTATTAATGTGTCCAATGCAATGATTAATCGTGATGGAATTTTATTTTCGTATTAATAGTATAAAATACAAGTCCATCACGATCAATTATTGCATTAGACACATTAATACACTAAAACGAAGTGCACTACAGAGGCATACTTGAAACTTTCATTCAATTTTCGTGAAATAATCGCAAAAAAACACCAAAAATGCGACGTTGCCAGCTCATTGTCGCGTAATTCGGCGTGCCTCATGGCATAGGCATCCTCCGTGTATTGGAGAATACCGTACTATACGTCAAATCCGATGAGGTAATGATGAAGGGATAAACAAAAACACATATTTTTATTCGGTAGAATTTATTCTACATTATATTATTTTTAGGCATGTATCGTTCACGCGATGTAAACATAACTAACATTTAGCATAATAACTACCGGTTGATCAAGCAAGGTGATGTTAGGATTTTTAATGGGTTGGCAACACGCATGATAGTTCCCTGGACCTTGCAAGGGTACGGTTGCCGCTTATTTACCATTAGGCGGGCCGTATGCTTGTTTGCCACCGACGTGGTATAAAAAAAACTACAATGGATGAATGTAGAAGATGATGCTATAATGTAAAACTATAATTTATTTTATAATACTGCTGCGTATAATTTTGTTATCTACGATATTAACTACGGCGTAGCTAGCTACGAATTTTCGTAGAAGGTCTACGAAAATCAACTTACGAAATGTACAAAACTTTCTGTGAATAATTTTGTTTTATCACCTAGAAAACTAAGTAGACTCTTTATCAAAATTCATTAACTATTATAATTTTATTAATATAAAATAGGTATGTATATGTATGTATAACTCTTTATTGTACATAAAACACATGAAAAAGGTAAAGGTAAGGTATAGGTTAGGTAAGATTAAAAAAAATGCAAATTGAATAAACATCATGCTGTCAGAACTTCTAAATTAACTTTAGAAAACAATTACAACTGATTTTGCGTCATTTAAAACCCTTTTAAGTTTAGTTTACTCTTTTTTGTTAGTTTTAGGGTTATTTGTGTATGAATGGGCGCGTTGGGAGGCGAAGGCCTAGACGGACGTTCCGTGATCAAATTGGAGACGTTTTGGAAAAAGGTCAGGTCAAGAGTACCCGAAACCGACGAGCATGTATGAAGAGATTGATGAATGTGGATGAAGCAAAAGCAAGTGGAACAAAGTAGTCTCTGCCTACCCCTGTGGGAAAGAGGCGTGGTGGTATGTATGCATGTATGTATGTAGATTTAAAACAATGCAAATTGAATAAACATCATGATGTCAGAACTTCTAAATTAACTTTAGACAACGATTACAAGTGATTTTGCGTCATTTGAAACCCTTTTCAAGTATACCAACTTAAATTTTCAAAGGAACGAGGTGGACCCGGGGTAGTTTCATATTTCCATGGTAAAGTGCACTTGTCGGCGAGCATTTGCGGCGAGAGCGGCTCGTTATCGCTGCACGCTGCGTCCATTGTCTCGTAACTGGGATAATTTTTTCGCCTCTCGTCCCTCAGTGTCTTAGAGCATTAATGTTACGGAGGCGTCATGCACTGCAGCTGAGCCTCTAGTGTAGGTTTTCACCCAAATAAACGTCTCGAACGCGTTCATGTAAACGTCTCAATCTACTATGGAAGAATAGGCAGCGCCACTTGCGGATCGAAACGGCAACAAACTGCTCTCATAGTATTTGACAGTTTAACGCAAACGTTATCGAGACGTATTTTGCTATCGAAAACTTACACTAAGCATACTGTTTTGGATAAGATTTAAGGACGCCGTGTGACACTTATACATGACTAGCTTCCCGCGACTTCATCCGCGTAGAATTAGACTACAGAACTGATGCTGGGTTTAGAGTATCATTCTGCAATAATTGTTTACTTTCCGACTCTAGGCAGCTCCGACCTTTGACATGCGTATCGCTCTCCCGCGGGAACTATGCAATTTTCCGTGATAAAAAGTAGCTTATGTTTCAATCTAGGGTACCAGCTATCTCCATTCCAAATTTTATCTAAATCCGTCCAGTCGTTTTAGAGTGAAGAAGGAACAAACATACACACTCACTCACATCGTTACAAACTTTCGGTTATATAATATTAGTAGGATTACAAAATACGCGTATGGTAGGCCGAGATAGAAAAACGAGACCATTTTCTTGCATAATTACAAAATGTTTCAGAGTAGTTTGTAGTCCTTCCTCTTGGAGCGCTCGCCCCGGCGGCCGCGAAACGAACTAGTACGAAACATGTCGAGCATTACTCGACTTTTATACGTGAGTTATCCGTTTTTGTACTCAATAGTCTCACGGTACACGTTGAGCGTAAATTAACTCACATTTAATTAAAAGGAGTAGGTATAGGGCGTGGAACTATTTCACAAGTAACTTTTCTTTGTTTCGTATATGCATATGGAATAAGTATATGTTTATCTATACAGCATATTTGTCACATTATGTAGTACCTATGGTACAAGATTTGTACAGTTTTGGTCTGGATCCATTAGTGTCAGTCGACTTTACGAAATCACACTCGCACAAATTTAGACAATGTCCCTAGTTGACGTCTCCGGTTGGTTTGATACTATGAGTTCACGGTTTTTAATGCTTCCCCCTGCGTATTGTACGTGGATGACTTTGTTTTTATATTCCTTGCAGATGGTTTTTAACAGGTTATTTTAATAGCGACTTCTTTTGTGCTACACTTTGAAACGTTACTTCCGTTTTATTTGTACTCAGTAATCATCATCATCATCTTCAGCCTATATACCTACGTCCCACTACTGGACACAGGGCTCCTCTCAGAACAGAGTTCGTGGGAACAGGCCCAATGCAAATTGAGAACATGGTTGTGTGCAGTTTTCCTCAGATTTTTCATCGCCGAAAAGCTCATGGTAAATTTAAAATGTCATTTCGCTTAGTAAATTCCGAAAACCTCTAAAGTACGAGCCCGAGTTCGAACCTACGACCATCTGCTTGAGAGGTCAAACAACTGGGGTACCACGGCTTTTGCCCTTATTGCTGATGTACCTATAACATAAATATGTATATGTATTGTGTTCCTTTCTAACAAAACTAAGCGAGAAAAGTGCCAACATACTCTGATAAATAATGGTATTTCATTTAGTACCGTCCTGCTCTCCCTAATAAAGTGTAATGAGAGAGTGAAAGGGACGTTATAATAACTTCGAATTTCGAACTCGACCACCCTCTGCTACCTCATCAAAGAGCTTACAATCTTCAAGAGGAGCTTTACTTCCCCACCATAAGGCGAACGACGCATTACCGGCCACTCTCCGACCTCAAAAAAGGCTTTACTCGATATTTTTATATTTTTATATCCCACCCGTACGTGCTGTGATTTTCCTAGAGCAACAAAATATTTGTGAAGGGCGAATATTGTACCGCAATATTCCCGAGGGTGTACTCAGAGAAACAATGAAGAAATTCTAATGTGCCGCTACCCTCATATCGCACTTTGGAGCCCTACGTGACACCTCACCGATGGGATAAATAAGCGTTTAAGACTTTGCCTGTCACATTCTCTGGCATAATTTAGCTATACTAGTCGCAAATTTACTGTTAAGTATAGTCTACTAAGATTTCTTTACCACCTCAAGATTTTACATGTTTATTATAGCTTATTGTCATTAAAAACTGTATTCATTTACAAGGCAATGTGACTATTAAGCATGTTCATTGTTATGTTGTGGGAACAGTTTTGAATAACACATGACATCTTACAATAACGAATGAAGTAACAAATGATGAGGATTGTTTAAAATATACATTGAAAAAATATAAGATGGATAAGCGGAAATTAATTTTTTCTTTGTTGAAAAATTGGAATACTTTATACACATTCCAGAAAAACCAAATAAAATGGATAAAAATTTCATATGAATTTCAAATAGCAAGAGTCTAACAATATTTTCCAACGAATGTTTATCTATGGGATGAAATGGAAGCGATTTAAAATGCGTAAAATTAAAAACGCTCGCCTTTTTGTTATGAAAATAATGCGATCCACAACAATAAACTGATTCATAGCTCATACTGCGATGAGAAAATGAGATCCCATTCGAAAATTGAAACACGGAGGATGAAGCCAAGTTGCGCGAAAGATTACATTTTCCATTAATTATAATTAAATTAATCGTTGTCATAAAATTGAGTTCTTATTCCTAATCTAAGTACCTACCTAAGTAAATGCAGAAATAGATACCAAAGTCCGTTTTAGCAATTTCATTAGCCTTAACTACGCGCAATTTAGTAAGCGATAAACATTAGTAGGCGCATTTGTACAATAATATATTATTCGTAAAATATAATTATTATTGCGATACTCGTAGTGTTTGCACTTTGCAGACTCAATCAGGTAGAAAGATTTTTATGTGACCAAATTAACTGTAAACCAAATTTCAATCAGGTAATAGCTAGTTTTGTTTTAAAGATGTCCCTAAAACATAGAAGCTAAAGTATCTGATTCGGTTCATAAGTAAGGATTCGCTACAAATTTCGACATAGAACTTGCCCGGGCCGCTACCGGGCGCAGCCCGATAAAAATCGAAATACATTGGGGAAACGATTTCCTCGCCACCATTATTCCTTTGTTAGACGTAGGGGCTCCAATGGCGTGGAACGTCCTAACCTAACCCACCGATTATTTGAAACCTTTCATTCGAGAAACAATTTGAATGTTACGAATTGGAAGAGGAAAGTAATGAGAACAAGAAATCGTAAGGTAAGTAACTGCTACGTATCGCATTATGGAGTTGTGAAAATTATTAATGCAAGGTGTCTTACAATTGATTTGGAGTAATTCAACAGGTTGGTTTGGTTTTATTGAACATTACTGTAAAGTTTTTCATTGTAATTTAATAAGTTAAGGTTAAGTCAACTCTTTGACGCAGTACACTTAGAACATCGACCAACATTTTCCAATAAGAACTAAGAATAGGTACCTTACCTGCTATGGGTGGTGTAGCAGTATACCACGCATCACAGAATGATGAGGATCCTGGTTCGATTCCCGGCCATAGCTTTACTTTTCGGATTTTTCTGTGTTCTAATTTGCAGTGTCATTTATAAATATAGAACTAAGATTAGAGTGCGTAAAATTTCAAAAGTTAGAGCTCTTAAAAAACGAATTAAAATTAACAAAATTAATTACACTACGTCTTTTTAATGGTCCTCGTCAAACTTCGTGTTTCGACTATTGTCGGATTGCGATCAGTTTCACAGGTTACTAGTGACCGCATAGTAAGAAAAGTACAATTGAGAAAAATTTGAAGACCGATGATCCCCGAGACACATAAGAAAATGGAAGCACCGCAATTAATTTTACATTTACGCAAGTGTCGCTTCTTGCTCCGAGGTATCCTGTGGGAGAGAAGTCGCGGTAATTGTCTCGGCTAGCCGCATAGGGTTGGCCTTTAAGTCAATCAAAGAAACTTCGGAGCTATGCAGCAAACAGGTCGTGGCAGCGTGTTCACTTAGAGCGCCGGCAGATTAAGCTTAAACGTGCTGAGAACTCAACGCTGCACCGCGCTACTAAGAAGTCAATGTGTGGAAACTATAATAAGCACACAGGCATAATACACACACGCTATCACACACGGATATGAGCATATTTAAGACAGCTGATGTATAACAATTTCTTTAGTTCCTATTTATTTTTGTTCCTGCAAATACGTCTCTCAAAAAAATCGAAGCGTAGCGATTACGAGAATTTTGGTAGCATTTATTTATTGTTCTCGAATGGACCAGAGAAGAGACTGCGGGCCTTCAATACACTCACAGACCCCAGGTAAGTAACAGTAAAGTTTTGAGTTTTGAGGGACTAGCTACTTTGACAGAATAAACATTATCTTTCAAACTACAGTGAGCAGGCTGTGATTGCAGACAAATAGCTGAATCTTAAGCCGCTCCACTTTCAACAAAGATATTTCGGCTGTTAACTATATAAACCTCGTATCTTACCGAATCTTGCTCTTCCAGAACCGACACTGTATAGTCTAGAGTAAAGTTGTCCCTGCAATTGCATAAGTATGGAAGATAGGGGGTTGGGAAGGGGGGCTTTTGGTTTTAGCGCCGCAGCTTCTGGCGCGTGAAGCCCCCCGTAATGAGCGAGTTTGGAGTTCTGTTTAAGCCTACTTAGCAGCGGTTGGCCGCGCAAACGTATGGCCTTTGAGAACTTATGACAAATATGAGCCTAAGACTAATCCTCAGGAGCGATGTGAAACAGATTACCGGTTTTGGTTATTTATTTCACAACATTTTGTCGCATAGCCGAAATTTTTCATTGATTTTCCTTTCAAATGCAAGAAATAAATATAATGACACCAATTCAATACAAAGCGCCAGATTTTTCACGTGTCAATAAGTCCGACAGTTTCGATTGTATTTTGATTTTTCTTAACAGTATCAATCAATCTCTAGCCTACAAACGTGGGAACTGCTGGGCACCAGCCTACTCTCAGAAACAGTTAAATCCAAATGCGTAAGCAGGTAACCTGTTTAGATAAAATCGGGAAAACATTATTTTAGCCTATAGTTGCAATACATACATTCTAATCCCTCTCAATAAGAAGGCAAGCGTATAAGTTATCATGCAAGTAGAACTTACCCGTATAGGCTGGCATATAGTACTCAGAATATCTTTAACAATCTACTAAAAAATGAAAAAATAACTCTACTGACTCTCGTTTAATGTGATGTTTTCATCATATAAAGTCAGCAGAAACATGCAGGGAATTAGAAGGGTTCGGTCGTATTGACTCGCTAAATCCAGATTACTGCCTTTCACGATAAGTATGTCGCAATCACAGCCTTTGTAGGCTGAGACGATGGACCCGTATTAATAACAAATATTCGAAGATAAATATAAAACGAAGCATTAAGGTTTGAAATGGTAGATTAAATTTATATTACTGACGATACTCTCGAGGTATTCTCCCATTTTTACAAAGTTACAAATTTGCTACAAGAAAAAAAAATAGCTATGTTTAGCCAAGGCGAGTATCAAAGTATTAGATAAAGAGTAAAGACAAAGGAATGTTGAGAAGGATTGAGACGTGAAATGATGACAAGGATTGTCTTTGTCATTAAGCACTCATTGAACATAATTTTTACATCACTGTGTGTACAAATTGAGCATAACAACATAACCAAACATTTTTAACTCTGCTATGCAATCATTTTGGTCTAAAGGAAATTGTATCGTAATAAGATATTGGCACAAAACGACTTTGCTTCTGCTGTTATGCAACTATTATATTGCTTTCAGCAAATAGCAGTAAAATCGCGAAGCGAGCTAAACTGTAGCAATATAAAATTTTAAACGACACAGGTCATGACTCTTGCAAAATTTTCCAAAGCGACACGCTTTTGCCGGTTCACGAGAAACGGTTTTGTGTTTGGCAATTGTTCGGGTCCAGAGGGAGTATTTTTTCGGCACTATTTTGACTGTTCAATTTTTTATTGGTATCATGGGCTGGGGTGACTTTAAAAGAACTTTGACGACGAATTCACTCATTTCTATTAGCGTTTTTGTTGCTCTAAGTCAAACCACAAAGTTTAAAACCTTCAAAGCAGCCTATTTGAAAATATCAAATGCCATTATGATTCGAAAGAAAATTAATGCCCTGTTACAGAATCACGGACAGACGGATGGACGATCAGACACCGGACGCGTTAGTAATAAGGTCTACTTGGCACCTTTTTAGTACAGAACCCTATATAAGGACAATACCCACTCAATCAATAAAAGCTAAAGTACTTCAATTAGCAAACAAGCAGCCGTCCTCCTCCCAATTAAACAGTGGAATTCAAACGCGGTCGCCATAATCCTTTGATGAAATGCGTTTTTATTCATTACCTATTTACTTTCCTGACCCTTGCGTTGGTTATTTACTGACCAGGGACTTGGCTTAGTTACACAATGACGCGTGGTCCCATCGAATGCTTAAATATTTGGAGACATTTGTAGGACATATATTAATTCTACGGCGTTTAAAGCCCACGCCGAAGGACGCGCTTGGAATGAACGCGAGAAAAAGATCGGTGTTTTTTGGAAATCAGTGTTTATTTCGTTTTATGTTGCGGCCAGCTGATTAAAAGTGCTGTCTAGAGTTAATTAAAGTGGTATTGAATCTTGAAGTGGTATTATTTTATAAACACAGTATTTTTGCGAAACAAAAGTACCTAATGTTTTAATTCTACTAACCATCTGATAACTAAGATTTTAATTGCAAAGAGCTTATTGACTTGAAAACTTTTTCGTAATAATTAATTTAACTATTCGCCTATTGTTACCTTCTTACTTCTGTATACCTTTCTTTCTGTTTTAATAGTTATATGTGATGTTCAATAAAGAGTTAGCGAGTTAACCGCAAAGAGTTTATTTGATTTAATGAAAAGTTATAAATGTGTAAAATTGTTTGAAGTACAATCCTATGATTTGTTTTAATAGTAAACATCATGTGCTTGCCTACATTTTGGTTCAATGCGAAAATGTGCAGAGAAAAAAATATCGGGATCAGTTTCATGTTTTTTATTTAGTAGACGCTAAATTTACCACAGACTGATTGACTTGACCAAAGAAAGCAATTTTAAGAACAAACCTTAACTTGAAGATTAAACCCGTAGAAGGGATTGCAGTCAATGATCGGAAACCCCTGACTAAAACCGAAATGAGTAATCAATCAAATATTCAGTGTAAATGTTCAATCTGATATCGATAAAAGTTCAATATTCTAATGCGAACATCATGTTTAGATCATGCTGAACCCGGGTCGAGGTGCCTTGGGAAAGGTAAAAGGCAAAGGGCAATGACCTGCGCTTCGTGCAAGAAAATACAATTGAATGTTTGACGCACATAAAATTGAAGCTTTTCAATAATAAAAAGCATTTGTATTTTGACTTCGACCGTCTGCAGCGTTTAGTATCTTCTGTTTCTACATTTTCTTAAAATTGTTTCAGAATATTTCATCAGGTGGTTGGTTTAGTCTTTCTAAATAGACATGTAAATGTTTTTTCAATACAGTTGCTCAAAAAGTGCCCTTTTTTTGGCTGTTTTGTGTGCGAAAAGTTCGTTTTTGCGCACTGGTGCGATTTACTTTTCCATTTTTTTTAATTTGTGTTTGTTCCAATTCACGACTACTTACCAAAGAGTTATTATAACGCTAGTCTTACCAAGACGTAATAAAAATAAAAACCTATTATTGATGTAAAAATATCAAAATATTGATATTTTATATTTTATTACTTTAGCCTTTTCATCATTATTATTATAAAATATTGAATTCCTAAAAACAGTTCTTATTAAGGTGTCTGAATGGAACGGAATTTTAGCTGCCGAAACGCCAGTCAAATTGGAGGCGTTTTTCCAACTGCAACCATGGATTTTAAGGTTCTAAAGGCAACAGTAGTTTTTGTGTTTATACAATTCAAATAAATAATCGAACATAATGATACTAAGATAATAATAGTAAAGTGTTATATATGTTGGAGATTAACTGAAGCAGAGATAATTTTATTGTATTGACATTACAATTAATACTATCTGTTAAATGAGTCGTAGCTTAAACGCCATCTGTCGGACAAATTCCAAACTGTTGTTGAGAAAACGCGGGCGATACGCCTGGGTAGAGTCGGTAAAGCAGACTGTCATGGCGGCGCTCGGTGGTTAAAGCAGTCGAAGTAAGAGACTGGGAGGGAGTCTGCCCGTAGAACTAGAGCGGCTGAGCGGCTGGAAAGAGATTTTTGAGGTTAAGTGAGTTTTATTTTGTTTACTTGAAATGAAAAGCGCGAATGACGAGATGTGTGGACTGAACCTACCGGTTTGCTCAACACAGGATTTGTTAAAGTAAAGCTTAGTGTTAGTTACATTTGTTGACAAAGTGTTGTGAATTTAATTATTTCAAATTATTCTGTGTTGTATTTTTTTTCGCAACTGTATTGAAAATCGTCGTTCGATACACGCGCGGAAATGTCATTCTTCACTCGTCTCGAGTCTTGCCAACTCGCCTCTCGGCTCGTGGCAAGATATCTCGAGGCTCGTGAAGTAATGACATACTTTCCGCACTAGCATCGAAATGTAATATTTTAGGTTTTTTAATCATAGTTGACAAATGTTTCCATACATACATTGATCGATGTTCAAAGTGAACCGCGTTCAGGGCGGGACTAAATATTGAATCAAAAATTTAAATGAAAATTCTTTGTAGCCTACCGAAATATTTCGGAAAAATTCTGAGAGAACTTGTATACTTAATAGACTTTTTAGTGTTTCACTTAGTTGCAAAAACGTACACAGATTCACAGATGTTTTAATATATGGGATATCATTGCAATTTTAACCCGATACTCCACAGCTCATACAAATAACAGGAAATAATTATTACTTTCGTAAAAACCCAGTCCTAAGTTCACCGTAATCTGCGACAAAGTAACAAAGTAAGGAAGATTTCATTGGTTTAATAAAATTTTACCGTTTGTTGAAAGTCAATTAAAATCGGCTTTGGAACTTGCCCGTCAAACTTTTTTCATAAAGATTTCTTTGATTTAATCTCATCTTTGTTGGACTGTACCGGATTATTGAATACCATTTTGCAAAGATAATTTCTGGTGTTTTTAAGCTCTTGCTACACTAACATTAGAAAGGGATAAACTTTATTTTTTATGTATCTAATATCTGATACCATTTGCTAATTCTAAAAAATCTTTCCTCCATAGAAACTAGGTATAGGAAGCTACACTTTTTTTTTATGTGAATAGGAAGGAAAACGAGCAAGTGGGTCACCTGATGGTAAGCGATCACCACTGCCCATAGACACCCGCAACCCCGGAGGGATTGCAGATGCGTTGCCAACCTAGAAGACTTAGATGAAATGCCTCTTGTGCCCGTAATTTCCCCGGCTGTCTTACTCTCCACACCGGAACACAGCAGTGCAAGCACTGCTGCTTAGCGGCAGGATTAGCGAGTAAGATGGTGGTAGCGATCCGGACGGACCTTGCACAAGGCCCTTCCACCAGCCAAAAATACAAAAATTTGAGTAGATCTGTAGATTTGGTAGATCTTAGAACATTCATTCACTTCATTTTAACGAAGCAAACCCTGCTATTCAATTCGCGACCAAGCTCACGACCTCGTTTGGTGGCGGGGTTTTACAGACTTTGTATTGTAACTGTGCTATATTTTTTGCCATCACTTAATAAACATTGTAACGGGCCGCTGAGACCCTATACAAAGGAGTAACTATTTGCCCCTTGCAAATACAGGCTGTAATAAAAGTGGCCATCAAATACTCGGACGTAAATCTTGCAGGAATGCAATAAACTTGCCCGCGGCCCGTAGTAAAAGTGCGGCTACTCATTAATTTTAGGCTGAAATGTAAGGTGGTTTCAAGTTTCGCTGCTAATAGAGACCATTAAAATTGCCCAGCATTTTAAGAATAGAAAGAAAGAAAGAAAGAAAGAAGACATTTATTCATTTTGCAAGACACACAAATATAAGACACACAATTTTATAGAAAAGAAACAACAAAAACAAAAACACAAAACACAGACATAAAAATTAGAAAAAAAAAGAATAAAAAAAAAATAAGAAGAATAAAAAGAAAAAAAGAAGAATAAGAAGAATAGAAAGATTATATGTAATTGAAGTCTGCCTGCCTATAGGCACGTTATAATAATATTACGATATACATAATATATGCCGTGAGGTGTGAAGTAAAGTACTTAGTAAAAACGTATATGTATAAATTTATTATTGGTTCCAAAATAATACACAATGGTGTAAATAAACTACACACTCAAATTCATAAATCTTCATTAGAACTGCGTTGTGTTAAAAGACCTAACCTAATGACCAGCCCGACAAAAACGTGCCCGGTCTTTTACAATTTAAAACAGTGAAAATGAAAAATATTTTTGTTATTATGTTACATGAAAGGGCTGCGCTGAAGGTTTGGAAAACGCTGACGCGGTGTGATACGCCGCCGGATGGCGCCTATTCTGAGAGTGTCGCGCGGATTGAGGTAAGACCCTTTTTAAACGACTTCAAAACAAAGAGGTTCTCAATGAGACGGTTTTTAGGATGCATGTTCAAGGATGTCTACGCCGGCATTGATTTTTTCTCAAACAAAATTTAAAATTCTGCTTCGTAAGTAAAGGCAAGTAAAGGCGTACTATTACGAGTATTAAGTAGGTGTGTGCTTGTAACTTCGTCTGCGTTTAGTGGGAACTATTCACTTTTCCGAAGCAAAAAGTAGCCTATGTGAATCAGGAATAGTGTTAGTTCTATTATAGAAACTGAAAATTTACTTCTACTAAATATTTATAAATGCTAGTGAATACAATCATGGCTGCTGACAGACACACGCAATTTCAAAGAGGTTTGTCGATACATAGCTAAGCCAGAAAACGAAGATGAAATAATGCCCGTAATTTCCACGAATGTTTTACTCTCCTCCGTGGAACACAAAACTACAAGCATTGCCGTTTCAAACTAAGCGCCTGTTACACTACTGTCCGCTATGTTCCTGATACCCTAAGTGTCAGATATCCATGATGCCATCTTTGTTTTGTAATAATAAATAGAGACGTCACCATAGATATCTAAAAGAAAGAAAGAAAAAGTTTATTTAAGACAATCACAAAAGTAGGTAGTTAAAAAACAAAATATATAAAAAGCCACGTAAAAATAAATTGCCATAAAAATGATCACAACTCAGCATTTGCTGGCCTTACAACCAATTCTGGTCTTATCTGACACTTAAGTTATCAGAAACTTCACAGAGAGGGGTGAAAACAGGTCGTGAAAAACCGTTTTGCTATAAAAAGTCTTAGTGAATCCATCCGAATACGGGTTCCCTCCCACATTGACGGGCTTTTAGCGGATGTCAAAACAACGCCGCTCACACTCGTGTTACCCGGACGGCTACCCCGATGACTGTTGTGTGTTGCTTTAGCCAGCGGCAATATTGCTTTGAAGATACGTTTATGACCATTATAATCCTGTGTCAGCTACTATGGATGACAAAAAGGTTTTTCGGTGCGGTGGGTGTTGTGTTATGCTTAATCACCTTGTTTCAGGAAGGTCCATGACGCTGCCATACCATGTTCTTTCTATGAGTACAAAATTGCTGTTATTGCCAACAAATGCCGAAAAAATAGCTTATTTTTATGTCGTGTATTTTTTACTTAGATTTAATTTGTCTATATAAAAGCCATAATAATTATAACTATCATTTTAAAATGTTCGCGTGAGCTTATCACAGTTAGAAACGCAAGCGGGCAGCAAAGCTTCAATTAAAATTGATTAAACTTATAGGTCTATTTTAAACAAGAAGAAAATTTGATTTTTGACCATTTATTTGAGTTCTATAACGTTTTACCCACAAATGTTTTTTTTGAGCTCATGCAAAATTATTCACATCACATCATTTACAATACAGGTTCAGTTGAAAACTGCGTATAAAATAGATACCTACTCTCAATGTCACGTAACTGACGGTACATTAAGTTAGTTATTTGATTTTATAACACCCTATATGTCCAAATCGGACAGTCAGATGTATTATTTTAATCTCCAACATTTCACACTAAGCCTAAAAGCTCCTACTCGCCACGAAATACATTTTCAACTCTTAAAACAATTTTTGCGCAGTGGCAATGCCCGGACACTCCACTCATACTAATATTGTAAATGTCTGTCTGTCATCACTTTGCGCTTAAACCGATTTAGTTGGAATTTAGTACAGAAATAGTCACAATACGGGGGAAGGGACAAGGATAGTTTTAATTCCGGAAAATCGCAGTGTCCGCAGGATACCGCAGATGGAGGCATTTTTTGTCGCCATACTCTTTGACCATCGATCAATGTACATTTGACAATCACAATTTAAAACCCTGAAAAACATTTTATTTAAATTCAACTGCGCGAGAATAAGAATAAGAATAATTTATTTGTCCATATACGTACATAAATGATCTTAAAGCTAGTCAGAATCTCCACTTTCTACCTAAAATAGGCGTACAAAATTAAAATGACTGAATGCATAACAATAAAAATAAAATAACAATAGAAGAATGTCAGTAGGCAAGTGGGAATGAGTAAAATATTATTAAACACTGATTAAGAACAGCAAAAAATAAGACAAATTAAAATTAATATTAGCGAAAACAATCTTATTTAAATATTATTCGCATAAACTGGTATTTCAATGGAACACTTTTAAAGAAGAGAAGTTCATATTATAATGGCAATATGTCAGGTTAATAGGCAAATTTTGATTAGTTACATCTGACCCCTATTTCACCATCTCGACAAATAGTCGGTGACAAGTGACAAGTCTGTTTACATTACAAACTCGACAAGAATCTACGCCGATTACCTTCATATTGACCACGCATCGCAATTCGAATTGTCACTAGTCATTAGTTACATCAGAGCCTCTAGTGTAAGTTTTCGTTTTCGCATATAAAAACTTCTCGAACGCGTTCACGCAAACGTCTCAATTACTGTGGAAAAATTGGCAGCGCCATTTGCGGATCGAAACGGCAACAAAATGTTCTCAGTAGTATCTGACATTTTAACGCAAACGCGTTCGAGCCGTATTTTTTGACCGAAAACATACCCTAAGCATACTGGAAAATGACAATGACGTTTGGAAGATTGACGTTCGGCCATTTTTGGTAACTTTTTTGGAATTGGATTACCGCGAGGAGTATAGAAAGTGAGTTTGTCTAGCTCTCTGGCGGTGGTCGAATAAATTCCGACGTTGCATTGTATATGAGGCCTGTGCTCAATCACTGCCAGCTTTGTTTTTATTCAGGAAAGGGGAGCCGTGTATCGCCTTATCTGATGTATTACTGCGGAATACGCAATTATGTTTATACCGTTAGCTGATGCTGTTGCGGTTGATATAGTACAGTCGCCATCAGATATATCGTAGCGGGCGAGGTCCTCAAATACTTCGGAGCAGCCTTAAATTTCAATAAATTCATTACAACTGTAAGGTTAATAACATCAGAACACCCAATTAGTCA